>CM076578.1:1806002499-1806325870 GCA_034641835.2 Pinus albicaulis | reverse complement strand
TTATGTAAACTATTCAGGAACGGATATGATGATAGCATAAACTAATATAAAATTTAAACACAAGGGTTGGAAAACTTATTGAACTGAAGTCCAACACATGAATCCTGCAACAAGTCCAGTGCTTCAAAACGTCATCCAGTAAGCCACAAGTAAATTTGTCCAAAAGCTTTTTATTATGAAAACCTCAATGTTACAGCAGAGTAATAGAATCCACCCCTCAAAACTCTCTTTGAAGGCTTATTTATACAAAAATAATCTTAACAATCTTACTCTATCCTAGCCAATAATTCAGGCTGACTTAAAGCGTATTTACAACAAACAAGAGACACATGGTCTCGAAAATAGAATAATGAGTAACGGCTGATGTGTTGTTCCTTTCTTCATGGACGTGCTAAGGATAAGTGCTCAAAATAGGGCTCTGTGATGTCCTTTGCGTATTCCTTTGACTTGTTGAATACTTTTTCTTCTCACGGATACTCTTTAATCTTTCATCTGATACTCTTTCATCTGCATTTCTGATTTTTACCATTTACTCAATAGTAAAGATAAACTTTTATCCTGACAACATTTTTTTACAAAATTTCCAGCATTTCCTTCCACCACTGATCATCTGGTATCATTGTTCTTCTGAGCTTCCTTAAAGTTTCATCGGCTTCAGTAAGTTTATAAAAAGTGGGCTTGTTTGGAAATAGATATTTTAACTCATGCTCCAGGTGAAACAGATTCCTCACTTTTTCATAAATACTCTTCCCAGTTGGTACTGCAGGTTCTGATGAGCTAGTAGAACCTACACTAGTAGAACCTATAGCTGTATGTTTAGCATGAGCTTTGATTCTTTTCTCATAAGTTTTCAAGTCCACTATTTGATCCTCTGTGAGCATGGGACTTGGCATTTCACTGTCGAGCAGAGCTTGAAACTTTTCTCTGAAAACGTTGATGTCGACCAAAATATCAGTACACTTTCTTTCTAGATTTTGCATGAAAGTTCTCTTTGTGAAAATTCTCTTTGCTTCCAAAACTACACCTGTTCTGTCATCAATTCCTAGCAATGCTAGCTGTTGTTTTGTTCTGGAATTCAAAAACTGAATGCGCTGCTGGGCTAGCTCTGGCTTGCCTCTTAATTCATGTCTAGTTTTGTTTATTTCCTCTTGGGCTATCTTGACTAACTCATTCTGCTCAAAAATAGCTTGAATGGAAGGCCAAATATCTCTTATTAAATTAATGATGTTGTCCCAAAGAATATCATTTATTTCATTAAGAGGCTTTTCCAGTGTAAGATCCTTTTGCAAAGCCTCAACCAATTTTTCCAACCTTTTTATTTCTCTGAGGTTGTCAGCAACTGTCTTTTTGGATGTGTCATATTTTCCCTCCAATTTTGTTAATTGTAATTTTTCTTCTTGGAGTTCTGTGACCTTTAGCTGCAAACTCTCCATCTGTTTAATCAAATCATCAGAATTTAAATTAGAAATATTCACCTGAGATGATTGTTCCTGTTGTCCTGTAGTACCTGCTGCTGAAGCCTGTTTGAGAGTTTCCTGTTCCTGCAATGCCTTTTCCAGCTCCTTCTCGGTTTCATTTAGTCGCTCTGTCAAGTTTAAGAGCAACTCCATCATTTCTTCTTGTGAATTTCCTTTTATTATTTCCTGTGTCTGGGGGTGCCTTGAGGCTGGTATTTTCAACTGTTTTCTCAGTCTCATGACTCCTTGACCACTTTCTTTTATGGAACAAATACCTTAAGTGTCTTTGGGATTGTGACTGAAGCAATAATGATCTCTTCTAGGGCTTTATTCTATTGTCCTTGGCCTATGAGGAGGCCCTTTCAATCTTCAATGTTGCAGTAGTATTATTCAAGGAATCTTGTAGTGTTAAAGCTGCCATGGATTTGTTGGTGAGAGTAGAATAAACCATTTCCCCTGTTTGCCTATGAAGCTCTATCTGATCCAAGGGATGGATATCTTTTGCTAAAACTTCAAAATTTGTTCTGATGTAATCTGTTGCTGAAGTTGGCTTTGGCACCTTAGCTTTGAAGTGGCTCATTTGCATTTTACCTTGTGAAAGATCAAATGCTGACATCAACCTGTGCTGATTGTGAGGAGCCATCTTCATATACTGATCGTAGACCTTCATTTTTAATGGTTCATTCCTTGTTTTGATATCAATGAAGGTTTTCTTTATGTCTCCAGTATCTGTCTTGGGCGGTCTGAAAGAAGATACTTCAGTGCTCAACTGCTTTTGTATCCCTTTATGGCTTATGTTTGTTTCACTTGCTGTACCTGTTTGCTGACTATCCTCCCTGCCATCATCAAATATTTCATCTATGATCTCTACATCTGGAAGTAGATCAGACTTGTGTTTTTTAGCTTGATAGACTTGTGGGGCTCCTTTTGAAGGTGTGGTATCTGGAGCTGACCTCTTTTTCCCTATTTCCACATTCAGTGGAGTTTGCATCTATGGAGCTTGGATTTGCTTTGCTGGTGTTTGAGAAGCTTTAGATTGTTCTGGTGTTTTGGAACTCTGTGATTTTTCTGCCATGACCAGGGTTTCAATGACCTAAACTATAGGTTCTTTTCCTTTACCTTTAGGCTTTGCTGTTACTGATGGGTTGTCTTCCTGTATAGCTTGTTGTAGAGTGGCTGTTGAAGATGTGCCAATATAGGGTACCTGCATTTGATCATATGTTTCTAGGTCAAATTTCTTCTCAACATCTTTCATAAGTTTATTCAATTTGTCAGCTCCACTTCCCTCTTCAACAAGTGTTCCTTTAACCCATTCATCTTGATTTGCATACTGTTCTATGTCAGGAATTCTGTGATGTACATAAGGAGATGACTTATTTTTTAAACCTTCTTTCACAAATGAAACCAAAGGGGTCATATGGGACCCAACGGAAAGATGTCTGGAATTTTCTCTCTAATACAAGTTCTGCTTCTCTCTCAGCTTCTCTAGAATTGCAAATGAAAGGACCTAACTGGCTTTTGATCCTTAACTGTGCTTTCTTCTTTACATTGCAGAAATGGATTACATCTGAGTTATTCATCTGTCTAAAGTATTCCAAAGCAAAAATTCTCATTGGTACATATCTGGGTAACTTGAATGGATGTAATTCACATCCATAAATCTTGATGACTGTATGGTTTTGGTACAAGTACCAATCCCCAACTTTATAACTCTTTGACAATTGCAGGGTCTTTCTAATCTCAGTACTAAGCCTGGGGGGAGAAACTCCTGTTAACAAGGTTGTAGCAGGATGTACAAACTGATCAATGAATTCTGAATAAGAGTAGGGAGAATCAAAGGACAAATGAATGATGGGGGACCAAAAAATAACAGACCTGGGATTACCTTTAGCATCAAGTTTCTGAACAGGGAAAGGGAATCTGTCTGAGTGATAGAAAGTTATGAGATGATAGATAACTGAGGAGTACTTGAAAACCTTTTCATCATCTAGCCTTAAAAATTGATCATGGATTTTGTTGGCAATGAAGGAAGCATAATCATACTTAATCTCAGGAGGCTGCCCAGGGGTAAAGATAGATAGAAAAGCCAGAGTTATCTCGTCAACATACTCACTGGTATTGAATCCTAAGACAAAGGATATTACATTCACAATAAGCCTTCCCAATTGATTGAAAAAGTAAAAACCATAGGGGGGAGTCCCTTTTGGCTGATGCTCAGGTAACATGAAGTACTGACACATTGCTTTCAATTTCTCTGGAGTTAACAGTCTGGTTTTTTCAATTAGCCCTTCCATGGATAGAGGTGCTAATTCTTGTTCTGGCTCAAATTGTAACATAGCATTGATAGCCTGAGGTGTTATAGGGAACAAAACACTTTGATCAGGAGCTAATACAGCTCTTTGTGTGGGATCATAATTTGCATGACAGTAATGAATGATTTCAGGGAAAACGTGGACTGTAGGAATAAAATACATTGGGAGATTGGATTCCCACAACCCTATAAGATCTTGCCCCTTTGAGTGTTCGTCTCTGCAGCGACAGAAACTCAAACGGGGACTTTCATCAAAATGTACGTCTTTTATTTGGAAATCTTCATCTATCAAAGGTAAATAGTCCAAATCTCGGTGGGGAGCATTCAAAGGAGTGACATTTAGAGCAGTTGGGGCCTCCATTTTGGTTCTTGTGGATTCAAAATGGAGGTTTCAGTTTTTCTTGCAGACCGGACGGGATATCTGACAAAAGAGGAAATTGGAACAAATTGCAGGTTTGGGAAGCAAATTTACAGGTTTCAACTCTTCAATGAGGACTCAGAGAGGACTTTCAAACACTTTTTCAGAGAAAAACACAAGAAACCAAGCTTAACTTGCAGTCGGGGCACGGAATGATAAATACCTGTTTTTGGATGGAAACTGGTTCTTTAACAGGTAATGGACAATGGCAGGGACGTTCTTCAACACGGGCGCAGCGGAATTTCTGAGTAATTTGGTGTATTTGCAGCGAATTTTGAAATTTGCAGCGGGAGCTTAGTCTCTTTCGAAAACCAAAATAACTAAAAAAACGCGAAAAATGGCTTAAAAACAAGTCAAAAGGGTTTTTGTCGTTTTCGAGGTGATGACGTCATTTGACGTACGGGGTGACGTAAGGGAGTGGGGCCGGCGGTATGTGGTAGGCGGTAAGCGGTAAGCCCGCACCGCTTATGGAGGAAGGCGGTAAAAATCGGAATGGCAGCGATTCCACAGGATGCTTGCCACGTGGAATGCTGAATAGTCAAACCCGCCCACTCCCCGCTGGCTAAAAAACTCACACGCGATGGGCAGCGGGATTGATCGGGACCGTTGATCAACGGAGGAATGATCTGACGGCTGGAGGAAAGGGAAACTTGTGCGGTTTCGAAAGTGGGCCCGTCGGGGTTTAAAAGGTTTTAATGTGAAATCTAATCACCCCGGGGACACGTTAATAGGCGGAAATGGTTGTTAATTAGTCCAAATGATTAATTAACCCCGTGAAATTACGAAATGGATTGCGGCGGAGCTTGGCCAGGTGGAATGCCACGTGGAATGCCGACGGTGGCATAGACTTTTGCAAAGTTTATTGATATGTTTTTGGTATTAAACATACTTGTCGTATGTCTAAAGTTTTTTGTATATATTTTTATTATATGATGAATGAATTAATATAATTAATTCATCATAGGGGCGAAATTTATATATAAGGCTATAGTTTTAACCAAAGGGCTTATAAAGCGGGGTGTTTATTATAAATATGCGGGAATATATACTTTGGTAAAACATTATAATAAAGGGTTTTGGGGATATTTATTAGAAAAGGGAGTTATATACTTAGGAAAAGGGATTTTACTAGGGATTTAATATAGTAAAATCAAATGTTAATATGAAAAAGGACAAGGAAAATCAAAACATCTTTGTATATCTAAGAAAGTGAAAACTTATGAAGTAAATTGCACATTTTTATCTTCAACACTTAAACTTAGAATAACAAGTTGGTTTGAGGAATTTTATGGAATGTTGCATCAGTTTCCTAAGTAAAATAGGATTTTACTTAGGAAAAGTTAAAAATGGAAGATAATCAATGATGGATTATTTCAAGTGCTTAGGTCTTTTGATCATTAGGCCGAGGGTCCGGTCCCTCCAGAAGTCAAGGAAATGCCTTGAGCCCCTTTGATCTCCAATTACCTTAGTACTTTTTTTGGGGAAATTAGTAAAACTCTTGAGGGGGAAAATGATGAGGGAGGTTAATGAATTTGACTTTGCTTGCTGTGATTTTCCAGTGTATTTCTTGCTTTAGTACTTGTGATGAAAGTAAAGGATCAACCAACATATAGCAGCACCAATCATCAGATAACACTTTGTAGCACCATCTACCTACCCTATCTACTTAACACTACCATTTTGTCTTCTTTATTAGGGTGCATTTAGACTTGCAAACCCTTTTCAATCTTTTCTTTTTACATGATGAATCTATCTATTTCTACCCTTATTACATCCAAGGGCTCAGATTAAACTGTTGAGCACCTTTTATTCACTCTACCTAGCTACTTATCTGCCAAGATTAAACTATTTGGCTAGATATTTATTCTCTAATCTACAACATGAAATTGAAATATGACTAAGCCAAGTTTAAGCAGTTTGACTTATTCATTAATTGTGGCAAAAGTTTCACAAGCTGCACACAATTATTTTATTACAACAGATGAAAAAAGTAGTGGCATTTAGACTTGCACACTTTCCTTGGTCTATTTTTTGCTTGGGGTTCCTTTCTTTCTCTTTTTTGACCATTTTTATTCTTTTTACCCTTTGATCTTTCTTTTAGGGTATACCCTCTTTACATTTTTTAAATTTTTTGATTTTTTGGTTTTTCAAGAATATGGAACACCTTTGCTCAAGTAAGAAGGTTTGAACATATTCCATACTTCCATCCAGACAATCATGAAAGATGAAACCTATTGATATAGGAGGCTAACACTGGCTCCACTTGGGGATGGCTTTTCCTTGTGGAAAGTCAAGAACAGCAGGTCAGAGGCCTCAAAATGTCTTCAAACTGAAAGTATGAAATCTTCCTTCTTCTGGTAGCTTTATTTTACATATGATAGTGAAGCTTTTGGAACTTAGGGCCTTCACTTCGGGCTTCAATTCCAAGAAGTCACCATCCAATCCAAACTGCAGTAGCAAAAATAAAACAAGCAAACAATATATTATGTACAAGTTAGAAACATTAAACATTCTAGTAAATTGGATCAAAATAATGCTTAAGCATTCGACCATTGATTGGTCCTTCTTCAACTTCTGAATTGTCCAAGTCCTTCAAAAAGTAAGTGTTGTTTCCCTGCAAGGCATGAATGATATAAGGCCCTTTCCACAAGAAATCAAACTTCCCATGTTTCCCTTTTTCTTCTCTTCTAGAATCCCATCTTAGGACCTTGTCTCCTAATTGAAAATCCTCTTCTTTAGTCCTTTTATCAAACATTTTCTTTAGCTTTTCCTGTAAGACTTGTGATCTTTGGTATACCTCTTCTCTGGTTTGTTGCAGGTGGATTGTTTGATTAATTCTTCTTTGAATGTCATTTGGCTCAACTTGAGCCTCCTGAAGTAATTTCATGACCGGGATTCCTAAAGATGATGGGAATCTTGCTTCCAGACCATAAACTAACTCATATGGACTAGTCCCAATGGATTTCTTGGTTGTAAGTCTGTCTGCCCATAATGCATAGGTTAGTTTCTTATGCCAGTTCTTTTTATTTTCCTCCAACAATTTCTTAATGATATTGATCAAACTCTTATTGGAGGATTCTGCTAGTCCATTACCTTGGGGGTAATAGGCTGTTGAATGGCCTAAAGTAATATGATATTTATGGCAGAAATTTATCATTTTCTTTGATTTAAATGCAGCATCGTTGTCTGTTATAATCTTTTCTGGACATCCAAATCTTGAAAGTATGTTGGTTTCAAGAAACCCTATGATCACAGAATCATTGGACTGTCTACATGGGATAGCTTCAATCCATTTGGTGAAATAGTCTGTAGCAGTTAAAATCCATCTATGTTGTCCTGAAGAAGGGGGGTGAATTTCTCCAATAAAATCTAATCCCCATTGTTGAAAGGGTCTTTCTGTGGAAACTGGTTTTAAAGGCAGAGGTAACAATTTTCTTTTACCCTCGAATATCTGACATTTGTGACAACTTGTTACAAATTTCTTTACATCAGAAAATAATGTTGGCCAGTAAAAGCCAGCCCTTAAGATCTTGTCTGCAGTAGATTTCCAGTAGAGATGTCCTCCACAATCCCCTGCATGAAATTCATTAAGCACTTTATCAGCTTCATCTTTTAAGAGACAATTCAATAAAATTCCTTCATGATTCTTCCAAAATAAAGTGCTATCTAAAATACAATATTTCAAAGATGTCATCTTTAAAAATCTTTGTTTAGTTCTGGACAACCCTGGAGGAGCTTGCAGGTTTAATAGAACATGAATTATATCAGTATACCAGGGTGAATCTAAGAAAGCTTGACTGATCTGGGGAGTCGCCATCTCCTGCTCGTTATCCAGTTCATTGATATCTAAGGCTTGGCAATTGGTTTCTGTCATGAGTTGTGCTAAGCCTTGGCCTTTTATCAGTTTGGTTGGCTTGATTTCAATATCATATTCCAAAATGGTAGCTATCCACTTACCTCGTTTACCTTCAATGCCATCTTGAGTCAAAATATCTTTAACTACTACATTGGGCACATATGCTATCACATGAGAATATAATATGTAAACTCTAAAATCTTTGATTGCTTTTACCAATGCAAAAGCCTGTTTTTCCATAATATTGTACTTTAGAGGTGCATCCCTCAGTGCTTTACTAAAAATGCTATTGGCTTTTCACACCCTTGGTCATCTTTTTGAAGTAAAACAGCTGCAACAGTATGTTCAGAAGCAAATGAAAAAATAATAAAGTCTCTATCAAATTTAGGACTGGTCAAAACTGGTGTCCTTGTTAAAGCCATCTTAATTTCCTCGAATGATTGCTTGGCTTCTACAGTCCAGTCAATGCTTGAATCTTTTCTCAACATGTTAGTTAGTAATCTAAGTAACTCTGCTAGACTAGAAATAAATCTTCTCAAGAAGTTGATTTTTCCTATAAATGTTTGCAATTCTTTTATGTTTCTGGGGTGGGGTATTTGCAAAATTGCTTGAATTCTTTCAGGATCAATCCTAATGCCATCTTTAGAAATGATATGTCCTAAAAGCTTTCCTTCTTCCAAACCAAACAATGACTTCTTAGGGTTTAAAGAAATTCCATATTTCCTGCACTTTATAAATACTTGCCTTAGGTGATCTAAATGTTCTTGATCTGTTTTAGAGAAAACAGTCAAATCATCTAAGTAAATAACCAGAAAATCATGTATCTCTTTAGCAAAAGCAATGTCCATCGCTCTTTGAAAGGTAGCTCCTGCATTCTTGAGTCCAAATGGCATTTTGACATATTTGAACGTACCCCATGGTGTGGTAAATGCTGTTTTATCCTGATCATCAGGATGAACCAGAATCTGGTTGTACCCTGAAAATCCATCCAGTAGTGATATTCTCGAAGATCCCACTACCCTTTGCAAAATGTGATCCATTTTCGGTAGAGGATAGTTGTCTTTTAAAGAAACTTTATTCAAATTCCTTAAATCAACACACAGTCTGATTTCTCCTGTCTTTTTTCTGGTTGGTACTAGGTTAGAAACCCATTCTGAAAATCTGATAGGGGCTATAATCCCTGCTTCATACATTCTTTTGATTTCCTTTTCAATTGAGGGTAGTAAAACAGGATTAATTCTCCTAAGTTTTTGTTTAAAAGGTTTCTGGTCTGGTTTCAAAGGTATAGTATGTTGAATGATGGATGTATCATAAGTTTTGAGGTCTTCATAACTCCAGGCAAAAACATCCTGGAATTCTTTTAATAGTTCAACATATTTCACCTTTTGTTCTTTTGGGAGAGATTTGGACAACTTAACAATTTTAGGATGTTCAGGTGTTCCTAAGTTGCATTCCTCCATATCGGCTTTAACAGGTTCTATTTTAGGTCTGAATGGAATATCGTTTGAGTCAAATAGATCTTCCAAAGGTGTTAATCCTTTGGGTAATTGATTATCTTTTAAATTGATGATTTCTGTCTCATCTATGATCTCATCAAATTCCATTTGTTTCAAATTTTGCATGTCTTTTTCAGTGAATGTGGTTGTATGCAGCATATGAATTGCATTTTCTCTTGAAATTTCCATTTTTTGTTCTTTTTCTTGATCAAATTTATCAGCAGTCATGTCTTCATCTATATTACAGTTAGAAAACTCATTCTGAAGTGTCAAAAAACTATTGATTTGATGGTTATTCACAAATACTTGCCAATTCAAAACATTGTCGGGTATTGCAGGCCTGTGTCTTATCTCAGCTGAAAAATGATGATTAGGATCAAAAGGCAACTTACATGTACTAGCAAACATTGCTAAACTGTGAGCATGCAAGTTTTGTTTCCTGGGAATCTTGGCAAGTTGGGCTTGTAGAAATGTGTTGAGAATCTCAACAACTGTCTCTCGGTATTGTTTCAGTCTCATGTCCTTTGTTGCACATTCTCCTTTAATCTGTTGGATAATTAGTTCAGAGTCGCCTATGATTGATACCCTAATGCCTCCTAACTTCTTGACATGTTTAAGCCCCAATAAAAGAGCTTCATACTCTGCCATGTTGTTAGTGCTTTTGAAATTTAACCTATAAGCATGACCCTCTGCATGATTGTTCTCTACATTGTGTAACCAAATTCCAGCTCCTGCACCTAGTCTGTTTACTGAGCCATCAAACTCTAAATGCCATAGAATTTCATGTTCGTAATCTTCATCAATTGTTTTAACAGATTTTCTGACAAGAGCTAGTTGTTTAGTTTTTTTAGGTTTTTCTTGGTCATCTGGTGTTTCTTTGTTTTCAGATATTTCTTCAATTTTGACAGTGGTTTTGTTTATGATTTCCTTTTCAGGAGCTCCTATTTCAGTAGGAAGATCTGACTCGGCATTGTATAAAATAAAAGAATCCATGTCAGAATGTACAGAATAAACAGGGAAGTTTTCAGGCTTCTCATGGCTACTCACTAAGTACTTCATCAAAGTTTCTCTATATAATCTTTTAGGCTGACCAAATACTGAAATAGTTGCATAAGACATGTCTAATTGAATAGATCCTCCAAGTTTAGCACCCCAAGACCTAGACAATAACATACCATATTTGGGTGGAATATCAGCAACTACTATGTCCATTAAAGCAGACTTAGCAGGGTATTGGACCAAAGTGACACACAGATCTTTAATTAAACCTAAACATTTTACCTGACTGGAATCAAATGAAAACAAATCTTTGTATGGTCTAGTAATATCTAGATTCAATCTTTCCATTACTGCTTTTGGCATCAAATTGTGAGATGCTCCATAATCAAGTATTGCATTATGGAGTATCTTGTCATGAACTTTCAGGCTTACATAAAATGGAGGAGTTCCCCCACTTTCTGGTTTGCCATTAACCTCAGGGCCAAAAAGAAGTTTGGGTTGATCATCAAGAATATTTACTGAATCATCCAATCCGGTAATGTTAATGTTTAAAGACTTGGAAATCTGATTCCTATAGACATCATGTTTAGCCAATTCTGATAAAGGAACAGCTATCTTGAGTTTGCCTATTTCAGCTTCTAGATTAAAGGGTTTTTCTGTTTGAGCTTTAGTGTTTTGCACATTTGGATTTTCTCTGTTTACTGGATCTTCAATGTTTTTCTCTTTTTCGTGAATGAAGTTTTGCTTTGAAGATGTTTCGGGACTAGCTTCTACTGTTTCTTCTACAGTTCCTACATGAGGAGATGTATTGGATTGCTGTTTGTCAATTGTTTGGTTGTCAGAGACATCTTCAATTATTGGATTTGAAAAACTAGGAGTTATCCTAGGCAAAATTTGTATTTGGGGAATGTTTTGTACAGGGGAAGTATTTTGTACAGGGGGAATGTTTTGTTTTCCTTTGACATTTTGTTTTGTGGTTTTCTGTTTATTTTCCTCTGGTACATCTATCCGTCTACTTCTCAAGTTGTACTGCTTATGAACCTCGTAGATTGCTGTGTCATAGCCTTCTTTGAAATCAAAAGTCTCACCTGAATGAGTGTGGAATGTTTCAAGGATATGATTCTCTTGATCATCCTGAGATAGGAAGATTTCTGATTCATCTTTGTCCTCATTGACATTGTTTATTTCTACATCTTCTGTAGGTCCTTCTGAGGTCGAACCTTCAACAAAATTTTCTTGGAAAGGTGGTCTAATGTTTTGATCAGGGACATTCTTTCCAATATTTTGGTTCAGATTCCTCCTAAAGTTTGGGTTTCTTGCAACATTCTGGTTATCAGTAGCAGACTTTCTCTCAATGGTTTCCACTCTATCACCTAATCTTTCCATACCTTTAATGATTACATCCAGCTTCTTTTCAAAAGCTGAAGGTTCTTCCTTCATAGGCATTCTTCTCTCTGCCCTTTCTCTGGCTTGTTTTTCTATCAGATTTGCTTCTACGCTCACCACTATGCTCTGCATTTCCTCTAGTGTTTGTGGAGCTCTTTCCCTAAGAGAATAAGCTATTTCAGAGTCAAAACTGTCTGGGAATTTGACCAACACGTTATTGGGTGGGGGTCTTAGATTCAGAGGAACTGCATGATATGATTCATTAAATCTAATGATGTAATCTGGTACGGTTTCATTTGGTCTTCTTCTTAATTTTTCAAATTCTGATAAGATCTGGAGAGGATCTTTCTTTTTCTCCCATCTGTTCAAAAATGCCCTATACAAAGCTTCTAGGTGAGCAATACTGTTCGGGGTGAGAGCCCTAAACCAAGTTCTAACTTCTCCAGTAAGACTTTGTACAAAAATTCTCATACGGATATCATCAGTATCAATCTCATAAAACTCAAAGTAATCTGTCATCCTTTTGGTGTGTTGTTGAGCTGTGTAGGTACCCGATCCGTCAAAAGGTGTGATCTTACTTTGGTAGTCTGGTGGTAAAGCTGGAGGGTTGGCTGGTAATATTAAAGGGGCATATCGATTGGCCATTGGAAGATAAAGTGGAGTAACAAGAGTAGCCGGTCTAGTAGGAGGAGAAGGTGGTCTGACAGGTGGAGATGGAGGTCTGACAGGTGTTTGAAAAGTGGCTGAGCTCGGAGATGCTTCAGTTATTACAGAAATGTTTGAGCTTTCTTCAAAGGCTTGCTCAGATTGAATGGAGTTATGAAATTCTCTGTCGAGATGATGCGAAACAAATCTATATTGCAACTCTTCAAAGAACAAAGGATCTGGAATTAACCTAGATAATTCAGTCTCAGAGAAATTTACAAACAAAGATGTTTCAAATTGTGCATCAAAAGGAATGTCATCAATATAAATAATCTTCACAGGACACGATGCAGATCTAGAAAGTGGTCTAGAACTACCTGTACTTTCCTGACTTCCTCTTTCAGAACTTTCTTGACTTCCTTGTCTTCTAAGAATCCTAGGAATCAGGTTTGGATTTTCAAAAATTGGTGGTGGATTGGGGTCAGGGTTTGACCTAGTATGTCGAATCCTTTCTGAAGCCAGTTTTCTTAGAATATGTGTTTTTGAATTTTGGGTTTTATTTGAAAAATAAATACAACTTCTAAAAATTCTTTAAGAAATAATGATATGTGATTAAGATTTCCTCAAAGATCTGTTTAAACTAGAGAATCTAATTGAAAATTTTGAAACTAAGATTCAACTTATAAGCTAAATCAGAGATAGACTGAAACAGCATTTATTTACTTTTGCAATTGCATAGCAAAAGCAATTTCAAAGGCTTCCTGGCTGATTTTCAGACTCTGTCTGTAGATTATAAATCAAAAAATAGTATCAATAAAATGATTCAGTTCCCCAGTATGGTCGCCACTATGTTATCACTCAGGTTTTCCTAGAAGTTGTGTAAGAGGAAAGTATACCCGAGGTAACCACAAACCAACCTTTTAGATGCAGAATCTAGCCAATCTGCATCCAGAGAGGGCTCTTTCTTTATGATTTATCTTTGTTTTTGAATGATTTTAGGCTAGTTATAGATTCAAAGTTTGTTTTGGGAAATTGGTGGAATCCACAAACTAAGGGCAAGGTTGAGGGCTTTCAGTCCATTGGGCTATGGAGTCTAAGGATGGCTTTACTGGATTTCTTTTCTAAACACAAGATGGTATTACGGGGCAAGATAGCTAGACAGAGAACAATCCTTAAAATTTAAAGTGGATGGATGGTCTTGAAGGGATGAAAGGCAGCTAAGAATCTTTCACCATATTCAAGAGAAAGAAGAGAAATGACTACAAGCAAAGAGCAATGAAGGATTATTTGTTACAGTAATCAACAATGTTTAAATCAGCAAAACATGAGCAATTAAGAATTCATGCTTATAACTAATCCAGAAGAAAACATCGAGAATAATCACATTTGAAAACAGAGTACAATTAAGCAAATTCTGTTTCATTCCTTTATGTAAACTATTCAGAAATGGATATGATGATAGCATAAACTAATATAAAATTTAAACACAAGGGTTGGAAAACTTATTGAACTGGAAGTCCAACACATGAATCCTGCAACAAGTCCAGTGCTTCAAAACGTCATCCAGTAAGCCACAAGTAAATTTGTCCAAAAGCTTTTATTCCGAAAACCTCAATGTTACAGCAGAGTAATAGAATCCACCCTTCAAAACTCTCTTTGAAGGCTTATTTATACAAAAATAATCTTAACAATCTTACTCTATCCTAGCCAATATTTCAGGCTGACTTAAAGCGTATTTACAACAAACAAGAGACACATGGTCTTCGAAAATAGAATAATGAGTAACGGCTGATGTGCTGTTCCTTTCTTCATGGACGTGCTAAGGATAAGTGCTCTAAATAGGGCTCTGTGCTGTCCTTTGTGTATTCCTTTGACTTGTTGAATACTTTTACTTCTCACGGATACTCTTTACTCTTTCATCTGATACTCTTTCATCTGATACTCTTTCATCTGCATTTCTGTTTTTACCATTTACTTAATAGTAAAGATAAACTTTTATCCTGACAACATTTTTTACAAAATTTCCAGCATTTCCTTCCACCACTGATCATCTGGTATCATTGTTCTTCTGAGCTTCCTTAAAGTTTCATCGGCTTCAGTAAGTTTATAAAAAGTGGGCTCGTTTGGAAATAGATATTTTAATTCATGCTCCAGATGAAATAGAATCCTCACTTTTTCATAAATACTCTTCCCAGTTGGTAATGCAGGTTCTGATGAGCTAGTAGAACCTATATTAGTAGAACCTATCGCTGTATTTTTAGCATGAGCTTGGATTATTTTCTCATAGGTTTCTAAGTCTACTATTTGATCCTCTGTGAGCATGGGACTTGGAAAATCACTGTCCAGCAGAGCTTGAAACTTTTCTCTGAAAACGTTGATGTCGACCAAAATATCAGTACACTTTCTTTCTAGATTTTGCATGAAAGTCCTCTTGGTGAAAATTCTCTTTTCTTCCAAAACTACACCTGTTCTGTCATCAATTCCTATCAATGCAAGCTGTTGTTTTGTTCTGGAATTCAAAAATTGAATGATCTGCTGGGCATGCTCCGGCTTGCCCCTTAATTCATGTCTAGTTTTATTTATTTCCTCTTGTGCTATCTTGACTAACTCATTCTGCTCAAAAATAGCTTGGATGGAAGGCCAAATATCTCTTATTAAGTTAATGATGTTGTCCCAAAGAATATTATTTATTTCGTTCAGAGGCTTTTCCAGTGAAAGATCTTTTTGCAAAGCCTCAACCAATTTCTCCAATCTTTTTATTTCCCTGAGGTTGTCAGCAGCTGTCTTTTTGGATGTGTCATATTTTTCCTCCAATTTTGTTAATTGCAATTTTGTTTCCTGGAGCTCTGTGACCCTTAGCTGCAAACTCTCCATCTGTTTAATTAAATCCTCAGAATTCAAATTAGAAATATTCACCGGAGATGGTTGTTCCTGCTGTCCTGTAGTTGTAGTACCTGTTGTTGAAGTCTGCTTGATAATTTCCTGTTCCTGCAATGCTTTTTCCAACTCCTTCTCTGTTTCATTTAGTCGCTCTGTCAAATTCAAAAGCAACTCCATCATTTCTTCTTGTGATTTTCCTTTTATAACTTCCTGTGTCTGGGGGTGTCTCAAGGCTGGTATTTTCAGCTGTTTTCTGAGTGCAGCTATATCATCCTCTTTCTTTTTTATCAGTGCCTCAATACCTTTAGTGTCTTTGGGATTGTGACCCAAACCAATGATGATCTCTTCTAGAGACTTTATTCTATTGTCCTTGGCCTGTGAGGAGGCCCTTTCAATTTTCAATGTTGCAGTAGTATTATTCAAGGAATCTTGTAGTGTTAAAGCTGCCATGGCTTTGTTGGTGAGAGTGGAATAAACCATTTCCCCTGTTTGCCTATGAAGCTCTATCTGATCCAAGGGATGGATATCCTTTGCTAACACTTCAAAATTGGTTCTGATGTAATCTGTTGCTGAAATTGGCTTTTGCACTTTAGCTTTGAATTGGCTCATTTGCATTTTACCTTGTGAAAGATCAAATGCTGACATCAACCTTTGCTGATTGTGAGGAGCCATCTTCATATACTGATCATAGACCTTCATTTTTAATGGTTCATTCCGTGTTTTGATATCAATGAAGGTTTTCTTTATGTCTCCAGTACCTGTCTTGGGTGGTCTGAAAGAAGATACTTCAGTGCTCAGTTGCTTTTTTATCCCTTTCTGGCTTATATTTGTTTCACTTGTTGTACCTGTTTGCTGACTATCTTCCCTGCCATCATCAAATATTTCATCTATGATCTCTACGTCTGGAGGTAGATCAGATTTATGTTTTTTAGCTTGATAGACTTGTGGGGCTCCTTTTGAAGGTGTGGTATCTGGAGCTGACCTCTTTTTCCCTATTTCCACATTCGGTGGAGTTTGCATCTCTGGAGCTTGGATTTGCTTTGCTGGTGTTTGAGAAGCTTTAGATTGTTCTGGTGTTTTGGAACTCTGTGATTTTTCTGCCATGACCCGGGTTTCAATGACCTGAACTATAGGTTCTTTTCCTTTACCTTTAGGCTCTGCTGTTACTGATGGGCTGTCTTCCTGTATAGCTTGTTGTAGAGTGGCTGTTGAAGATGTGCCAATATAGGGTACCTGCATTTGATCATATGTTTCTAGGTCAAATTTCTTCTCGGCATCTTTCATAAGTTTATTCAATTTGTCAGCTCCACTTCCCTCTTCAACAAGTGTTCCTTTAACCCATTCATCTTGATTTGCATACTGTTCTATGTCAGGAATTCTGTGATGTATATAAGGAGATGACTTATTTTTTAACCTTCTTTCACAAATGAAACCAAAGGGGTCATAAGGGACCCAACGGAAAGATGTCTGGAATTTTTTCTCTAATATAAGTTCAGCATCTCTTTCAGCTTCCCTAGAATTGCCAATGAAAGGACCTAACTGGCTTTTGATCCTTAACTGTGCTTTCTTCTTTACATTGCAGAAATGGATTACATCTGAATTGTTCATCTGTCTAAAGTATTCCAAAGAAAAAATTCTCATTGGTACATATCTGGGTAACTTGAATGGATGTAATTCACATCCATAAATCCTGATGACTGTATGGTTTTGGTACAAGTACCAATCCCCAACTTTGTAACTCTTTGACAATTGCAGGGTCTTTCTTATCTCAGTACTAATCCTGGGGGGAGAAACTCCTGTTAACAAGGTTGTAGCAGGATGTACAAACTGATCAATGAATTCTGAATAAGAGTAGGGAGAATCAGAGGACAAATGAATGATGGGGGACCAAAAAATAACAGACCTGGGATTACCTTTAGCATCAAGTTTCTGACCAGGGAAAAGGAATTTGTCTGAGTGATAGAAAATTATGAGGTGATAGATAACTGAGGAGTACTTGAAAACCTTTTCATCATCTAGCCTTAAAAATTGATCATGGATTTTGTTGGCAATGAAGGAAGCATAGTCATACTTAATCTCAGGAGGCTGCCCAGGGGTAAAGATAGATAGCAAAGCCAGAGTTATCTCGTCAACATACTCACTGGTATTGAATCCTAAGACAAAGGATATTACATTCACAATAAGCCTGCCCAATTGATTGAAAAAGTAAAAACCATAGGGGGGAGTCCCTTTTGGCTGATGCTCAGGTAACATGAAGTACTGACACATTGCTTTCAATTTCTCTGGAGTTAACAGTCTGGTTTTCTCAATTAGCCCTTCCATGGATAGAGGTGCTAATTCTTGTTCTGGCTCAAATTGTAACATAGCATTGATAGCCTGAGGTGTTATAGGGAACAAAACACTTTGATCAGGAACTAATACAGCTCTTTGTGTGGGATCATAATTTGCATGACAATAATGAATGATTTCAGGGAAAACGTGGACTGTTGGAATGAAATACCTTGGGAGATTGGATTCCCACAACCCTATAAGATCTTGCCCTTTTGAGTATTCGTCTCTGCAGCGACAGAAACTCAAACGGGGACTTTCATCGAAATGTAGGTCTTTTATTTGGAAATCTTCATCTATGAGAGGCAAGTAGTCTAAATCTCGGTGAGGAGCATTCAAAGGAGTGACATTTAGAGCAGTAGGGGCCTCCATTTTGGTTCTTGTGGATTCAAAATGGAGGTTTCAGTTTTTCTTGCAGACCGGATGGGATATCTGACAAAAGAAGAAATTGGAACAAATTGCAGGTTTGGGAAGAAAATTTACAGGTTTCAACTCTTCAATGAGGACTCAGAGAGGATTTTTAACCACTTTTTCAGAGAAAAACACAAGAAACCAAGCTTAATTTGCAGTCGGGGTGCGGAATGATAAATACCTGTTTTTAATGGAAACTGGTTCTTCAACAGGTAATGGACAATGGCAGGAACGTTCTTCAACACGGGCGCAGCGGAATTTCTGAGTAATTTGGTGTATTTGCAGCAAATTTTGAAATTTGCAGCGGGAGCTTAGTCTCTTTCGAAAACCAAAATAACTGAAAAAAACGCGAAAAATGGCTTAAAAACAAGTCAAAAGGGTTTTTGTCGTTTTCGAGGTGATGATGTCATTTGACGTACGGGATGACGTAAGGGAGTGGGGCCGGCGGTATTCGATAAGCGGTAAGCGGTGAGCCCGCACCGCTTATGGAGGAAGGCGGTAAAAATCGCAATGGCAGCGATTCCACAGGATGCTTGCCACGTGGAATGCTGAATAGTCAAACCCGCCCATTCCTCGCTGGCTAAAAAACTCACACGCGATGGGCAGCGGGATTGATCGGGACCGTTGATCAACGGAGGAATGATCTGATGGCTGGAGGAAAGGGAAACTTGTGCGGTTTTGAAAGTGGGCCCGTCGGGGTTTAAACAAGTTTTGACATGTAATCTAATCACCCCGGGGAGAAGCTAATAGGCGGGAATGGTTGTTAATTAGTCCAAATGACTAATTAACCCCGTGAATTTATAAAATGAATTGAGGCGGGGTTTGGCCATGTGGAATGCTGAGTATGGTGGCGCAGGATTCCGTCGTAGTTTATTCTTGTTTTTGGTGTTAAACACATATGTTACGTGTCTAACGCTTTTCTATATATATTTTATTATACGATGAATAAATTAATATAATTAATTCATCATAGGGGCGGAATGTATATATAAGGTTATAGTTTTACCAAAGGGCTTTATAAAGCGGGGTATTTATTTTAAATGTGCGGGACTATATATACTTTGGTAAAACATTATAATAAGAGGGTTTTGGGGATATTTATTAGAAAAAGGGAGTTATATACATAGGAAAAAGGGATTTCACTAGGGATTTAATATAATAGAGTTAGGTGTTAATATGAAAAAGGACAAGGAAAATCAAAACACCTTTGTACATCTAAGAAAGTGAAAACTTATGAAGTAAATTGCACATTTTATCTTCAACACTTAAGCTTAGAATAACAAGTTGTCTTGAGGAATTTTATGGAATGTTGCATCAATTTCCTAAGTAAAATAGGATTTTACTTAGGAAAAAGTTAAAAATGAAGATAATCAATGATGGATTATTTCAAGTGCTTAGGTCTTTTGATCATTAGGCCGAGGGTCCGGTCCCTCCAGAAGTCAAGGAAATGCCTTGAGCCCCTTTGATCTCCAATTACCTTAGTACTTTTTGGGGGAAATTAGTAAAAATCTTGAGGGGGAAAATGATGAGGGAGGTTAATGAATTTGACTTTGCTTGCTGTGATTTTCCAGTGTATTTCTTGCTTTAGTACTTGTGATGAAAGTAAAGGATCAACCAACATATAGCAGCACCATTCATCAGATAACACTTTGTAGCACCATCTACCTACCCTATCTACTTAACACTACCACTTTGTCTTCTTTATTAGGGTGCATTTAGACTTGCAAACCCTTTTCAATCTTTTCTTTTTACATGATGAATCTATCTATTTCTACCCTTATTACATCCAAGGGCTCAGATTAAACTGTTGAGCACCTTTTATTCACTCTACCTAGCTACTTATATGCCAAGATTAAACTGTTTGGCTAGATATTTATTCTCTAATCTATAACATGAAATTGAAATATGACTAAGCCAAGTTTAAACAGTTTGACTTATTCATGAATTGTGGCAAAAGTTCACAAGCTGCACACAATTGATTTATTACAACAGATGAAAAAGTAGTGGCATTTGGATTTGCACACTTTCCTTGGTCTATTTTTTGCTTGGGGTTCCTTTCTTTCTCTTTTATGGCATGCTCCTAGTGAAGTGCAACGAAGTGGAACAAGCGAGACACCTAATAATGAATATGCAAAAGACGAAATGATCACTGACGGAGGGTTGCAAGGGCTGACTCTAACAGGATCAGTGGGCCCAGATCGGACGGTCCATAGCGATATCGCTGGGCATCCAGGTCTGAACGTTAACTTGCGATGGACGACAGATGGACAATGGTTTTACAAATAGTACACGGGACGCATGTCAAGTGATGTATGGAATCGCTGGCCATTGGGAAAAAACTGCCCTTCGCCGAAGAGTGGTGCGATAAAAACCACGTGGTTTTGGGAAAACGGCACACGGCTGGGGGGTCCACAGGGAGGCGTGCTCCACACCATCGGATCTATGGACTGAATCGACGGTCGAGATCGCTCCATAATATGCACGGGCGAAAAAATTAAATAAAATGAATTTCGATGGTTTAAATAAATATCAAAGGTTTTTTAATGTTTTGCGAAGAAATATTTATTTAAACCGGATAAGCGCCCGAATGGCTCAGCGTGCGGTCACGGCGCTAGGGTGTATGGGCGAAAAGGCTAGGGACTTAGCCCAAAGGGGCTTAAGCCCAATATATATAACAACATGGGTTTTTAATGGTTTTTTCTCATGATTTTCAAAGGTTTGAGGGTTCCAATAAGGCCAAGAGTGAGTATTAAACCTTATAAAGGGGATTTTGATGAGGGGAAAAGGCAGAAATGTGAAAATGAGGGATTTTTGTGGGAAATAGGGGGATATAAAGATGAGGTTAATTTGGGAAGAAGGGAAAGGAGAAAATGGTGTTTGCAACAATATTTTGGCTTTGGAAATCAGCAGGATTTCAGAGTCTTTTGGGATGAAAACAAAAGTATAGGATCTGGACAGAGGCAGGAGGCCTTTAAGAGTCTTCAAGAGCCAACAATTTTTAGTAATAGAATTTGTTCCTTGAAGGCTCAAACAATTTTAGCCACCTTTTGCTATAACAAATATTATAGGTGTCTAACAGTCATAAGTCCTACAGACAACAACAAACTCGAACATGAAGGTTTCAGGATCCACATAAGTAAGGCCATGGAGATGTGGAAGGGGTGAGGGATTGTTGTTCTTCATTCTAGTTTCTCCATTTGTTTTTCTAATGGGAAAGACTCCTTGGGCACTAGTTTCAGCCATGGATTGAATTGGTGAAGCATGTTCCTTAGGTGAAGCAAGTTCATCTTCTTCTCCAATAGGTTCCTCAAAATTTCCAAGTGGTTTACCTTTTTTTTTTCAACCTCATAGTCACCGAAGAAGAGTGAAGGGTGAATATGTCAAGATGTGGTGGTTTTCGGTAAGAATTTTCCTTTGTTATCCCTAATCCTACAAGGAATTAAATTAAATTTGTTTTTGTATTTTTCAATATTTCGGAACTGAATGTAAAATAAAAGCATAAAATAATGCTAAATAAGAAACAAACATCTACTTAGACACCTCCACGACAATGATTCCAAAAAGTGGTGAGCCCTGGTATTGCACCAAGAGTGCTGCAACTCCCAAAGGCTACTCAAATTTACTTTATCAACCTAGGGTTCATACAAACTTGGAGGTGATAGTGCTATATGCACAACAGATGATTTCTACTCATGCCATCCTCATCTAAGTTATGCAATGAGGTGCTGCTGCTAGGGTTAATTTTAGGAAAGGAAGTATGTCACACTTCTAAATGTAATCTAAGATTGGAAATAAATCATGACCATGACTCTAACAACAAGGAAATAAAATACTCTAGATCACACTCATTCATCTAGCTAATTGCAAGAAAGAGAAATTCACACTTATGCTAATGTAAGAAAGGAAATTACACTAAGTGGAATTTAGAAGCTAGATTGCTGAATTGAATTGCAGAAAAGGAAAATAATATAGAGCACACATACTGAATCAAATGAATAATTGAGTCCTATCTATCTCATGCTTAAATACTGTGTTAAATGATGCATCTAGAAATGAGCTAATCACACTTTTAAATGACTCTGTTTTGCAACAAAAGAAGAAGTGGTTGAGGTGGTCTAAGAGGGAGGCTGTACTAGAGGTTCAGAGCTAAAGATATATTGGTGGCTTGGCTAGGATTAGATGAGGATAAAGAGTGATTTTTGGCTGAAGGAGAGTGTGTTTTGCACTGGTACAAGAAGTTGCTATAGGATTTCCCGTAGTGCTACAAGATGTCCTGAAAAGCTATAGGAAACAGGCCGTGTGGAGGTTGATGCTAGAAATGGTGAGGAAAAGGTTAAGAGAGGTGGGGTGAAGGTGGATCTAGGTATATTAAGGGTATCCAACTCCTTGGAAAAGCTCAAAACTCTTCACTAAGCCTGCCTTGTACCTTCAAGGTGGTTCTTGGTGATGTGGTGGTGATTTCCAAAAAGAAGGTTTTAAGTGACTTGGATGGAAGGTGGTTGATGAAGGGTGGAGACTGAAGCTGATGGTACTGAAGAGGTCCTCCTCTTCTACTGTATTCAAACCTGCAATAAAAACAAATGTTCATGCATTCATCATTGATAAACTTATCATAAAAATGGTGGAAAAGATGAGTTAATTTAAATAAACTACCTATGCAACTGAAATAGATATCTACCTCTGCATCGATAACATGTTCATGATAAGAAAACTAAACTATATAAATTTCCAAGAAATCATAAAATAAGAGACATTTTGTTTTGTGGTGGAAGACCTTCCTCCTCAAGCTCCAATGGAAGTTGTGAGAGAGGGAGGCTTAGCACACAATTTTGAGGTTTTATATGCTACTCAACATAAAAGGAAAGATATTAGATACTGAAACTTAAGAGAAAACAAAAGTACATAAGAGAGACTGAGGCCAGTGTATTGGGCCCTAACCCACAAGCTCAACTCCCTGAAATTAACTCAGTGGAGAAGAAACCAAATGCTCATTTTATTTCATAACCAGTCTTGTAAATAAAATATTAAAATCAGAAATTTCTAATACAAGAGACAAAAGTGCTCTAGCTACATCATAAAATAAAATCCTAATGAGCTCTTTCTCTAGCCTATTTATGCTCAAGGGTAGCTACCAACAACTCCCTGAAAAGTATGTATTTTTTCCCTTGGAACTCGAGAGAAGTGGAACTTGGCTCCCTTTTATATTTTAATTGCTTGGCTTCCTCTGATTTTGAGCTATTGGAGGAGAATATCAAGAGAGATTGGCTACCTTTAGGAGTTAAGGAGGTGGTCGACCTTCCTACAGTTGCACCTTTCTATCTATTCTGAGCTAAAAAATGGCATTATTCCCCCGATTTTCTTGCATTTAAATTACATTAGGCCTCAAAGCATGGAAACCACTAATACACCATTATCACTAAGAAAAACATGACAAAATGAAATTGAATGTGTGTGAGAGAGAATAATTAGGCTAAAAAGGTGAAAATTAACCCCTTATAATGTACCTAATCATGGTGCTCATCAGTAGCCTCCTTCAAGTTGGTAGTTGTAAACATTGTAACTATTTAAGATAACTTTGGTGCATGAATTAGTGTGTTGTTGATAAGTATTATTTTCATGTTGTCTTTGAATTTTTAAACACTTTTTAAAAGTGTCTAAATACTGATTCAAACCCCTTTTAGTATTGGTTATAATTTCAACACCAGGCACTATAAAATATGTTAATGATGTATGTCAAGCATCAACCCAAGAAGTGAGAAGATTACTTACCCATGGTAGAAATTTATTATAAAAGTGGCTATCAATAATCATTAAAAATGAGTCCTTTTGACGCACCATATGGAAGAAAAATAATATCCTAATTAATTGGGATAAGTCGAAGGATCAAATCATACTTGGAACATATACGTTAAAGGAAATGGAATAGGAAGTAGCAAAGATCAAGCATAACATGAAAGTCTCACAAGATTGATAAACAATTTATGTAGACATGAAAAAACCTCATAAGGAGTTCAAAGAAGGAGAACATGTATATATTAAGATAAATCCCAAGAGGTGTACTCTAGAAATGGGGACTTGTGATAATTTAGCACTTCATTATTATGCACCATTCGATATCTTAGAGAGAGTAGGACTAGTTGCATACATAATTTCCTTACCTCCTATCATGAAAGAACATAATGTACTCCATGTATATTTTCTTAAGAAATATGTACTTGATACTAATCATATTATTGATTGAGCTATGATTTAGGTGGAACCTGAAAGATAAATTCATCCAAAGCCTCAATGCATACTATATAAAAAGGAGACCCTGCTATGGAATCAAGCTATCATGTAGGTAAAGGTGTAGTGGAAACACTTTTGAGAATATAGGGAAACATGGGAATTAGAGGATGACATGAAAAATACATACCCATTTTTTTTTGTATACAACCTCTATCATGGATGGTACACTAAGGATGATGTTCCTTTAAGGGGGAGGAGATTGTAACACCCAATTTTAAACTCCATCATGAAATTATTTTTATTATGATTTGTATTGGTGGAGGATAAAAACAAGGATATTATGTCACAACTTATTGATGTACATATGTTTTTATCAAATATTTCCAACAATCAAATGAAGGAAAAATCCTACATAGATATCGATGCTATGAGAAGAATTCGTGAGCGGTAAAATGGAGGTTAAATTTCAACAAAAGAACCTTTCCAATAATTGAATTTATAGTTTCCTTTATCTTTCAGAAATTTGGGTTGGTAACTAAAATATCAACTTCTAGTAGTTATTATAAGGCATGTAAGTGGTACATAATTTCTCTAGTGGTATGTGATAAAAATCCCTTTTGGAGATTTCTCAGTTTACCATGAATTATAGGTCATAGTCCATGAATTATTATGTAGAGAGGGGTGGTTGAGATAGAACGAGAAGTGTGTGTGAAAATTGAGATAAAAACTCATGGGGAAAGAGACAAAGATACATGAGGGGATCTTATACTATGGCTTGGAGAAAAAAGTTTTGCAAATTTTTTTTTGAGGAACAATAGCCTGTGTAAAACTATGAATTTTATGTTTTGCTTAGAGAGATTACAACTAAAATATTTAACTTCAGTTGGAAAGAGAATGTCAAAAATTTTATAGGTGATTTGTTTTAGTAATCATATTAATCACTAGAAAGGGAAGGTGATGAGGGAATGCTAGGCAGAGAAAGAACACCTTATGTCGTGCAAGAAAAAATTGGAAACCTTGTGACTCACATAGAGACCTACTTTAGTGGGTTTATAGATAAAATTTTGATTTTTTTTACATGAAAGAGAATTACCTTTGTATTCACTAGTAAAAAATGGATAATTAGTTACTAAAAAAACGACTAAAATTTTCATATAAACGACCATTTTTTCAGTTAGTGGCCAGTAGTAGCTAATTTATAGCATCTTATAACGTGACCAACATTTAGTCATTTTTAGATTCGTCATAATTTTTTTGTCTCAATTTCATCATCTAGTAGTATATTTAGTCATTAATTTAGTCATTAATTGCCATATTAATGACCAAATATACAACAAAATATATTACTATATGATCACCAAAGAAAACTAATTAATGACCAAAGAAATATGACCAAAAATGTTGTACATGTTATAGGATATTGTAAATTAGCTCCTAATAGTCACATATATGCAAATTTTAGTCATATTTTGAATCCAACTAATGACCAAAGAAATATGACTAAAGTTGGTCGTGTTATAAGATACTGTAAATTAACTACTAATAGTCGTATATATGAAAAATTTAGTCATGATTTGTAACTATAAATTTATCATTTGTAGTAGTCATTAATCCTTTTTTGGTAGTTTCATATTCATTATATAAACGAATAAGTTAGTAGTTTATATTCATTTAATTTAAATTTATTAATAATCATTATAAACAACTAATTTAGTTTTATATTCATTTTATTCGTGTTCATCATTAGTCAATATAAGATACTAATTTAGTAGTTTTAGATTGATTTTATGTGTTAATTATTCATCAACATAAATTAATTAGTATGATTTTGCAACTAAATTAAAAAAAAAATTCATAAAATGTGCGTGTTTATGTAATATAAAAACACAAAGTTACATATGTTAATTACAATACTAAACAATATCAAGTGCAACTATAAATAATTTCAACCACAAATTATATTATATGAAATTTCAAGTATTACAATATGAGTTTCCAACTTAAAATTGGTTGGGCTAAAATTTACACATGAAATGTTGTTTCATTACTTCAAAACATTATCATTGTGTTTCCAAATCATTGCAGGTGAATTCACCAACTTTGAAAACATGACCATCAGTCTTTGTGTGTCTTATGCAGAATATTGGATCTAAGGGTATCACTAGATTGATTCTCTTCTCTCTCTCTTTTTGTGTTTGTTGCTCCAATGTTATTGTTCTCCTCTTTCTTAAATTCTTTCTTCTTACCATCAATATTGAATTCATTTTCTGAAAGAAGAAGAAGAAGAAGAAGAATAAAGATACAGTGCAAAGTGTAAGCCATGAAAGAAGATGAACACTAGAATATAAACTAAAGTATACTATAAAGGATTTACACAACAAATACCTCAACATCACCAATATCAAAGACATTTTTCCCCATAAAAGCAAGAAACTTGAAAATTTTTCTTCAGTTGGGCAATAGTGGCCACTATGTGTCCAGATGACCTATATAAAAAAAGAAAATAAAATGTCACCACAGAAAATAACACCTTAGTAACTTAGTATTCAACCTTCAAGGAAATCTTAGGCACAATCATGCCAACTAAGTTACATGCTAAAAAGCTCAAGTTGTAGATAACTTGTGAAAACAAATAATTTGAGATGTGATGTATAATCCTTGTAATTTTATTAGAAACGACATTTCATTCTCTAATGCATGAACTTGGTCAAATATATAAACAACATATGCTCAAATAACAACATGAAAGTAAACTTTTCTAATATTCATGAAAATATTTTAATACAAAGCAACTAAAAGGATTTCAATCAATATCGCGTAATACTAGTTTCATCTTCAAGATTTGGTTGTTGTTTAAATAGACGTGATACCAAGTATTTTCAATTTCATAGTTAAAAGACAAAAAAAAAAATCAAAATACAATCAAACAATAAAGAGAAGATATCATGGAATGGAAAATGAAATTATAAAAAACTATTTACCTGTCCATCGATGTCTTGTCTGGCATTCCTAAAACATTTGTTTTCCCAAAATAACCAATGAGGTGAAAGAATCACAACTCTAAAAACCATAGGAATCCCTACTAGAAACATTTCCACAGTCGATGGCTCAGGTACCTAAATAATCTCCAACAACAAATGAATCATATCCAAGTCATGTTCTGCATTGTCTCCCCATCCTTAATTGTCCAATCACATTTCCTGTAACCTTCCCACACTAGAGTCAAGTTACAATCAAATGAAGGCATTGACATTTGTTTTTATCTTTTGTATATATAAAATTTGAATCTAAAAATCTTTTAACACAAAACAACTATAATACTAATATTATCTTCAAGTTTTGGATGTTGTTTAAATGGATATGATACCAAGTATGTTAAATTTTGTAGTTCAAAGACAAAAAAAATCGAAGTAAAAGTTAAAAATACAATCAAACAATAAAGAGACGATATCATGGAATGGGAGTTGCAATTATAATTTTTTTTTTTTTTACATATCCACTAGTGTCTGATATTCCTAAAATTTCTTGCTCAAAATAACCACGAGGTGAAATAATCACAAAATTTAAAAACATATCAATCCTTCCTAGAAATATTTCCAAAGTCGTTATATGAGGTTCATGAAGGATATCCAACAAAAAATGAATCATATCAATACATTCTCTACATTGTCTCCCCATCCTTTTTCCAATCCCATTTCTTGTAATCTTCCCACACCCGAGTCTAGTAACATTCAAACAAAAGATATATATTTTTGTAGAAAAAAATGGATATTTTGCAAGCATGCTAACTGCATGGTACAAATACTCATAAATATTTGTAGAAAATAATATTCAAAGATTTATATTAAAAAAAAAAATTTGATATTTTTCAAGTAGGCTAATTGCATGGCACAAAAATTGTTTCCGCAAATGCATACATAAATATGGTGGATCTTACTCATAAATATTTGCAAAAGAATTGTCAAGAATGAAACATGTACGACTTTGGAGTCCTAGTTGTGTGAACGTTTGACATATTTGATGCATATTCAGTTTTGTTCTTCTTTATTTGAGCTTTGAAGGCCCTTCATTTGGTGATCCTATAATCAGAGTACCCCTACCACCATAACCATTACACGAAGTTGGTGCCTGACTACTTCCAGTCTTGCAAGTTTCTACTGATGCAAAACAACAAAGGTCATGCCCAGAGTATAAATTTACAGACTTTGACTGTTAACCCAACCATTGTGAGTGTGAGAGGTAATTTTACTTCTTGGATCATTTAGAGGGCCTAGAAGGTTTCCTAGAAGATTGTCTCTCTACTCTCTGGAGTTGGCCTTCTAGGTTTTTAGATTTGATTGCGATTTTACTTTTGGTTTATTTCTTTTATATAGGAGTAACTTTGGAAGTCCCACTTTGTATGGAAATCATTGTACTTAAAATATTCTCATTGACCTACTTCAGTAGTCATTTTTTTGAAATTAATACATTTATCTTATATTTTCTTATTTTATCTTATCTACCAGTCTAACATAAGCAAAAATCATTTTACAACCAAACGAAGATGCTCAATAGATACAATAATACAATCATAGAACCATCATGAAACAATGTCTAGAAGTTAGCTTCTAATTAGGTTAGAAGATCTAGCACTATCTATATCCACCAGTGTTGAAGATATCGACGATATTTCGCGAAATATCACAGATATCGTAATATTTTTAGTGAAAAGATATTTCAACAGAATAAATATCACAATATTTTTAGATTTGAAAATATCCCGATATTTTGAAAATATCGGCCAAATATCGCGATATTTTGAAAATATCGAATAAATATCGCCAAATTTTGAAAATATTGGCTAATGTTTAAAAATATGAAAATTTTATTTTTTATGTTTGCTGATATTTTTCGATATTTTTCTGATATTTCCCATAATATGTTTTCAGGACCCTCGCCGATATTTTGCTAGTACAGATATTTTCAACAATGATATCCACTATCGTACAATTTTCATCTTCAATTTCTAAATATAGGTTAGAATATATAGCACTCTCTTTATCCACTATCATATAATTTTCATCTTCAGTCCAAATGCAATGAAGGAGTTCAAACTTTGTATTTGATTTTTCTGATGTATAATTCTTGAAACCAATCTCAAGAGAGTAATTCTCTATAATTTCCTATGTTAACTCTATGGGTTCATTTTATCCCGCAAGTTCAATAAACATGTCTTTCATGTAGGCTTCCTAATCAATTCTTATTTGATTTGACTATTCCTTCCATGGTAACCACAAATGAAAGGGAATGGTGGGGAAGTATCCCTGTAGATTTTAAGAGCAATCCCTTCTAAGTAATAAATCATAAGTCCCATGAATGTCAACAACAATATCTATAATTTGAAAAAAATTCATATTAGAAATCATTCTCATCAAAACATCCTTGAATCCACCCATGAATTTTACATCTGACTTGTCTAATTGAATAATGTGGGTATATTGTTTTGTAGGAGTAACATTAATATTTTTGCAAACAATAGTGGGCATTACATTAGAAGATGCTCCTCGGTCCACTGAATAGTTCCACACAATATACTTGAATATTTTCAATGTTAGAAAAAATAGGTGTTTGTGACTTTTATTTTTTTCTTACAACAACAACATTCATAGTAGCTTTCTATTTTGTTTCAGGGACTTGTTTTCTATCATATCTCTCCTAGGTTTCTGCATGTTTTTATTTTAATTCAAATCAGCTACTGTTTTTTGAAGTGAGAAAGGTAATTATTTGAAGGTCTTCTCTTTGACAAGGAATGTTACAAATATCATTCATGGAGATGTTTTATTTTGTTTTCATGTCCTCAATACCACTAAATTCCATGGCCGCTCTATTCCACTATATTCAATATCAAAGTTACCTTTTTATCTATTATAATGGATTCAGAGATAATAGAAATTGAATGAACATGTGTTTTTCCATAAGGCCCATTAAAAAGGTAAAAAAAAAAATTGTTTCAATATTTGGTCACAGAAGTGAATTGAATCCGAGGGGAGACACTCAACAGTGGAGGCTAAAAAATGGGAGATGAAGGGGAGGGTACAATACTAGAATGCTTAAAGTGGGAGACACAGAATTTGGTATATTTTGAAGACAACCATTTTCACTAAGAAAGGCATCACATGAAGACTCACATGCTGAAAAGGCCAAACATTTTACAATTTTATGCTATAGTTTACATGATTCAGTGGGGTAAGGATAGACTTGAATGATTATTTATCTCCTTTTATGTGCATCAGGATACTATTGGATGCTATAGATGGAGAGTTGGGGGAATGAGACATAGTAGGTGATTAACTTTAATTCATGCATAAGACCTTTAAATACTTATAATTCATGCACTGGAACATTAAGGGAAAGAGCTCTGGCCACTAGCCCTCTTCCATGATGGAGGCTACAAGCTCAACAAAGGTGTTGAAAAGCTTCGTTTAAATTATGGAAATCAACATAGTTTGATTTCCCTTGGTTTCTTCTTGACTGGCCCTAAATTCAAAATATGGGAAGAATGACAAAATTTAAGATGATATTCACATCCAATTTTTTTTCAATTATTTCTAAATCAATGACTCTGATGTTGGATGTACCTTCCTTAATTTATGTTAGATAAGTTGGACATATTCTTGGAGGGGAATGGAATGCCATATTATCCTTGTATCATATGATATTAGAGCTTCATAGATCCAATTTTAATAGTTGACATTGTATTTTGCAGAAAACGTGGTGTGAGAAGTGGCAAACTAGTCACACGGTCACTACAACATGACCTTTCCCTGACACTTGGATTACAAGATTCCATGTATATTTCTGGCGATTCCTGACAATTCATGACTCCTCATCAGTATGATGGAAACGTTTTGTTGATGCTCTACAACATGGTTTGAGATCTATATAACGATGGTATATACTATTATATCTCCATAAATCTAAAGTATCCAAATGGTAGTGTCATGAGTTTTATCTCTATGACCTTAATGATAAAAATAACGTCTTGATACATTTATGAAGGAGGGTACATAAAATTAATTGTATTGTATTGTTGGAGGATGTAAGTTGATGGAGAGTTCATGTGAATTTCTTTTTCTTTTGATTGATTGCACGTGAATTGTGATTGTAGGTCTAAGTAATCACAGGTTCCATAGTTGTTCTGTTCACCCAAATAATTCCAAACATTATAGACTCTATTTTATTATTCCACTCCCTTCAATCTTCTCGTGATGCATTCTGGTTTGGTCACGTTTACTTCCTCCATGTTTAGTTCCTAATTTGTATCATTATTACACCCAAATGAACAACATGTTCCAGTAAATTATGATATGTTTGTTGTTAGGTCAGACAAGTAAGTTAAAGAAAAGAGATTTTGTTGAGTTTGTGTTTTTTCTCTTTTTTTTCTTCCCTCAGATATGAAAATTTGAAATTTGATGTCACATTGTAGTCCTAGACACTCACAAAAAAAAACCAGGGTTTGTTTGTTTTCCTAGGAATACTTACCAAACGTATCTTGATAAATATTGAATCTTATGTATTTGATGAAGAAATAAATATGATATCATTGATTATTGGAACCAATTATCTTTAACATAATCTATCAGTTGCCTGACAGGTACAAGGGAATCTAAAATTTCATTCCCGCAGGTTGTCCCAACCATGCATTAATTCAGATTGTGGATGTTGAATAAGGTTAGGGTGTGAGTCTGAGCCCTGATTGTAATATACTTTGGTATTTTTTTGGTTTGTATAATTCTAGAATGTTGCTCTATGATCGAGGAATTCTGTTAGGGGATTTTATAAATTTGATGAAACTGTTGGTTGCAAGTAGTTAATTTACGGTTTGTTTTTGGTCATTTAAAAAAAAAAATTTGTGTGCATTTTTGTAAGTTGGTCATATTCAAGAATGTTGTTCACCATCTTCTGTATATCTTAGCACTCAATTCGCTACATTTTACATAGTTTGTTCCTTTTAAATCTTCAACAAGTCGGTCCACTGCCAAAATTTGTTAGCAATATTTTCTGACTTTACCCTTACCAAGGAAAACTATCAATACAATCCCATCGGCTGTATGCCTTTTTAACCTATCTAAAAAACTTCTTTATTTTCAATCTTCTCAGCCTACCAGCATAAATTTTTTCATGTCCCCTCCTGCATTCATGTTGCATCCAACACCAAAACAGATCTGTGAGTCATGGAAACTTCCAAAGTCCTTTGAAGCACTTATGGATGTAACACAGACAAACTTATTTTGTTCAATAACATGTAGGTATATGCCAATCATCTCCTTGGAGCTTACATGTTTTCTAAATATTATCCAGACGTATTTTTTGGACTTTAAAATCTCCCCTTTTACCTGTTTAGCATAAAGTGACTATTCAACCAGCTTGAGAATAATCCAGGTTTGTGAATGTCAAATGGATCTATGTAGAATCATTTAAGTTGGATTCCCCAACTCCATATCATGAACATATCTCACCTAAATTCACCCTCTTTGGTAAATAATGTTATAGACAATCTCATTTATGGATTCGTAGGCTTGTAGAACTGAATTTCTGTATTGATAGTTTGGGTGAATGTAAAGATGGATAGACTTGTTCAAGTGCATGAAAATGAGTTGAGGATATATTTTGAAGTGGGATGCAAATTTAGGACAAAAATCCACCTCAAGATTTTGATCGACACCATGCCTATTTCATTCAAGGTGTATACTTCTACTCCTAATAAGTTCTTATTCAAGCCTCCCAATGGGTTCATATCCCCACTGGGTCATTTTTCTTTTGAATAATATTAAAGCCAATGAAGGATCTCTCGAAGGAGTTTCCTTGTTCAAAGGATATATTTATTATAAAGAATGTATCAGCACGTGACTGCAAAATGGATGGTAATGACTTACCAGATAAGGTGTCGAATGACTGGTTTGCATCGCGGAAACAACAGGTTCTTGTAGATGCCAAGATGAAGATTGTTTACATTGGAGGCTTCTTGCTTCACCATCTAGTTGTGAAGGGTGATGTAGATTCTATCAAACAAATGATTAAAAGAATTAATTTTTGCAACCATGCTAATGAGGAGGGTAGAACAACATTTCAAATTACCTCGGCAAGTGGAAATTATGGGATGTTGAAAACGTTGCTGGATGCACAAAAATTTTGTTTCAAGATTTGGTCACAGAAGTGAAGTGAATCCGAGGGGAGACATTAAGAAGTGGAGGTTGAAGAATGAGAGATGAATGAGAGGGTAGAATACTAGAATTCTTAAAATGGGAGACACAACATTCGGTATATTAAGAAGACAACCATTTTCACTAATAGAGGCATCACATGCATACTCACATGCTGAAAAGGCCAACAATTTTACAAATTCTTGCTACTGTTTACATGATTAAGTGGGGTAAGGATAGACTTGAATGGTTGTTTATCTCCTTTTATGTGCATCAAGACACTATTGGATGCTATAAACGAAGAGTTGGAGGACATGAGACTGAGTAGGTGATTAACTTTAATTCATGCATAAAACCTTTATTAAGTTACAGTTAACACACTGGAACATGAAGGGAAAGAGATTTGGAAACTATCCCTCTTCCATGATGGAGGTTGCAAGCTTGATAACAGTGTTGCAAAGCTTGTTTTAAATTTATGGAAATAAACATAGTTTGATTTCCCTTGGTTTCTTCTTGGCTAGCACTAAATTGGAAAGCTGGGAAGAATGAAAAAATTTAAGATGATATTCACATCCAAAGTTTTTTCAATTATTTCTAAATCAATGACTCCGATGTTGGATGTACCTTTCTTAATTTATGTTAGATAAGTTTGACATCTTCTTGGAGGGGAATGACATGCCATATTATCCTTGTATCATATGCTCTTAGAGCTTCATACATCCAAGTGAAGACATCCCTATACTGTTTGAACAATTGCATCTAAGCTTGTTTTTCTTCTTCTTAATAGTAAGTTCCAAGGTCAATGTTATAAATATCTTTTTTCTATGCCCCAATTAACTGACTCATAATTCATAGTAGAATTATTTGTTTTTAAAATTACAGTTTTTCTAGATCTACTCCTTTGGGAATTGAATTCTGATTTAAATTTCCCATACCATCTTGACAAATCTCCATATCTTTTGAATGCTCTTCATTGTCTAATAATACATGCTTAAACATGCCCTCACTAATCAAAGAATTGGATAATATATTGATCGTCATTGAGCACCCACAAGTTAGTGACATTGTTTGGGATTAAATGCTTAAAAAGGATTTCAATAGAAATATGTTGGTAGAATATCATCTAATGGAGCTAGTTTAGAAGCAAATTTAGCTAGAGTGTTCACAACTAAAATCTTACATCGAGGAATGGACACAATACTAAAAGCATAAAATTCAGTAATCAAGCTTCGTACCTCAGATTGTCAATTCTCCAAATGAAGCAAAAGAAAATAGATGAAATTATTTACCTTCCATAATATTATTTTCAAACCAAAACTTTTAAATGTTTCACCTTCAAATGAAGAACTTTTTCAAGGCCTATAGGAAATAAGGGTATGATTTTTCTAGGGATCAATCAATGTATAGTCTTCCCCTGCACCCTCTGGTAACATAGAACCATCATAAAACAATTTCTAGAAGTTAGTTTCTAATTAGGTTAGAAGATCTAGCACTATCTATATCCACAAATAGAACAAATTTATGTGGAGTTGAAGATTTCATTTAGGAAGATGAAAGCATCATGATATGTTCCCATTACAAAATTTGTTTGAGTGATGTGGAGGAGTAGAAAGAACAAGCTCTTTTTTACTATAGTGAAAAATTTGCAATTTCGTTTGGGCTCATCAACACATCACCAGGGACTGTGATTCGAGTTATCAAGAACCTTAGAGTTTGTGTTGACTCCGACTCTGCAACAAAGTTAAACTCTAAGATTGTTGCATGAGAAATTTCTCTAAGAGATTGATCCAGGTGGATATTGGTGGCCACCCATCTATTCCACTTGAACCTGCACCATTGTTTCTTTCAGTTTTTTAGTTTCCTTAATTGTAGCAGTTTTTCGGGTCCTGAACTTTTGGAGCCGTTTTGATGCCCTAAACGATGTTTTTTGGGAAAACCGAGATGAACAATGATTCTCACTCAAGAGTTGTAGTCCTCGGATAGATATTTCTAAAGAGGTATTAAACGAAGATCGTATGCCAAAGTTATATCCTTGGGAAGTTGATGTACCAATTTACCCAAACGGTGCCCAAAGCTTTGGCGCTTCATCTCCTAGGGTTAGGTTTTTTGGATGTTTAGGGTTTTCCATTATTTCTCAATAATAAATAGGCCTTTGAGCCTCATTGTAACATAGTTCAGAGGCCTGTAGCCACCACATCTCTTCTCAGAGATAATCTACCAGTGCCCTAGCTAGTTTATTTCCATTCTGTTTGTAAGCATATTTCAAAAATTTGATATTAATGAAATGAAGTTATATTTATGTTGCATCTCTAGGTTTATGTGTATTTCTATATTTTATTGCATTCCTTCATAAGTACGGATCAGTGGTATCAGAGTGGTCTACTCTTTCTTGATCCTTCTTTGCATGTCCCAAGAGGGTCAGGGTATAAGGAGTTAGGGCTCGATTTGGTTGAACCTTTGCAAGATTAGCCTTGCAAACCCTGATGACCACCTATGGGGGAAGAAAGGAAAAAAGAGGGAGCATGAGATCTAATCAAAATATTTCTCAAGGAGGACCTTGAGAAACAAAGGAACATGATTATGGATAAATTTTCCCAGATCCTTCTACGACTGCCCACAGGCAATGCATCTACATCCAACAACACTTTGGAGGTGCCACTTCTTTTAAGATACAAGTAAACTTTGACATTCCCATATTTGAGGGCTAAATATATGCATACATCGTAGATAGATGGTTGAATCTATTAGAAGGATATTTCTTGGTTCATGACTTTTCCAACCAGGAAAATATTACTTTTTCACTCCTTAAAGCTGCCCCCCATGTCAAGGACTAGTGGGAAACCTACTGTGATAAAAAGGACGAGAGGGAACCATCTATGTTCTCGGCCGCACCCATTTGTGATTATTTCCAAGAAGCCATCAAGGAATGATATTATCCCATGGGGAGCTATGAGGACAAGTACATACAATGGACTACGGTAGGAAAACAAAGGGAACAAGATGTGCATGAGCTAACGAATTTGATCCATACCATACGAAAAAATTTGGGTATCAAAGATTCAGAGAAACATTTGGTGTTGAATTAATGCAATTGTCTGCATAGATACATTCAGGAGGAAATAGAGTTCCTCAACATCTCCTCACTTGGTGCAACATATTGGTATGCTACCAAGATTGAGCAGAAGTTCAATCAGAAGAATCGAGACTTTGGATCTGCGAATTAGAAGCAAGGGAAAGGTGCCCCCAAACTGCAGAACAAAGGATAAAGCCAAGGCGAGGTATCCTAGGACAACCCACCAAAGGCGCCAGAAAATAAAAATACTACGAAGCCAAACAAGGACATGGGAAAGTGGTGTGAGTTCCATGAGAGATCCACCCACAACACAAGTGAGTGTTGGGCCAAACAATCACTGGTGGCCAAGCTGAAGGCTTCTGAATTAAATGCATGCTCCAACATTGAATCAGAACTCGACAAGGGGAATGAAAAAGAGAAGTATATTATCGATGTGGTGCCCAATGCCACCTTTTCCACCACAAAGATTGAGAAGGAGGAACCATAAGATCCAGAGGAGGGGGGTCACCTCTTCCATTCCAAGATGTGGGTAAAGGGTTCCCTGTTGCAGTTCATTTTCAACAGCAGGAGCTAAAAGAACGTCATATTAGCATAGGTCATGAAGTGGCTAGTATTTTTTACCACAACACACCCACAACCGTACACAATCGGGTGGCTTCACCAAGGACAAGAACTCTGCGTTAGCTAGCAATGTCGCCTTGCCTACAACATCAAGTCCTTCATGGATGAGGTATTATGTGACATTGCTCCTCTTGATGTTTCTGATGTATTATTTGGCCGACCATACTTGTGGAAGCGACATGCTGTGTATGAATCCAGGCCTCGTGTTGTTATTGTTACTTTGGGAAATAAGTTGTACAAGTATTGAAGGTAGCATTTCCTACCACCATATCTTTGGTTATTGCAAAACAATGCAGTAAGCTCATTTCCAAAACCAGGAAATTAGTTTTCCTGATGATCTTCCCTCAGGTAAAGAAGAATATTATGGCCAAGGCCTCCAATCAAGGATCCTTCGCACGACAAAAACATATGGACAAGGTCATGGAGGATTACGAGGACATCTTCACATCACTTGTAGGGGTGCCCTTGCATTGTCAGGTTAATCACTCCATAGATCTGACCCCAGGTGCGCCACTTCCCAATGAACTAATCTATCAACACTTGGTTCTGGAGAAAAACAAAATTAAGAGGCAGATTCAGGAGTTGCTGCAGAAAGGTCACATACAACCGAGTTCATCACCATGTGGGAGCTCAATTGTGTTTCTGCAGACCAAGGATGGGACTTGGAGACTCTATATTAACTATCGGGTGCTGAAAAATATCACCTTTCATAATAGGTACCTGATCCCAAGGATTGATGACCTTCTAGACCAACTCAAGGGGGAAAATTATTTTAGCAAGATTGACTTGAAGTACGGGTATCACCAAGTACCAATCGAACCCTCTGATGTGTGAAATATTGCCTTCAAATCCAAGGAGGGCCTTTTGAATGGCTGGTCATGCCTTTTAGGTTGACGAATGCTCCTGCAACCTTCATGAGGCCTATGAATGACATCTTGCGGCCATTCACCAATTCATTTGTAGTGGTGTACTTGGATGACATTCCGATCTTCAACCAGACTTGGGAAGAGCACCTCCACCACATCCGACAAGGCCTCCAAACACTATGGCAACACAAGTTTTGTGCCAATTTGGAGAAGTGCACTTTTGGCATGACCCAGGTTTAGTATCTGGGATACATTATTGATGAGCGGGGGTTGCATGTGGATCCAACAAAGATCCAAGTCATTCGGGATTGGCCAGTCCAAACCACTCTAACAGAACTCCGTAGCTTTCTAGGTCTTGCCAATTTCTACCACAAGTTCATGTTTGGATTCTCTCATATTACTTGGCCCTTGAGTCAAGTCACCAAGGGAGGACCGAAATAAAAATTATTTTGGTATGAATATTAATAAAAGGTGTTCGTAGAGTTGAAACATCGCCTCTGTTATGCACCAGTGCTCACATTACCAGAATTGTAACAACCATTTGAGATCGAGACATATGCCTCTGACTATGCTATTGGGGCAGTTCCTACTCAACAGGGGCATCTAGTGGCATATCAAAGTGAGACACTTTCTGACACAATCCAGAAGTATCCTTCTTATGACAAAGATATGCATTCCATTGTGTAGGATTTCCGACAATGAAAGCATTACATTTTGGGGAAGGAAATGGTCAGCCACATAGACCATTGACCCCTGAAATTCATAGAGACACAAGGGAAGTTGCAGAATGATCACCATCAAAATTTGTCCACATACCTACAACAATTTCATTTGAACATCAAGTACAAGAAGAGAAACACCAATAATGTTACATAGTACCTCAACCAACCACCGATCGTGGTGCTAACCACTATTCTCAACTCTTGTGGGCACGAAACTTCTGATTGGCTACTTCTCTACAAAATAAATCTATAAATTGGCCACACTTACAAGACACTCTTAGAGAGTAAAAAATTTCCAAATTTTCACCTCCAAGATGCCCTGCTATGTCACCTAGGACACCTTTGTGTTCCTTCAAGCGATCGTGAAAGTATGATTTGGGAAGTGCACTACAGTCAGGTCGCTAAGCATTTTGAGTTCAAGAAAATAGTTGCAGTACTATAGAAGTATTTCTATTAGCTGAACCTTCGACAAGATGTCGGGAAGTACATCAGGTCCTACACTACTTGTGTCATTGCCAAACAGACCATCAAGAAGCAAGGTCTCTATACTCCGCTGCCTACCCCTAGTCAACCTTGGGAATCCATATCCATGGATTACATGTAGGGCCTTCCTTCTACTAAGCATGGAAATGATTGTGCTCTTGTGGTAATTGACAAATTGTTGAAGATGGCCATTATGACAGCCTGTAAGAAGAATATCACAACATAAGCCACTGCTAAACTCTTCTTTGAACGAGTGTGGGTACACTTTGGGATCCCATAATTTATCATATTAGATCAGGAAAATAGATTCCTCTGTACATTTTGGTCCAATATCTGGTCAATGTTGGATACCAAGCTCACGAAGTCCACATCTTTGCTTCCCCAAAATGATGGCCAGACAGAGGTCGTCAACAATATGATCGTACACATTCTGTGAATGTACAACTAGAAGCATCCAAGAAAATGGGATGAGAGCCTCCACTATGTACAACACAGCTATAAACAGGCTCTCCATAGCTCAACTTGCCACAAACCCTTTCAGGTGGGCTTGGGATTCCAACCACTATGTCCCATTGACGTAGCCATGCCATTTGCGGCTACTTAGGAATATTCGGCTCATGTCCAGCTTGAAGTTGATCACAAGGTGAACAACTTCATTGAGCTCATTCAACACATTTGCTAATAGGTTCATGCCATATTGGATGGAGCCAATGCTAAGTACAAGCAGTGACATGATCAACATCAGGTTCCACACAGCTTCCAGGTGGGTGAAAATGTGTGGCTACATTTGCAGAAGGAGCACCTCGCTAGACCCCACCGCAAGCTTCAACAACTCCAATATGGGCCATAAACCATCACCGACACTGTAGGGGACAATGCCTTCGAGCTTAGTATTCCACCATTCCTTGGTATGAACTGAATGTTCAATGTGGACCACCTTTGGTCATACTTTCCACCTCTACTGGACACATCCAATATGGAAGAACAACTCACACCAACAAATTTAAACCCAGAATACATGGAACAAGCCACCATTGATTAGATCACAGATACACAGATCAAGAACACCCAAGAATAAAGGATCCAACTATATTGAGTTGTCAAAGCAGGCCAACTCCTTCACCAAGGAAAGTGGCTCACCTAAGAACAATTTCAACATAAGTTTCCTCATCTCGTGGAGGAAATCAACACAATGGGGAAAATTTATTCCTAAGGGGGGAGGAATGATCCAAGTGGATATTGGTGGCCACTCGCCTATTCCACTTGGACCCCCACTATTGTTTCTTTTAGTTTTTAAGTTTCCTTAATTGTGGCATAGGTTACTATTTTAAGCAGTTTTTTGGGTCCTAAACTTTCAGAGCCGTTTTGAGTCCATAAACAAAGTTTTTTGGGAAAACTGGGAGTAACATGGGTCTATGCTCAATGTTTTCCACTCAAAATTTTTATTCCTTGGATAGATCTTTCTAACAAGGTATTGTGTGCGTCAAACGAAGATTGTATTCCAAAGTTACATCCCCGGGAAGTTGATGTACCAATTTACCCAAACAGGGCCCATAGTTTTGGCGCTTCATCTCCTAGGGTGAGGTTTTTGGATGTTTAGGGTTTTCCATTATTTCTCAATAATAAATAGGCCTTCAATCCTCATTGTAACATAGTTCAGAGGCATGTAGCTGCCACATCTCTTCTCAGAGATAAGCTACCAACACCCTAACTAGTTTATTTCCATTTTGTATGTAAGCATTTTCAATCATTTGATATTAATGGAATGAAGTTATATTTCTACTACATCTCTGCGTTTATGTGTATTTCTATATTTTATTACATTCCTGCATAAGTCTGGATAAGAGATACAAACTATTTCCATAATTTCATGGATGGGCATTGTTCTTGTGGAGATTATTGGTGACGCCAAGTGAAAAAAATGAAAGTCAAAAGAATGTATGGTCTAGGGTAAATGGAAGGGGATTAAACATATTTTTTAATTACCATTGTCTTGTGCTCAGAGCTAGATGAAGTGAATATATTTGACTTCTCTTCTAATATATGCATATTAAAGTTGATTACTTGCATGGATTTTGGAGGCCAAATTGCTCCTATTTTGGTATCCATTGTGGATTGTTCGAAATGACTTCAAAGTTCATAGCTTTGGGGTTTCCATATTTTTTCATTATACATTTGATGCTAAAGAAGCACCTTTAAAGCTTGAAAATAAGGTAATAATATGTTTTAATGATTCATAGTAAATAATTCATAATTACAATTATGCTAACTATCTCTTTGAAATTTTGTTTACTTTCCATATATTATGCAAAATATTGGTGAACAATGGGAGCCTAATGTTAGATACAAAGAAAGCTTCGGTGTTATTAAAATTATTTTCCAGAAAAAATCCCCCTGAAATATTAAGACATGTAACACAATACATGTTCAACTAAACTCTTGGAAAGGCTAAATCGAAAGTGGTTTTGGATTAATATTGTATCGTATCAACATAGTCAAGCATTTTTATGGTTGTTTGGTCCCCTAAAAATACTTGGGCTCATACTAAATTTTTGGAGAAGGACATGGATTCTTTTCATTTTTCCATGATCTCTTATCTGCAACTACTTCTCACAATTAATGTTCTAGCTCTGGATCTTATAAATCTTGCACCATTTCCAAATACATTCCGATTCAAATATCGTTTGGTGCCTTGCCTGAAAGAAAGACAAGTTGCTTATATACAGAATGTAAGTGTAATATTCCTAAATTAGCATGCAACTAATTGTAATATCAATTTTTCTCTTAACACATAGTTAGATGAATAAATGGGTAGGGAGGCCCATAAATCTTTTTAGTGGCAATAAAATCCCTCTTAATGGGAAAAGGGATCATATTCATAGCTGGATCAAACACCTTCATGTGTAAACAAAGGCCAATGCATGTGGACAAGTTCAAGTTTGACCAAGTCAACAAAGCTAGTATGGAGGAAGTGGAACATTAATGAAGATAACCCAGTGGGAATATGGATCAGCTTAGATAGTTAGAATAAAGCCACCTTGAGTGTGGAAGAAGACATTGCATGGAGATCTAGTCAAGGTTGACCATATCCAACAACGCTGTTATGGAGGATTGGCATTAATGATGGGACAACGTAGTTTTGGAGGGAGATTCATTGCATGAAGATGGAAACCCTAATGAGTGGGATCCAAGGTGAGAAGGCTCACATTGTCTATACGGAAGAGGATGGCATCCATATGGGGTTAGCTTATGATTATGATTTTCTGAATATATGGTCTATTTAGACATATAACTTTCTCTTGATGTTTAGCTGAAATTTTATGCTATTTAGCATAGGGTGTTCCTGATTGGGAATCCCACCTCTTCCATTGAGGAGCTCTTGGAGGGGTCTTGCTGTAATATCCCCAAATGGGAACACTCAGCAATACCTACTGGAATAACGCAATTTTTAGAAGTATGTGCACTGAAATGAGTTTGCAGCCCTTGGATCCCTTATATCTAGAGATCTAGCATCTAAATCCAAAAGGGGAGCAAAAACAAATCAAACTAGGTGAGGTAAACAAACCTCCCACACCTGGTATAGCTGAAAAACACCCAAGAATGGTGCTGCAGCAATATGCAACAATACTACAGGAGATTAACGTAGTTTTTGAGAGCATGAGTATGAGATCAATAAGAGGGATCAAATTTCATACATAAAACAATAAATCAGCTCCATAATGAGGCCCTTACAATATACAACAGAATGTATAAGACAAGAATATAAGAAATTCCTCAAGAAAGAGGGCTGCAACACATGTATTGACTGCAAAATAGCTTGACAATGTTATTTATAAGAGCTGCAATAGTTGTATATTACACTCCAGATCTAGAGTAGATCTGTGTACAAAAGATCATATCTATTTCAAATTTGTACACTAGAAAGGCTCCTTTACAAGATCCCCTTGGGGTTTTGATCAAAACATGTAACACAGAGAGTAGATCTGAGATTTAAAGCAGCAAATCTATAGTAGTATTTAGAAATGAAGATGATTACAATGGTAGTAGATCAAATCTGTACAGAACATGGATCAAAAATATAATCCATGGATCACCATAGTGAAGGGCAGAACCCCGATGCCAGAGATCTCTTCTCAAAAAGTGTGTCAAAACACCCTGCAACTTCCTTCTTGAAAATAACGCAGTCCTGGAAGGAAAAATTCACTATAGGTTGAAGCACTGGGTTGGACTGATGCCAAAATTTGAAATATCATCTCAAAAGGTTCAGAACTCTCTTGCCAATGGGATAGAATACTTTCCTAGTGAAAAGAGGCCCTGTAATGGCCTAGATTTGAGTAGATCTAGCTTCCACTTGCTGCAGCTTGCAAGGACAACCAAACCCTCAACAGGATCTGCGTTGTAGTTGTAAGATGAGCTTGGCCAAATGCTTGATAGTGCATGAGATCAACAAGACTATTCCAAGAGCTATTCAATGGAAGAGGTGGGATTCCCAAATAGGAACACCCTAGTGATAAACAACACTATCCTCAGCTAAACAACAGAGAATGATATATGTCTAAACAGATAATATATTTAGAAACATACACAATAAAAAACCTTCTTCTGCTATCCTCCTCTTCATTTTATAGGATGAAATTCTTGTCAAACCCTATTAGTTGCATTCACGTGAGAAGCCTCCAACTAAAACTGCGTTGTGCCTCTAGGAGATTCACTGTATCTAGACAAAGTTGTTGATTTGGTCCTGGTTGACTTGGTCAAGTGCTCCAGTCTCTTTCACACCTAAGTGTGCTTATGTAAATAGCCCAAATTTTTCCATGTTCACATGTGGCATTGATTTATTTTGCTGATTAGGAGTTTTATTGGTCCTCCTTTACATCTTTATTCATGAAACAAAACATTGAAACAAAATTGTATATTCCCATTAGCTTGGCTAATTGGGAATATTACACTTGCACCATATTGTCCACTATCTGGCTTAGGGCCAAGCTTCACCTTTCTTTGACAGCGCAGATCTTGTTGAGGGTTTGGTTGTTTCAGTAAGTTGCAACAAGTGGAAACTAGATCTCTAGATCTAGGCCATTCCAATGCCCCTTTTTCAGTGGTGGAGATTTCTACTCCATTGGTAGATCAGTATTGAAGGCATTGAGCCTCATTTCCAGATATTGGCATCAGGACAACTACATTTTGTCCCCTATAACACAGTATAGATCCAGATCTGTGTAATTTCTGACGGTGCAGTTGCAGGGTGGTTCAACACACCATTTGGAGAGTTGATTTGCTAAGTGTTGGGGATTTGCCCTTCAATTTGGAGATATATTGGAGGAGGTCATGCTATTATTCATATCATATCGGATCCACTTTTCAGATCTGTAATTTTTCAGTATATTAGCAGACTTAAAACTCAGACCTACAACTTGTACTTGGTGTTTTGCTGAAAACCCCAAGGGGGTTCACTAGAGGATCTTGTATAGTGCATGGATCTGATATAGATCTAACTTTTTATGCACATAGTATCTCTAAATCTGATGTAAAACCTATCGTTGTTGCAGAGGAAATACAATAATGTTGTCAGGGTATTTCCAGCTTTAATTCATGGTTGCAACCCCTCTTTTTGCATGATTTTTGGACTATTATGGCCTGGGAGGCTTGTTTAACTAAGCTACCATGATTTTTTTATGATCTCCTTTTATATATGGCTGTTATAATGTATAAATGAATGGATCCATGGGCTGAATTTAACTATTATTGCATACATTTCTAAAAATGTGTTTTTACTGCATGTATTGCTTATTTTCCCTATTTGGGAATACTATAGTGGTATCAAAGCTCTAATCTTGGCTCAACCTATGAGTCTCAGCCAATATGCTATAAGAAGAAGAAGAGAACGAGAAAGAGATAGAAATGATGGAAGGAATGAGTTTCATCTAATCTCTTTTTAGATCTAAGAAGGACCTCACCAAGGAGGTCAAGAAAAGAAAAATAGAGAGGAGTGAAACCACATTAGGGTTTCAAGATGATGAAGGTACGTGTACTTCCTATCAGTAAAAAGAAGATCTAGTATTGCATAGAGCTCCAAATAAACATGCTATGCCCTTTTCTTTTGAAGACAAGAGGCATGAATATGGAGGAAATTGAGATCATGATATTGTAAGTGAATATCTTGCAGAATATAAGTCTCAACCTGGAGCTTTCAAGGAGAATATAATTCTCCCACAATTCATTTAGCTCAAAGAAGAAAGGAGACCTTGTAGAAATAGAAGAAAAAGGGGCAATAGATTTCTATTTTCTACTTTTGATGGGTCATCCACTTGCACAACAAGGGCTTGGGGAATGAAGTTGGATGCATTTTTCCTGCTACATCCAGTAGTAGAGAAAGAAGCTGTTGAGATTACAGCGCTGCACCTTAAGGGTGAAGCAAAAATTTGGTGGTTTAGCCATTTGATTTATGCAAAGGTGACTACATATGAAGATTTCACTCAAAGGTTGATCGAAAAGTTTGACAAGAAGAAATAAGAGGAGAAGAAGCCTTCACCACCACTTATTGAAGGAGCATTTGCTTCAGGAGGAAGGACACTTGCATCTTTGCAAAGTGGTCTTGATATCTTGACATCTAGAGTCCCATGCACTATTCTGGAGATGCATGAGGAGGAGGAGACTTGTAATAGCGCTGATGAAGCCATAGAAGATAAGCCATCATCATCAATAGTTGGAGAAGCCATCACACCGTAGGAAGGAACCCTTGTAGCAGTACAAGATGTTTCCAAACTTTAACAATGTATGCATAAGTTTCCACTTTTTGTTATTTCAGCACATCTTGTGGAGGATTGTGGGAATGTACCATTGCATGACCAAGGGTCAAAGTATATTGCTGATTTGGAGCATTAGACTATCATTGCGCCGAGTAGCCTTGATTTACTCAAGGAAGAGAAATATAATCATCCTAGTGTATCATTGTTAAGATGCACACAACTCTTGGGGTTGGAGTGTAGATTCTTTGAGGATGGGATGAGTATTGTCTTGAACAATACATTGCAAAACTATGTGTTCAACATTGGGCATGATCTTGAGACAATAGTTTCACCATCATGGAGATCAGAAACGATTTCATTGAGCAGCAATGATGAGTTTGGGGTCCAACCATTGTTGGAGCATTCCAATGACCTTCCCATATGTATAACAAAGGATATGCAGATAGTTGATGGAGGACATCTTATGATGGATAACATCTCTCATGATTGCGATGGGTATTTCTCAATGAACATTTCACATCATGATGGGATGTTTTTTCTTACCACCTATTTGGATCCTTATGGGATCAATTTGATCATTGATAGGATTGCATTTCAACATCCCATGAAATGCAAAGACAAAAATCTGATTTGGGAGGATGGTATTCTCCACTGGAGGAATGCCACTTTTGGACATGATGATGGACACTCACCATGGGTTGGATGGGTGATATTGATGAGCAAGAGGTTGGAAAACCACTTGCAAATTTATGATACCAGGCAACATGAGGCAATACTGCGTTGGTTACTCTTGAAAGAGTTTGGTCATCTTGTGACACATTCTATTTCAAAGAGTTGGTTGGTGGATGGAACTTGGCATGGCACTTACATCATATCGCAGCAAGGAGTTTGGGTGTATTGGGGTGATGTGATAACTTTCATACCAACTATCATGTTGTTGCTCCATGATTTATATGGTGATGGTGTGGGGAGGCAACTAGAGCTATTTTTGCTTTGGTTGTTACTGAGAGAGTATGGTTTATATTCTCCCATACTTTGCATGATGTTGCAAGAGTAGGAGATGGCACTATCATGGTGCAAAGGGGCTACTCCTTAGCCTTGGAGGATCAGGAGGTAATTCCACTTTGGAAGGAATCTCCCACATATATCAGCATTATGCTTGATGGATTTGACATGTGGAATTTCAAAGGATGGAGCTATGAGATAGCAGGAGCCTTGTTACAAAGGCCAACAATGCTGTCACTTGGGAGCTTTGGTTTGTTGATGGAGTGTCCCTAGGATCACTTCAAATTTGATGCACTTGATGGGAATGAAGGAGATGAGAGTGATGGAGTAGTGGATGGAGACATATATTACCATAATATGATCTTCTTGACTTGTATTTCCAAGCATAAGAAGAAAGATCTACATGCAGCACATAGTTCATTCCTCTTCATGGGACTATATCATGCCACTATGGAAGGCTCACTCATGGATATTATTATCATATTTCTCTCAATATATGGTAAGAATTATGTTTATGAAATTATTGATTATATAACACAATATTTTCATTCTATTACCATCCTTATAGAGTGCATTTCTCCACAAGAGGGAAAGCCTCTATTTGAGCTTCATGGTCATTTTGGGACCAATATCTATGATGGAGAGAGCCATTTATTGTATGGATTTGGGAGAGTGTTGTATCATTTTCTATATGCTCAGTTGATATACAATGCCATTTACTATTTCCTAGTAGATGAGATAACATGCACAACTAGAAAACTATTTTAAGACAACTTGCCATATCATATTTTGAAATTGCAGTGGGAGAAACTGTGTTGTAACTACTTGAGTAACTATTGGTACCTTCCAGCACTATGTAAAACCTTCAGTTCATTTGTTTTCCATATGATAATAATTTCATATTCATTTGTATGACATTATTATCATATGGAATACAAAGGGTGATTTGGGCAAGAACCAAAGGGTGGATATTTGAGGACCCTATTGCCTTTTTTCTCCATAAAGGAAACAGTATTGCAGCCCATATTTAGCAGCAGTTATACACTTATCATAAGTGGAGAGAGAGACAGCGTGGGATGGAAATTTTGATCCCACATATTTAGCTATGAAACCCACCTTCTTTTCAAGAGCCTAAGGTGGAGGAGATGTTTCAAGAGTTTCCGTGTTGGAGGGTGACTCACTTTGTATGGATGATAGCTTAGGGATGGAGGCTTCACATAGGGATTATGGTTCCCAATATGTTTTATATTCCATGCCTCAAGAAGGCCTCTAGACCACATATAGTTTTTCCATTGGATATCCCACTTTTTTATGATGAGAGCCATTTGAATTTTTCACCAAATGCATACTTACACACATGGGAGAAACAACTTGAGACCACATTGATGAGAATGCATCTTGTTATTTTGGAGAACTTATCACTTGAGGATGCTATAGGAGGAAGAGGAGAGGATCTTCATTTCTATCCTTGCAGTTTCTTGAGGAGAAGCAACATTTGGGAGGGGAGGACTGTAATATTCCTAAATTATCATGCAGCTAATTGGAATATCAATTTTTTTCTTAACACATAGTTATATGAATAAATGGGTAGGGAGGCCCATAAATATTTTTAGTAGCAATAAAATACCTCTTAATGGGAAAAGGGATCATATTCATAGCTGGATCAAACACCTTCATGTGTGAACAAAGGCTAATGCATGTGGACAAGGTCAAGTTTGACCAAGTCAACGAAGCTAGTATGGAGGAAGTGGAACATTAATAAAGATAACCCAGTGGGAATATGGATCAGCTTAGATAGTTAGAATAAAGCCACCTTGAGTGTGGAAGAATACATTGCATGGAGATCCAATCAAGGTTGACCAAATCCAACAACGCTGTTATGGATGAGTGGAATTGATGATGGGACAACGCAGTTTTGGAGGGAGATTCATTGCATGAAGATGGAAACCCTAATGAGTGGGACCCAAGGTGAGAAGGCTCACATCGTTTATAAGGAAGAGGATGGAAAACATATGGGGTTAGATTATGATTATGATTTTCTGAATATATGGTCTGTTTAGACATATAAATTTCTCTTGTTGTTTAGCTGATATTGTATGTTGTTTAGCATGGGGTGTTCCTGATCGGGAATCCCAACTCTTCCATTGAGGAGCTCTTGGAGGATTCTTGCACCATATTGTCCACTATTTGGCTTAAGGCCAAGCTTCACCTTTCTTTGAAAACATAGATCCTGTAGAGGGTTTGGTTGTTTCAGTAAGCTGCAACAAGTGGAAACTAGATCTCTAGGTCTAGGCCATTTGAGTGCTCCTTTTTCAGTGGAGGAGATTTATACTCCATTGGGAGATCAGTATTGAAGGAATTGAACTTCATTTCCAGATCTTGGCATAAATAAAAATGCATTTTGTCCCCTACAATGTAGTATAGATCCAGATCTGCATAATTTCTGAAGGTGCAGTTGCAGGGTGGTTCAACACACCATTTCGAGAGTTGATTTGCTAAGCGTTGGGGATATACCCTTCACTTTGGAGATATATTGGACGAGGTCATGCTATTGTTCATATCAGATCAGATACACTTTCTAGATTTTTAATTTTCAGTAGATGTACAGACTTAAAACTCATGTCTACAACTTGTACTTGGTGTTTTGCTACCCAAGGGGGTTCACTAGAGGAGCTTGTATAGTGCATGGATCTGATATAGATCTAACATTTTATGCACATAGAAGCTCTAGATATGATGTACAACCTAATTCTATTGCATAGGAAATAAAATAACGTTTTTAGGGTATTTCCATCTTTAATTCATGGTTGCAACCCCTCTTTTTACATGATTTTTGGACTATTATGGCTTGGGAGGCTTGTTTAACTAAGATACCATGATTTGTTTCTGATATCCTTTAATATATGGATGTTTTAATGTATAAATGATGGGTCCATGGGCTGCATTTAACTATTATTGCATACATTTCTGAAAAATGTGTTTTTACTGCATGTATTGATGACTTTCCCTATTTGGGAATACTACAGTAAGATGATATGTGGAGTGTTTATCCATAATGTTAAAGAACTAATTTGGATCCTTCACTTCTCAGGAGTCAGAATTAATAATAGATCAATTTTTTTAATGGTATATAGTGCTGGTAAAAAGAAACAAAATTATTCTGAAGTATATTATCAACGATCTATTAACTTCCCCTATTTTTCATCTCCATGTATTTTAATTATTTGATGCATGGTAACATGTATGTTGTTGTGGGAAATGAACCATTTGTCATCAGTTACAATGGATTTTTTCAAGAATTTTTACTCCCTACAATGCTCAAAATACAAGAGGCCTTGGAAAAGGAAAACCTTGCTACCCAAATAAAAGTTGTGGTTCCTTGCAATGATGATGTCTATCAGTCTAAGTTGCCATCAAAATTAATATTCAGGTCCAACATGGATAAAAATATGCAGAAACTTGTGCCTTTTCTCAAAAACAATAGATCTCCCTTTGTGGTCAATATTTCTCCCTTCTTAAACCTTTATCAAAATAATAATTATTCATCAGACTATGCCTTTTTTGAAAATAAGGCTCATCCACTAGTTGATGGGAAGAATGTTTACAAAAATTACTTTGAAAGACATTGGGGAATATTTACATTTGATGGTCAAGTTAAATATGATATTAACATAGGGCAAGACTCAAAGGTTTTGGTGAATGAAAAAAATGTTTGATGCCTCTCTTCAAGGTGGTGTGTTGCAAATGCTAACCATGATATTACAAATGTATTAAGGCATGTGGAACATGCCTACTCAACTTCATATTATACAAACCTCTTTTCCGGAGGCTCTTCTAATCATATTGGGTCACCAAGAAATATCTCATATGATTTTACCAACTACTGTAAATTTCACAATCAATTAATTGATAGATGCAATTTTGATGGTCTTGGGATGATAACAACTATAGACCCATCCATAGGAGATTGCAGGTTTTTGATTGCATCTATAGAATCATATGCTTCTAGTCTATACTGTTATAGGTAAATTTGGGCACCATTCCCAATGACCTAGTTAAATTGGACATCATCCACAGAACCAATGAATAGGTTCTATCATCCCCTATCATTTTAGTTGCTATAGCCCTAAGACAAAGAACAAAGACAAATCATCCTTGACTTCCATTTCAAGGTTTCCAAGATTTGAAGTATATGCTATAAAACATATGAGCTCACCAATGCAATCTCTAAAGGGGCTAAGTGCATTACATATGCAGGAAAATCCACTCAAGGGTGCTCTGCAAAGCACTTCCCGACACTCAAGGGTGCATTCATCAATTGGGAGCGAAACTCTCATTGTTCCAGAATCTCCACTTGGCCAGTGCCTTCTAGAAGAGTGCATATGTGTCAAACTTCAAATCCATGTGTCCATTTGATACCTCTGAGCTTGGGAACATGTCTTTCCTATTATTAGAAATTCATTGATGGTAAAAATAGCTTCAGCTCATCTATAAATTGAGCACAGATCCTAGTGCTTGAGGAGGAAGAATTTGAGTAGAGAAATGTTGGTGGAATTTCAATAGAGGAATTGATTTGAGTGATATGCTGCTGAAGAGATGTTCATTGTGATGCAGTTGGGATGATGCTAGATATGGTGACATCAAATCAATCGCTGGTTGTAACCTCCCCTTCTATCCATTAATAAAGATTGTTGTTTACTTTCCCACATATGTATCTGTATAAGCTTCTATCTTTCATATTATGAATTCTTATCTGATGTATATGGTTCATGTTTCAATGATTTAACTGAATAACTTGAATATGCATCTATATATTGCTATCTATTTTCTATTTAGTGTTCATTCTTGTAGGAAATATTTTGGTGATCTAGCTTGGATTTGAAGCTACATCAAGAGCGACAAAAGGAGAATTGGAAGCGCTTGGACGACAAGTAAGTTTCTTGATCTGTTCTGTGTGTCTATTTACTGTTAAGAAAAGTATCTGCAAAGTATTTAACCTGTTGTTATAAATGCATAGCACCACATTTAGGGAAGAATGTTTTATCTGTAATTCATAACTCCACTTAACGAATTGGCGACTCCGCTAGGGAGTTTACCCTTCATCCTTAATTTAGTTTTCCTATGTTATCAACCCAGTAGAATTTACTCTAAGAGATTAGGATTTTTGAATTCAAATTTTCATTAAGTGTGTTAAACAGCTTGAGTTTTTGTTCTCTGCTGTGCCCAATGCATTGTTGAACAAGACACAGTGTTTTTCATAGCACTGTCTCCCACTCAGGGGTGCAACACTTTGTCTCCCCTTATAGACTGCGTTGCTCCCTAGAGCCAACCAAATTCCTATTGAATTTGTCATTTCAATTGATTTCAGTTTTTGATTGCTATATTTTAAAGAGCCTGATGCCTCATAAAGACCAGTGACTTTACCTACCTTTTCCTCCTTTGAAAGAAAAGTTTGTTCAATGTTAATTTAAAGTGTTTTTCTTTATCATTGACGAATTAATTTCAAAGTATTTTCATTACTACATTAGATCCATTTTCTTTTGAAAAGGGAATTGTCATTAAATTATTCGTTTCCTATAGGAGAAATTTTAGTTAAAATATTCATTTTTCCTAAAAAGAGAAATTGTTGTTCAATTCCTCATTTCTCAAAGTAAAAGGCATTTGTTTTTATTGATTTGATGCACTTAGTTTCCTTTTCTGCATTCACATTAAAGGGATTGAAAAAAAAAACTTGCATTTGCATGTAGTGGATTGTGTGTTTTGCATAGGAACAATTAGGAAAGCTACATTTTAGTTGGTGCTCATTGATTGTTTTCTCTCAAATTGATTGCTCTTTCCCTCTAGTAGCTAGGATTTTCATCGAAAAAACTAAAAGTGAAAATATTTCTTATAATTTTAGTTTGCATATTAGGAATTTCCAATACATCATCATGGTGAAACTTGAAAGGAAAATTGATAAACAAGATCAACTTAAAATTTACATCAATTTACCTAACAAAGCATTGAAACCATAACGATAATATTTAGAAGGTCTAGGCTAGAGACGTGTTCCAGCGTCATAAAACATAACAGCTGTCGTTAATTGTCTACAATACATTCTGAGTGTAATACCTCACTTCACGTACATAAGTATATCGTAGCTTTTCCACGTACTTTCAGGTATATCGGGCGGTGTTATAGTATGAAAAGTATAAAGAGGTGCTCTCACTGTGCGGTTTCACATTAGACAGCACTAATACGGACTTGGGCCTCCACGTACCTTTGGGTATATTTGGGAGGACAACTTTAGGTTTCTATCCATCCATAGTGAACTGAGTTGGTCACCTTGTAAATTTTGATACACCAAACACAACATTCTTTAGATTGCATGCCCGTACTTCTTGGTTCGCCAGGAGGTATTTTGCAGTTCATAGTTTCTTGGTAAACCTTTTGCCTAGAATTGGCCTTTTATTTTGTTTATTTGTTTTTGGTTAAAATAAATCAGTCATCGTGGAAGAAAAAAATCCTTTTCCCCATCATTCACGTAGATTAGCATTGAAACCAACTTTACCACTAGAAGTTACTCCTGGTCGGCGAAGGTGACATCACTCTACTGAAATCAGTACTATCGGTACCTCTGGTGAAACATCATCTTCCCATATACTAGAGTTGGCACAAGTTGTTTCTACACATCCTGGTTTGTCTACTGTTGTTGAGACGGAGTCGTCATAGCTACCTGTGGTCATGATCCATCGAATCAGTGAGACCATACCTCCTGAACCCGACGTTGTTCAACCAGAAGTTGATCTGGATCCTGTCTCTTCTTTGCCAGAAAATCTGAATCCTGAAGTCGAACAACCGGAAGTTGTTCCTCCATTGGTAATCCCACAATTTTCTGTAGCCATTGAGTCTTCCATATCACACAGTCAACCTCCTGAAATATACTTTGGGCCTGATGGTGAAATACTTCCACCTGGTTTGATTTTGATTGAAGAAATCCCACAAGACAAGACACCTTTAACTCCAACCCATTTTGGGGAGGATCTTTACCTGTACGAGTCTTTTTCTCAATCACCACCCTCTGCTTTTTTTAATCTTGTTCCTATTCACATTCCCATCTATTCAAAAGGGTATACATTTGGTCAAGTAACCATGCCTGAACCAACATCTTCGGTTGGGCCATCTGTTCCAATTACGTCAGCACCTGCCCTCGCTACCCCGCCGATGTTTACAACTTCACCAGAATAATATTTTCATGGTGGAACTTTGGCCCCATCAGGTTATAAATATTTATTTGGAATTTTTTATGGTGGATCTTCAAACCCATGGACTTCACCAATTTCATCGTCTGGTATTCTAACTAGTAAACCTATAGTGAGTACTTAACAACTTGATTCATTATACACATCATCAGGGCAATATCAGCTGGTCCTTCTGGGTCTATTCCATACAGTACCATATCAACTGGACTCCCTGCGTTTGGAGAGCAATATTTTTTGTCTTATTATCCTCCTCATGCAGGGGGGAAACCTTTGGTCACCCACTTTGATAGTACTCCGTCATTTTTTGGTCAACCTAATGTTGAAATGAATATTTGTCAATGGCAGCTCACTCTGCCTATCCAATCACAAACGGTTGTGCACTCGAATCAACCAGTTCAACCTGTTACACCCACATCACTTACACTTGTTAATACATATTTACCCCTGTTACAGAACCAAAATTTTGTACAACAACTATTTCAGGCAGGTCCTTCAACTCAGTACCATCAAGTATTGAGCCCATAGAATCCAAATCCTTCAGCCAATTTATAACAACAAATTGTACCTGGAATCATATATTCGCAAGCTGGTTTAACATTTTATGGGATGTCACAGCCACAACCAGGTTATTCTTATCCTCAACCGAATCCAAGTTATCCTAATTTGTGTTATAAAATTGGTGGACAGACCCATTGGCAGCCTCAAGCACAAATGCCTCAACCTTCATTTCAACAAATATCATACCCAAGTTTTGGTCAACATAATCCTCATGCGTTTTCTTATCAAAACAACCCCTATCTAGGTTACCAGTAGCATATTCCTTATGTTGGTACTCAAAGGCCTATTTCTCAAGCAATTCCATCATACCCTGGCTATGCTCAACCTAACCTTAATCGACAGTTTCCTTTTGTTGCAACTTTAGAGTTACCAGATTTAAATCGACTAATGAATGATCTAATCAACTCTGCTCCTTGGTGGTTGGTGATACCTTAAAAATTACCCTCGAATATTCCTAAGTTCAATGGAAATCCTGGGGAAGACTTGTCGACTCATGTTATGACTTATCATTTGTGGTGTTCATCAAACTCCCTGAATGATGACTCTATTCGACTACGTATTTTCCAGCGTAAGCTCAGTGGTCTAGCTTAAAAATGGTACATTGAGTTACCTAGAGCTTCTTTTGATAATTTCACTACCCTAGCTATTGTCTTTTTGACTCACTTCCAGTTACCCATATGATATGAAACTGGAACGGAACCCTTGACCAATTTCAAATAGACTAATGCTACTCACATTTCTGATCATATTCATTAGTGGCGTCATCGTCGTAGAATGGTTAAGACATTTGTTCCTGATCAACTCCTTTTTGAGTGGTTCATTAAGTCCCTGTTACCATCTATAATTGAGGATGTGGCTACGGGTGGTGACATCACTGAAGAGAAAGTTATTTCTCGTGCCCAATATTTAGACTTGATCTATACCCAATCTGGCATGCTTTATGAAACAATTCCTAATGCGTTGCGATGTAATTTTACTGTTCCTCCACAATTAAAGGAATCTCATGCTAGAGGCGATTTGATTGGTACTGCAAGCACACATCATAATACTGCATCTGATCTTGCACCTTCTTCCGAAATCAATGTCGTGTCATTTGAAAAATGAAAAAGTGACAAGCAACCTGGAAGTAAGAAAAAAGGGAAATCTAAGAAAAAGCAAACTTCTAACCCACAGGAAAGATCATCTGATCAATCGTCTGGACCTAGGAAACCTCGTTATCCATGCATAATCTATAATGAGGAAATTTTTTTTCGAGATTGTCCTCACCGCGCTGAAGTCTAAAAAATAATTAAGACTTCACACGCGTCAACTATGTTGATAGATCTATTTCCGAATCCAAACACAAATTTGGTTGCTATGTGTTGGGCCAGAATTGTAATCTACGGATAAATTGCGCTTCCCTAGACAGGTGTTAGTCTAGAAAAACAGGTGAAAGACTATACTACCATTTCTCCTAACTCAGAATAGATACACATAGAGGATTGAAGGCTTACTTGTTTCAGTCGCTTCCAAATGCCTCCTTCTGTCGCTTCTTCTACAGCTTCCAATTCAAGTGGTTCATTGGCTGAAGGCTTCTTGCAAGAAAGAACATTGAAATAGGAAAAGATGCAATAATATAGATATCTATTCAAGCTAGTTAGCTAAATCAATTAATCATAAACTACATTCATCAACTAAGATCTTACAATATGGAAAATCAAAGTTAATATAGATGCATGTAGGGAAAAACAAGAAGTACTATTTATTGATGATAGAAGGAGAGGTTACAACCTAGCGACTGATTTGAAGTGACCTTCCAACAAAGTTCCCAAGTCTCATCACAGCATAAATCTCTCTAGCAGCAGCTCCACAAATCAAACTCTCAATTGAAAATTCTCCAGCATTTATCTACTCAAATTATTCCTTCTCAAACACTTAGATCTGTGTTCAATTTATAGATGAACTGTAGGTTGTTTTGCAATCAAAAAATTTCCAAAAATAGGCAAGACATGTTTCCATTCATGTAGATGTCAAATGGACACTTGGATCCGAAGCTTGACACATGTGAACTCTTCTAGAAGGCACTAGCCAAGTGGAGATTCCAGAACAATGAGAATTTCGCTCCCAATGTGACCAATGCACCTTTGAATGTCGAGAAATTCTTTGCAGAGCAGCCTTGCATGGGGCTACCTACATATGCAACACACTTAGGCCCCTTAGAGCCTGCGTTGGTGAGCTCTCATATGCTATACAATAAGCTTCAAACCATGGAAACCTTTTCTTAATGAAAGTCTTGTTTGATTTGTCTTGTTTTCTGTCTTAGAGAATATAGAAACTAAAATGATAGGGAATGATAGACCCTTAATCATCGGTCCTGGAGATGATGCCCAGTTAACCAGGTCATTGGGAATGGCGCCCAAATTGACCTATAACAATTTCCCCCTAAAGCATGAGATCCAAATAACAAGAACATTTGATTGAGATGCTTTACACTGTGATGAGCCTGGAAACGAAGTGGAATGGTCACCTACATCAATATTACAATACATTACATCATGATATATCCTCTATTGATCATAATTTCTGAGGGTAGGCATTCCCATAGTCAGCACATAAATAATCTAATAACATGTACATAATTCAGAAAGTCGTCTTCATTGGAATGTTTCCCAGATGCAGACACACCTATAGATATAGGCCCATGCTTGGATGACAATCTGTATGTAAGGTCACCATACAGATGATGTGTACAAAAATCCTGAAATCACAACTCGGATGGTTGAAACTAGATCTGGGGTCTTCTTATCTCATTCACTCGATCATTCATGTACAAGTCTAGCCATGCGAATATATGATTTGTAGTCGAACATGTAAAGACATCGTTTGATTACTAGCCAATAATGTGAGCTGTTACCAAATGAAAGAGAACCACCATTAATGTAAATGGCCCTCAAGGTACTGTAGTACATTTCGTAAGGCGTGAATAGATGATTTGATGTCAAACGCCAAAAAAAATATTTCGGTCAAAAGTTCACAAGCGAGGATCTTGTCGATGCTGTAACAAGCCTCATGGTATTGGAATCTGATGTTTCTAAGTGAACTTCCTAGATATTTATTTGTTGTCGACAGGAAGTCACCTTATTGCAAAACAGGAGTTACTGATTTCAGAGACAAGGGTATGACTTGATATATAAATTTTTAGGGATGAAGACCATGAAAATGAAGGTTTACGAGTATTGCAGATGGATGAGTTTTTAATCACTGGATGACTTCTCCTGAACATATCGGCGACACTGTGATGAGTTGGCAGCATTGACCCAAAACCAAAGTGAAGGTATGATGAACCATAGGTGTGAATGAATCATCAAGATGATTACCCAACCCAAACAGTCATAGACATGGAGTGAAAGAAGTGTCATGTTCAAGAGCGACTTGCTACCAAAAAGAAACTTTGCTTACTTTTCCCAAATTTTCCTTACCGTCAGTCGTATCAGTACCTTTCTTCATTCTTAATGTTTGAGGAGGATAATATTTTCTGATCTACAATTCAACCTTCAAAGTTAATAAAGTATTTTTATTTAACAATTTAACGAGTCTAGCGTATGAATGAAACTCATTCTTGCCATGATCGACAAGCTTCGTCGTCATTTTATGTTTTGACCACGCTTAACGACAAGTGATAGTCGCCTTTTTCATATTTAGAGAGTCTGAAAAAGAGGACGAAAGAGAACTCCAAAAGTAATTTTTTGTAAATTTGTCACTCAGATCCAAAAAAGTGTAAAATAATATCTGAGAGAACCTCTTTGGTCATGTTTAACCAAGGTATTCCTTTTTCGTAAATAATCCATCTCAGTCCAGAAAAGGGTTAAACTTATACTGAGTAGATATCAATTCATTTACTTTAACGAGCTCGAAATGACAAGTGCTTGGCAATATTTTCACATTATCAGAGTCTGAAAAGAGCTGAAAGAAGACTCCAGGGGTTCCTTTTTCGCTATTATTGAAGTTCGAAAAAGAGATAAAAGTGCACTTCAAATCCTTTCTCATTTTTAACAAAGCTCAAAAAATAAGGAGAAAAAGTATGCTTTGTGGTCAAATCATTCTTGAAATAAATCTGCACTACTAATCTGTTCATCAGTTGTAAGTCTTGTTCAGAACAACATCAAATGGATTAAAAATACATGTTTCATGATAAAAACATAATAAAACTATAGTCATAGCAATAAATTTAACTTGCAAATAATTAAATGACTATTAAATGTAGTTTCACTATTCATTTTTACCATTACATAGTTACCATTTGCATTTTGGAGCTCTGAACCTATTTTGCTCATGAACTTCAACTGTTGATTGCATTCAATTAGTAAGAATGTTTTGAATGCCCCCTGCAAGAGCACATGTCGAATTCCCCCTACAAAAGAAGATCCCCCCCAAGCTTCATTTCATTCACCTAAGTAGATTACTGGTTACTAATAGTTGGATGGAATGAAGTTTCATTTACGAGATCAGATGGAAGACTCGTCGTAATTAGGAGAGGATTTGTTTCATTTTTTAATGAGCTTGACACAGGAAAAGAACTATGCTCATGACCTGTTTCATTTTTTAACGAGGTTGACACATTAAAAGAACTTTCCTCAAAGGCACTTGTTTCATTTCTTAACGAGGTTGACACAAGAAAAAAGAACTATCCTCAAAGGCACTTGTTTCATTTTTTTAGCGATCTTGACATAAGAAAAAATAACTATCCTCATAATCTGTTTCATTTTTTAATGAGATTGACACAGTAAAAAAAACCATCCTCATAATCTGTTTAATTTTTTAACGAGGTTGACACAGTAAAAAGAACCATCCTCATCACTTGTTTCATTTTTTAACGAGGTTGACACAGGAAAAAAGAACCATCCTCATGACTCTGTTTCATTTTTTAATGAGGTTGACACAGAAAAAGAACATCCTCATAGCTCTATTTCATTTTTTAACGAGGTTGACACAGAAAAATAACCATCCTCATTGTGCAGTTGGAGTAGTGAGTGTGTTCTGGAAAAGACATAGTCTAACAGAATCATCATTTAAGCATTTTAATGAGCACCGTAAATGATAAGTTATAACATGCGTTGACAGGTCTTCTCCAAGGTTTTAATTGAATTTTGGAATTTCTGAGGGTAATTTATGTGGTATCACCGGCCACCAAGGAGAATAACTGATGGGATTAACTTGATATTGCACTGAAGATGTGAATAAAGGATCAAGCCATTCAGTACTCATAAAGGAGGAACCATATAGGATTCCAGATGATGACATGGGTGAATTCAATGGAAAAAATATCGAAGATGAAGCAACAGTAGATGTTGTCACAGCTGAAATAGATGGTTCAGTCTGGGATGTTATTTCAGCCATGGTCAAATGACCCAATGTATACCCTATAGAATCTACAGGAACTCAAAGTGAAACAAGATCAGCAAAAGCAGAGGAAGGTGATTGAGGAAAAGACTCGTACATGTAAAGCTCCTACCAAAAATGAGTTGGAGTTAAAGGTGTCTTGTCTTGTGATTTTTCTTCAATCAAAATCAAACCAGGTGGAAGAACTTCACCGTCTGGCCCAAAGTATGTTTTAGGTGGTTGATTGCACGATATGGGAGACTCAATGGCTACAATAGATTTTGGAGTGACCAATACAGGAACAACTTCCGATTGTTCGACTTTGGGATCAAGATTTTTCTCCACTTAGGGAAGATAGAAACTAAAATATAAGGGGATGATAGACCCTATTTCATTGGTCCTAGGGATTATGTCCAGTTTGACCAATAACAGCTGCCCCCTAAAGCACAATGGGATCTGGATCAACTTCCAGTTAAACAAAATCAGGTTCGGGAGGTATGGTCTCACAGATTGGATGGATCATGACCACGGGTAGTTGTGAGGACTCTGTCTTGACAACGGTAGACAAAACAGGATTTGTAGTAACAACTTGTGCCAACTCTAGTAGATGGGAATATGATGCTTCACCAAAGGTACTGATGGTACTGGTTTCGGTAGACGATGTCTACGTGAATGACGGGGGAAAGGATTTTTTTCTCCACGATGACTGATTTATTTTAACCAAAAACAAATAAACAAAAAGAGGGTAATGCTAGGAAAAAGGGTTTACCAAGCGTAGGCTATGAGAATACCTCCTAGCGAGGCTGACAGACAGGGTCTCCTACGAGGTGCGAAACTGTTCCATTTTGGATACTTTTGATTATATTTAATCTAGCGGAGGGGTTTTGGGGAGGGTCAAAGCCTCGAAAGCATTGTAATGGGTTAAAGGGTAAACCGGGGGTCTAAAAACCATGGTTTGAAGACCATAGGAAAGTCTAGGCTAGATTATTATAAATAGGAGGAACATTTTGTATTGTAAGGTAAGAAATAAGGAGCTATTGATGTGAATTGTGGTTTAAGCTATCTGGTTTGGTTTTTGGGGAAAGGAATTGGCGATCAAGCTTAAGGAGATCGAGTCTAGGCGTATGCGAGACACGATCTTTGTGTGCGTGAGGGCGGGGAAGGGAATTGTAAGTAAGAATTGATGAATGAATGAATAAGAATAGTTGATAGAGAACTAGATCTGTGAGTACTCTTTGTGTGAATCATTGGTAATTACTGCATTGTGCATTTTCTGTGTTTAAGCTGTGAAGATCTGTGTAAGTGCGTTTTCTATATCTGGATTGGTTTCGTTATGTTCTGTTCTGTTTATGAAATATGGTGCTACTGTCATAAAAGCATATAATTGTATATCTAGTGCACATGGATGAAAATAGAGACCTAATTGACCCTGCGTAGAACAAGGTAATCTGGGAATCACAGGGTCTAACACAAATCTACTTGCCTTAGCTATCCTTTCTCAGGGTGCGGAAACCTGGTTCTAGCACCCACCCATACTACTTCGGGTGAGACTTTGACCTGCGCAAGCAAGTCACTGCCGAAAGGGTCAATAGTATAGGGGTTTGTTGGAAAACCTTGCTCTCCGAACCTGGGTCAGGACCCCTCGAGCCAACAAATTGTTCCATTTCCAGGAACCTATAGAATTTTGAGGAAGTGATCAGGTACTGACAAGTGAATACTGAATATCTGGCACGGAAGTGAATGAGCGCTAATCTGGAGGAAAGTACAACATGGAGTGGTAAGTACTATCGAATCGATCAAGAAAAGGATCACTCTACCCATAGCCCACTGAGAAGAGCAACGACGCAAGGTTCACCAGACTCACGGGAGAACAAGCCCTCAACTGAAACCTCGGTAGAAGGAGACATGGTAGTACACTTGAAATTACCTACCTTTAAGGGTGCGGCCGATGAAGACATGGATCGTTTTTGGTTCATGGCCGACTCGGTATGGATTGCGCAGGGGGTGGTGAGTGATACTGTGAAGAGAGCACAGTTGTCCCTAGCCTTCGAAGACAGAGCGCTGGAATGATACATGCGGTACATATCTCAAAACGGGAGCGCATATCTTCAAGATATTAAGGACGCCCTAAAACAATAGTTTCGAAAGCCAAAATCGTACTCGCAGTTGGTAGTGGAAGTAAAATACTTCAAGAAAGATACGTCTGAGTCAGTGTGGGAGGCCGATCAATGATTAAATAAAGCAATCAGGGAAGGAGGGTTCAAGTATGACGATAGACAACACACGGAATGGTTCATCTCTATGTTGCTACCTCACTTACGTATACCAATGGGCCACCAGACCTTCGAGTCGCAGGAAAAAGCCTTGGAAGCTTCCATGAAACTTGAAGCCATGCCCAAGGACGACACGTTGGGGGGAGTACAAAAAATTCAAGAACAGCTCGGAGCCATGCACATGGAGATTCAGAGCTTACGAACGGAACGAGGAAAAGGAGCTATCACAGACCTCTGGTGCATACGATGTCGGGTGTCTGGCCATACAAAGGACCAGTGTCCTATATTAACGGATTACGTGTAGGCGGGAGGACCTAGTCTGCTACAACCTGGCTCCAGCGGATCTATGCTATGGTGTGATGATTGCTGGGTAGAAGGACTACATGATACGGCCCAGTGCCCTCGGCTAAGTATGGGCAAATTAAAGCAGCAGTGGTGCAGGTTCTGCCGATCGGTAGGGAAAGATGAATAGAACTGTCACACGTATGACTTGATTGTAGATCGAGGGAACCTCTATAGTGTATAGTCAGACCCTGCATTGCCAAGATCCCCCGCGAACTTTGGTGGCTCCCCAGCAAGGGGTAGGGGAGGTCGGGGAGGAAGTGCAGGACGGGGCCGGGGACAGCTAATCTACTATAACTGCAGAGAGGTATGGCACTTCGCAAGGGACTGCCCAAATCTCACTAGGCAATCCTGCAAATATTTTCGGTAGCTGGACCATGAGATTGAAGACTACCCGACCCTGATAGCCAAAATGCAGGAAAAACAACCCACTCCTACACGGAATCTAAAAAGAGTTAAAACTGAGCTAAGGAATGTAGATATGAGTGTAAAAGTCATGACATGTAGCAGGATGGTCACCCAAGGAGCAAAGGAGGAGCTTGCCTCTCGGAAAGGAGTGAATCTTAAAGAATAGGAACCACTGGCAGGCCCCGCGCTGCTACCGACGCACCTCAACAGAGAGGAAGGGGTTGAGCCCCTTTTGAAGGCATGTATGAAACTGATACGTAACCCACAAGCTGTAGAAAATATTCAAGTATTACTGCATAGCTACACAGCCTGGCCCAACACAATTTCTGAGACCAAAGATGTGCACAAACTACACAGCTATAAGAAATACACCAGAAGAGAAATGCGGTTGACTGCGCAGATTGGTGACTACGAGTTGGATCAAGTTATTATCGATCTAGGGTCGGATGCGAATGTATCACCAAAGAAAATGTGGCAACACATGGGAGAACCTAAATTGGAATGGTCCACCATCCAGCTGCGCATGGCGAATCAACAGAAGATCATCCCACGGGGACAGTTGCCAAAAGTCATGGTAGATATCGTGGGAGTAAAAGTCCTAGCTGACTTTGAGGTCATAGAAATTATGGAAGATACAGATCCGTACCCTACACTCCTCGGACTGGACTGGGCTATAGACATGGGGGGTGTCATCAATCTCAAAAAGTGCAACATGGTGTTTGAGAACAATGGTACATGTGTGATAGTACCACTAGATCCAGCAGAAGGCGCACGGTATACAGAGCCAGCCTATGAGAAGGAGGAAATAGATCACATTTACAGACTGACTATGCAGGAAAAAAATAGGGTTAACCCCACAGCAGACAAAATACTCTATGGGGGGAAAGACAATGAATGTTTTTCTGACGCTAATGAGGAACTGGAGATTTGGCAAAATCAGTTACACAAGGTTTTGGTGCTACGCTGCCCTCAGGTTGCGAGGACCCTCTGCTACATTTCTTCAGAGGTAAGAGATCTACCCCACTTTGATGAGTCTGGTAGTGTCCAGGAATTCCTAAGAACACTAGAAGCTAGGGTGCCAAGAGAATGGTGGCTCGGGGCTGTTAATATGGTTATGAGTGGGACACCCGCGCGTTGGTGGGATACCCACAAGAAAGAATTCCTAGACTAGGAAACGTGTTGGGATAGGATGATTTTGCAGTTCGCCCCTCTAGCTGACATACGCACCAAGATCTTCCTCGGACCTAGGGATCCCCGTGCACATCTGCATGCCTGGATGACCAAATGGTTCGACTGAACTACAGAAGAATGGGTCCATCTATTTGTTCATGCCTTGGGCCCTATCCCGACTACTTGGTACTTAGATGCAGAGTTACACTAGCGCACCCGCCACTAGGAAGTGCTAAAAGAGGACTTTATAGGAACGTTCGGATTAATTGGGGGGACAGAGATGCTCGACGAAGCTTTGTAGGACATTGATGGTTTGTATTTAAGAACTCTCACCACCACACCGCACCAGTAGTCCTGACATGGGAAGCGCAAATGCATGACATAGCCAACTTCCAGAGCTTGGCAATTGACAAAGAAGAAGATAATCCTCGAAACATTTATTTCCCGGAATCTGAAGGGAAATGCACCTTTATTGGACCATTACTACAGAATATTGATGTAACATAGCCTCTCAAGCTGTGCGACGTTAATATTGGGACGGAAGAACACCCTAAGCTAGATAAAATTGGGTACTATTGGGATGAAGGAACTATAGGAAAAATTGCAGAGTTACTCATAGAATATCAGGACTTGTTTCCAACAAAGTTTTCTGAGCTCAAGGGAATCACCGGGGACCTTGGAATTATGCACATCACTCTGAATCCTGAGGTGCACCCCGTCAAGCAGTGGTCTTACCGACTGAATCCCAAATATAAGAAAAAGCTTAAAGAAGAGCTGGACAAAATGCTTGCTGCAGGCATCATTGAACCAGTTGAACAATTGGATTGGGTAAGTCCAATGGTCATCCAAGAAAATAAGACCCAGGGGGGAAATACGAATCTGCGTGGAACTGCGCAAGTTAAACAATGCCAGCGTCCATGACCCCTTCCCTACACCCTTCTCCAACAAAATCCTTGATAGCGTGGGCAGACAAGACGCCTATTCCTTCACCGATGGGTTCTCAGGGTACCACTAGATCCGAATTGCACCTGAAGATTGCAGTAAGACTACCTTCGTGACTGAATGGGGGTCCTTTCAGTAAACAGTCATGCCCTTTGGTCTCAATAACGCACCTGCTATTTTTTCAAGGGTCATAGTTGCTGTATTCAAGGAGTTTATTCATAAGTTCCTAGAGGTTTATTTCGATTGCTGGACAGTTTTTGGCTTGGTAAAGGAGCATGTCTCTAACCTGCAACTAATATTGGATGCGTGTCGGAAGCACCAAATTTCCTTGAATATTAAGAAGTGCATCTTCTGTGTACCATTTGGAATCTTGCTCGGACACATCGTCTATCGGCAAGGGTTGATGGTTGATCCTGTGAAGGTAGCCTTAATTATAAACCTTGTAGTCCCAACAACGGAGAAACAAATGCGTTCTATTTTTGGACACACCGGCTATTACAGGAAATTCATTCAAGGGTATGCCCTAATCACAACACCCATGGAAAAGCTACTAAAAAAAGATGTTTCCTTTTTTTGGGATGATGAATGTCAGAAGAGATTTGAAATGCTCAAGGAGAAGATGATCTCTACCCCCATACTAATATTTCCCGATTGGTCAAAGGTATTTCATGTACATGTGGATGCATCAGGCATCGCCTTGGGTGTTGTCCTCACTCAGCCTGGAGAAGGAGATATTGATCACCTGGTTGCCTTTGTGAGTTGGAAACTCTCGGGAAAAAAATGGAACTAATCTACCACTGAGCATGAAGGATTGGCTATGGTCTACGCGTTACAGAAATATCGGCACTATCTACTGGGTGGACACTTTAAAATTTTCACTGATCATTCGGCTTTGAAATACCTGGTCAACAAGCCTGTGTTGGGGGGGAAGATTTGTCGCTGGCTGTTTCTATTTCAGGAATATGATTTTGAGATTATCATCAAGCCCAAAAGGTTGAATGCATGCCTGGATCATTTGTCTCGCATTGAAACAGGGGAAGAACCTACTAGCTTGGAAGAAGGGCTACCTATCATGGAGGAGAATCTTGCACAACTTGTGGCTTTGGAGGAAGATCGGTTTATTGATAATTTTCATCAACAGGTTCAGAAGGCTCGCGATAAAGCATGGCATGATCGACATATTCGCCAAAAGACATTTGGCGCAGGCGACCTCGTCCTTTTATACGACATCCAATTTGCGAAACACCCAGGCAAATTCCGGTAGCACTGGCTTGGTACCTACACAGTTAAGGAAATCATGAATGGCGGAGCATTCTAGCTAGCTACCTTGTGTGGTGACATCTTACCTGGCTTTGTCAATGGTAGTTGACTCAAGCCATACCAGGCTCAATGAATATATGGTGGCTACAGTGACTCGGGACGAGTCACAAGTTTGTGTTCGGGGACTGTTGGAACAGGGTCTCCTACGAGTTGCGAAACTGGTCCATTTTGGATACTTTTGATTAGATTTAATCTAGCGGAGGGGTTTTGGTGCGGGGAAAAGCCTCAAAAGCATTGTAATGGGTAAAAGGGTAAACCAGGGGTCAGAAAACCATGGGTTGCAGACCATAGGAAAGTCTAGGCTAGAATATTATAAATAGGAGGAACATTTTGTATTGTAAGGTAAGAAAATGAAGAGATATTGATGCAAATTGTGGTTTAAGATATTTGTTTAGGTTTTTGGGAAAAGACTCCTACTGGATGTGTGCGCGGAGATCCAAGTCCAGCTGTGCGCGGACCCTACTGTTGTGTGCGCAGGTTGGGAAGGGAATTGTAAGGAAGAATTGATGAATGAATGAATAAGAATGGTTGATAGAGAACTGGATCTGTGAGTACTCTTTGTGTGAATCGTTGGTAATTACTACATTGTGTATTTTCTGTGTTTAAGCTGCGAAGATCTGTGTAAGTGTGTTTTTTGTATTTGGATTGGTTCTAATCTGTTATGTTATGTTATGTTTATGCAATACGGTGCTACGGTCATAAAATCATATAATTGTAGATCTAGCGCACGTGGATGCGAATAGAGACCTAATTGACACTATGTAGAACAAGGTAATCTGGGAATCACAGGGTCTAGCGCAGCTCTTCTTGCCTTACCTATCCTTTCTGTTGGCATGTGTTGTCCTTGATGGCAACCTACTTGATGAAATAAGATTGTTGGCAATATGATGCAGAGTGTTGTCCTTGATGGCAACCTACTTGATAAAGTTGATGACAACCTACTTGATGAAGTTGCCCTTGATGGAAACCTACTTGATGAGTTAAGGGGAAGATTGTTGGCAATGTGATACAATGTGTTGACTTTGATGGAACCTGCCTGATGAAGTTGTCCTTGATGAAAACTGACTTGATGAGTTGTTAATGATGTAAATCTGATGTATCTACAGATCAATTCAGAAGTAAGTGCCAGAATAATGTTGAACAAGATATGTCACAAGGCATACACGGGTTTGTTAAGGATAAGTCGCGTATGTACGTGGAAATGTACGTGACAAGTAGCGTATGCCAATTTGTGCTCTAAATTTATAAAACCAGGGGAAATTACCATGGTATTGGCCCACACTATTGAGCGCTGGATTATCTATTTGATCCCGTCTAGGAGTACCATCAGAAGTTGTGTGGTTTTGACTCATGGTATTGATAAAGGCTAAATCTATATAAGGAGAAGAAGATCATTGTGCAAGGGTGTGCATGAGTAAAGGTTGTTAATGAATAAATCTCTCTAAGAAATATCTGCATGGATGAACTCTGTTCTTAATTGATAGATCTGAATCTATGATGCACCTATGAAGACAATGATGGATGAAGAAAGTGATGAAGAGGGATCTCTAGATCTGAAATGACTATGTATTTTCTAGATCTGTTTATGAATGTTTAGATCTGAGATGAGGCGAATCTCTGCTGAAGAAGAGGATGAGATCTGAATTTCTTATCTGATCTAAAGAGATGCACAGTCATGAAATGTCTGAAGATCTATACGCAGGTTCGTGGCAGCGAAAGCGCGTATATACGCAGGTTGTCTTTAGCAAAAGCGTGTATGGTATGTGAAATCAGTTTTGAAATATATGCAGATGTATACGCAGGTTTGTTTCTGTTAAAGCGCGTGCATATGCAGGTTCAGTGAAGTATAAGTGCGTATGGAATCTAGGGTTTGCTGAAGTATGTGAAATGTAATGTCTGATATGTTCTATTGTTTTACTGCTATCTGTCAATGATGTATTCATACAGATTTGGGTTGCTTGAATGATGAATATGGTGCTGATTATGTTAATTGAAGATCAAGTTGTTGGTTGATTGGTTGATGATTCAATGAATGAATTTATGGGGTTATAAGTTTCAGTTTGATGAATGTTGAGCTTAAATGTGTGAAGTGGGTCCAGTATAAAAATATGATGAAAAGAGGCCTACAAGTTGTGTTTTATGAAATTTGTTAGATCTAGTTTGAAAATTGATGAAACGTGGTCTGCAACGGTGGTGCTGAAGGTCGAAGCCTTCAGTGAGGGGGTTTTATCTCCCTTCCAGTGGTAGCTGGTAAACGAGAGTAGGGGGTAGTAGCTCCCTTCCAGGAGAGGCTGGTAAACGAGAGTAGGGGTTAGTAGCTCCCTTCCAGGAGAGGCTGGTAAATGAGAGCAGGGGGTTGTAGCTCCCTTCCAGGAGAGGCTAGTAAACAAGAGAAGGTTGTAGCCTTCTGCAGGTGGGTGCTTGCGTGCTGGTATGAGTATGTGCCAATACATGGTTGTAAGATGTTTTCTTTATAGTAAAAATATTGAAGACAAAGACGATGGCAGTGGTGGTTTTCTCCCGACTTGGGTTTCCACCTTAAATCCTGGTGTTCATGTGTGTTGCTTATGTGTGATGGTTTATTCTGTTATTACTGCACATGCTTACTGCTAACTAAACATCTGATGAATGAATGATGCATAGATCTAAGTAAAGAACTAAATGCATAATAATATCTCTGTATATACCCAAGTTTTATGAAGGTTATCCACATGTATACGTGAGTTGTGTTCAGTAAAGTAGCGTATGGGTTTTAGAGAAAGAAAAAATAAAAAAAAAATTAGTCTGCACTAAATACTGATTCACCCACCCCACCCCCCCCCCCCCCTCTCAGTATTTTTCCCAACAATTGGTATCAGAGCCGGTCCTTTTGTAGAAGCTTGACCGCTTGAAGGAGATCCGTCACAATGGGAAGGAAGCAAAAGAAGAAGGCTACTCAAAAGGAAATATCTCAGAAAACATGTGCAGCAGAAAATGAAGAAGATAAAACAGGTACTGATTGTTGTTCTTGTGATTCACCTTCTTATGCATACAATGGTGAAGATAGTGAAAGTAATGTTATGGATCTAGAAGAAGCTCTCAAGATTAAAGTTGAAGAACAACAAAGATTATCTAATAAGCAAGAATCTATCTACAAAGAAATGATCTCTAGAATGAAAGAATAGATAGAAATGTATCAAAAACTACAGGATAAAGCAACCTATCAAAATAGAAGACTTGAAGCAGAAATCATCTGTCTCAATACAAATCTAGAAAAATCAAATAAGAAGAATGAAGAACTTAAAGCAGAAATCATCTCCCTGAAAGCAGATCTTGAAGATCTTCTACAGACATTTGAAGAACAAGAAAATGGGTCGAAAGAAGAGATTCTAGAATTGAATGATCAAGTAGAAGAAGGAAGAAGGAAAGAAGAAAGCATGAAGAAGCAATGTCAAAGATTGGAGGTTGAGGTAAATATTTTGAAAGGTAAATTAGAAGAAAAAGATAAACTCTTGAGGTTTCAAGATAGTAATAAGATTCTGGACAATATTATTAGTAGTCAAAGGTCTCCCTCTGTTAAATTTGGTCTTGGTTTTCATGAATCTGCTAAAGGAGAATCTAGTTCACAAGGAAGTGCTAAAGATTCAAAGGATATCATTGCAAAACCTGAAGTGTTGGAAGAAACAAAAGGTCAACCGACAATCATGAAATCTCAAAAGAAATCATTCCCTCCTAACTATAAAAGCATCAATAATGTTGAATGCTTTAAATTTCATAATTATGGGCATGTTGCAGCAAATTGCAGAAGCAGAATGTTTCAGTCACATACAAACAGATTCTACACAGAAAGGTATTCTGGTTTCTTCAAGGGATATTGTTTTTCATGCAGCAAGTTTGGTCATAAAGCAACTAATTGCAATAGAAGAAAGAATAGAAAAACACATTATGATCCTTATGCTTACTTTTCTAGTCACGTAAGATGTTATGCCTGTAACAAGTATGGACATGTAGAAAAAGAATGTAGGATGAATGGATCTGAGAAATTGGATAATTTCCAGCACACAATAAGAAATTTCAAGCAAAGCTAGAAAACGAAGGAGGACAGGTCAAAAAATTAGGGGATAATAATCCTACTGCAGTCATCCGCTTCTAAAGCCTACTTCTCTCAATGGATGTAGGATGATGTGAGATACATTATAGGGATTAGTAATGTATCATCACAGGGGGAGCAATGTATGATGATTCCCATGGCTGGTTTGGTAATTATGGTTATGTTTATTTCTGACAGTGCATTTGATGTGAAGAAGAAAGGTACAGGTGGTACAAATTCAGGGGGAGATGAAGTTGTGAAATTTTCTGTATTTCACTTTCCATACGCGGGTTTAGTGAACTAAATCTGCATATACACGCGAGTTCTGCTGGAGACAGTCGCGTATGATTTTATGATAAGAAAAACAGTAAGATAGCTAAAGATCAGGAACACAGGTTCAGGGGGAGCATCAGTCTAACATCTAATGATTGCATTGTTGGCATTATATCTGATTATTCCTTAGTTCTTGCTCAAATGATGATGACATGATACATGGTTTCTTATGATAAGATTATGGATGAACCCTAATTGCTTTTTGCTGAAGAATATCTTTTGTTTTTACCATGGATAAGATGGAAGTCTTATGATTTAGAGATAAGGATAGATCATGAAGAGTTTGTTGCTGATGACTTGTGACACGATTGAGATCTTATATACATAATTCCTACACAAACTTGATTGTGAAATAAAGATAAATCATGAAGATCTTGGTGATAACAGATCACATGGATGATTGCTTGACACATATTGTCTATTGAAGAAGTTGTTCTGGTATGATAATTCCTATTGGGAAGAATTTGTTGATGCTGCAAAAAGTCTGAAGGCCTGGGTACAGATGCACTTATGCTACAAATGTTGGATGACACTTGAAAACATAGCTACATTGTCCTATCTTTCTTCTCTCATATATCCCAGGGAAGCATTCGAATATCTCAGACGGAAGCTGGGAGTTTTCTCTGCCATGTACAAGATCAGATATACTTAAAATCGAAAGATTAAAATTGGATACGCGGGTTTCCTAAAATACAGTCACGTATATACGCAAGTTTATACATAGAAAACCGCGTATGGGTGGTTGCTGACAGAATGTTTCTGGGTCAGCATTTTTCAGCATAGCTGCAGTATTGTTTGGTATCTCTGGTGATGTTCCAGTTCTCATAATTCTGTTTCATTCCCTGATATTATTGATAAATATGCCTTGATGATTTGTTGTTGAAAGTGTTCAAGATGCACAAGCTAAGGGGGAGTTTTGGTCATATGAAAAGGATGCATTGTTGGCATTCTAATTATTTGCTGTGGTTTGATCTCATGCTTGATATTATTTGTTCTTGATTGTATAAGTCATTTCTGTAATGAGGTCATGCTGAGACCTATGATGTAAAATTGTAATTTTTAGTCATGTAAGGACTTGTTCAAATTTGTAAACCCACTTGGTTGGGTAGTTGAGTCAAAATGTGTAATCCCACTTGGTTGGGTACTTGTGTCACATATGTAAATCCACTTGGTTAGATCTTTGATGTAAGTATGAGTCCTTGGTGATAGGAAAGGTCATAGAGTCATGCACTGCATTGAAAAAAAAAAAATATGTTCAGCATGAACTCAGGGGGAGCATGGTAACTTCAGTGAACATCAGATCTACAAAGCTCTTCTTTCTACATGAGGATAAAAACCTTGTTTTGGTTTTCATCCACCCTTTTCCCTTGATGTCAAAGGGGGAGATTAACATGGTGTTTGAATAGGGGGAGAGCATCATGGTGTTTACACAATGGATATATTCAATGTATCTATCTGTTGTGGTGATCGAACACCATCATGGTTGCCATCAAGTCCAAAGGGGGAGATTGTTAGCATGTGTTGTCCTTGATGGCAACCTACTTGATGAAATAAGATTGTTGGCAATATGATGCAGAGTGTTGTCCTTGATGGCAACCTACTTGATAAAGTTGATGACAACCTACTTGATGAAGTTGCCCTTGATGGAAACCTACTTGATGAGTTAAGGGGAAGATTTTTGGCAATGTGATACAATGTGTTGACTTTGATGGAACCTGCCTGATGAAGTTGTCCTTGATGAAAACTGACTTGATGATTTGTTAATGATGTAAATCTGATGTATCTACAGATCAGTTCATAAGTAAGTGCCAGAATAATGTTGAACAAGATATGTCACAAGGCATACGCGGGTTTGTTAAGGATAAGTCGCGTATGTACACGGAAATGTACGTGACAAGTAGCGTATGCCAATTTGCGCTCTAAATTTATAAAACTAGGGGACATTAACATGGTATTGGTCCACAGTATTGAGCTCTAGATTATCTATTTGATCCTGTCCAAGAGTACCATCGGAAGTTGTGTGGTTTTGACTCATGGTATTGATAAAGGCTAAATCTATATAAGGAGAAGAAGATCATTGTGCAAGGGTGTGCATGAGTAAGGGTTGTTAATGAATAAATCTCTCTAAGAAATATCTGCATGGATGAAATCTGTTCTTAATTGATAGATCTGAATCTATGATGCACCTATGAAGACAATGATGGATGAAGAAAGTGATGAAGAGGGATATCTAGATCTGAAATGACTATGTATTTTCTAGATCTGTTTATGAATGTTTAGATCTGAGATGAGGCGAATCTCTGCTGAAGAAGAGGATGAGATCTGAATTGCTTATCTGATCAGAAGAGCTGCACAGTCCTGAAATGTCTGAAGATCTATACGCAGGTTCGTGGCAGCGAAAGCGCGTATATACGCAGGTTGTCTTCAGCAAAAGTGCGTATGGTATGTGAAATCAGTTCTGAAATATGTGCAGATGTATATGCAGGTTTGCTTCTGTTAAAGCGCGTGCATACGCAGGTTCAATGAAGTAAAAGCACGTATGGAATCTAGGGTTTGCTGAATTATGTGAAATGTAATGTCTGATATGTTCTACTGTTTTACTACTATCTGTCAATGATGTATTCATACAGATCTGGGTTGCTTGAATGATGAATATGCTGCTGATTATGTTAATTGAAGATCAAGTTGTTGGTTGATTGGTTGATGATTCAATGAATGAATTGATGGGGTTATAAGTTTCAGTTTGATGAATGTTGAGCTTAAATGTGTGAAGTGGGTCCAGTCTGAAAATATGATGAAAAGAGGCCTACAAGTTGTGTTGTATGAAAGTTTTTGGATCCAGTTTGAAAATTGATGAAACGTGGTCCGCAATGGTGGTGCTGAAGGTCGAAGCCTTCAGTGAGGGGGTTGTAGCTCCCTTCTAGTGGTAGCTGGTAAACGAGAGCAGGGGGTAGTAGCTCCCTTCCAGGAGAGGCTGGTAAACGAGAGCAGGGGGTAGTAGCTCCCTTCCAGGAGAGGCTGGTAAACGAGAGCAGGGTGTTGTAGCTCCCTTCCAGGAGAGGCTGGTAAACGCGAAAAGGTTGTAGCCTTCTGCAGGTGGGTGCCTGCGTGTTGGTATGAGTCTATGCCAGTACATGGTTGTAAGATGTTTTCTTTATAATAAAAATATTGAAGACAGCGACGACGATAGCGGTGGTTTTCTCCCGACTTGGATTTCCACCTTAAATCCTGGTGTTCATGTGTGTTGCTTATGTGTGATGGTTTATTCTATTATTACTGCACATGCTTACTGCTAACTAAACATCTGATGAATGAATGATGCATAGATCTAAGTAAAGAACTAAATGCATAATAAGATCTCTATATATACATGAGTTTTATGAAGGTTATCCATGTGTATATGCGAGTTGTGTTCAGTAAAGTAGCGTATGGGTTTTAGAAAAAGAAAAAGTAAAATTTTTTTAGTCTGCACTAAATACTGATTCACCCCCCCCTCTCAGTATTTTTCCCAACACTTTCTCAGGGTGCGGAAACCTGGTTCCAGCACCCACCCATACTACTTTGGGTGAGACTTTTCCCTGCACAAGCAGGTCACTATTGAAAGGGCCAATAGTATAGGGGTTTGTTGGCAAACCTTGTGCTCCGAACCTGGGTCAGGACCCCTCAAGCCAACACGAACCAAGAAGTACGGGCATGTAATATCCCCGAATGCTGTGTTCGGTGTATCACAATTTCAAGGAGGCCAACTCGGTTCACTATGGATGGATAGCACCGAAAATTTTTCCTCCCAAATATACCCGAATGTACGTGGAGGCCCAAGTCCGTATTAGCATTATCTGATGCAAAACCTCATAGTGAGAGCATCCCTTTATACTTATCGTACTGTAACACCGCCCAATATATGCGAAAGTACGTGGATGAGCTACGATATAATTACGTACATGGAGTGAGGTATAACACTTAGAATGTATCGCAGATAAGTTAACGACAGCTGCTATGTTTTACAACGCTGGAACATATCGCTAGCCTAGTCCTTCTAAATGTTATCGTTAATGTTCCAAAGCGTTGTTAAGTAAATTGAGATTTATTTTATGTTGATATTGCTTAACAATTTTCCTTTCAGGTTCACCACGATGATGTATTTGAAATTCCTAACATGCAAGCTAAGAATGATAAACAAACTTTCACTTTCAGCTTTTTCAATGAAGAACCTAGCTAATAAGGGAAGAGAGAAAATAATTTGAGAGCAAACAAATCAATAAGCAAAAACAAATCAATGAATCTCAAACTAAATGTAGATTTCCTAATGTTCCTTTTGCAAAAAACACACAATCCTACATGCAAATGAAAGTTTTTCTTTTAAGTTTCCTTAATGTTATGAATGCAGAAAAGAAACTAGGTGCACTAGATCAATAATTCAAATGCTTTTTACTTTCGAGAAATGAAGAATACAAACAACAATTTATCTTTTGAAGGAAAAATGAGGATTTCAAAAATGATTTCTCCTATCAAGAAAATGGAGATTTTACGACAATTTACTATTTCGAAAGAAAATGATTCTTAATGTGACTGTAAAAAATACTTTGAAATCAACTTGTCAATGATAAAGAAAAACTTTTCTAAACAAACATTGAACAAATTTTCAGCCAAAGGAGGAAGAAGTATATAGAGTCACTGGTCAATTGAGCATCAAAATTTTTAGAACACAGCAACAAACATAATTGAAGCAAGTTGCAAAGTCAGATTCAGGGGAATTTGGTCCCTTTCAGGAGCCAATGTAGTCTCCAAGGGGAGACAATTCTCTGCAACGTAGGCTTGAAAGGGTGACAGTGCTCTGCAAAGCACTGTGCCCTGACTAAGGGTGCGTTGGGTGTAGTAGGCAAGGAAAAACACTACTGTTTGGCTCACTGTCTTTGCAAATTAAGGTATGAAAAAGTCTAATCTTTATGTGTAACAACTACTAGGTGGATTTACAAAGAAAATTAGAGAATAAAACACCTAAAACTAAGAGAAATTCTCCCTAGTATGGTCGCGAGTTTGTTGAGCCATAATTGTAATCTACGATAAATTACGTTTCCCTAGACAGGTGTTAGTCTAGAAAAATAGGTGAAAGGCTATACTATCATTTCTCCTAACTCAAAATAGATACACAGAGAGGATTGGAGGCTTACTTGTTTCAGTCGCTTCCAAATGGCTCCTTCTGTCGCTTCTGCTACAGCTTCAAATTCAAGTGGTTCATTGGCTGAATGCTTCCTGCAAGAAAGAACAATGAAATAACATAAGATGCAATAATATAGATATCTATTCAATCTAGTTAGCTAAATCAGTTAAGCATAAACTACATTCATCAACCAAGATCTTACAATATGGAAAATCAAAGTTAACATAGATGCATGTAGGGAAAAATAAGAAGTACTCTTTATTGATGATAGAAGGAGAGGTTACAATATAGTGACTGATTTGAAGTGACCTTCTAGCAAAGTTCCCAAGTCTCATCACAACATAAATCTCTTCAGTAGTAGCTCCACAAGTCAAACTCTCAATTGAAAATTCTCCAGCATTTCTCTACTCAAATTCTTCCTTCTTAAACACTTAGATCTGTGTTCAATTTATAGATGAACTATAGGTTGTTTTGCAATCAATAACTTTCCAAAAATAGGCAAGACATGTTTCCATTCATGTAGATGTCAAATGGACACTTGGATTCGAAGCTTGACACGTGAACTCTTCTAGAAGGCACTGGTGAAGTGGAGATTCCAGAACAATGAGAATTTCGCTCCCAATGTGACCAACGCACCTTTGAATGTCGGGAAGTGATTTGCAGAGAAGCCTTGCATGGGGCTACCTGCATATGTAACACACTTAAGCCCCTTAGAGCCTGCGTTGGTAAGCTCTCATATGCTATACAATAAGCTTCAAACCATGGAAACATTTGCTTGATGAAAGTCTTGTTTGATTTGTCTTGTTTTGTGTCTTAGAGCATATAGCAACTGAAATGATAGGGAATGATAGACCCTTAATCATCGGTCCTGGAGATGATGCCCAGTTAACCAGGTCATTGGGAAGGACACCCAAATTGACCTATAACACTATGGATCCATCTTCTAGTTCCCAAGTGCTTATGTTATCTGTCACAAAACCTTCAACAAATATTTTGGTGTCAATGTGTAATAAATATTATGGTAGTCAGGCAACTGATCAACCTATTACCTCGACTACGAATCTGTCTACAAAATCGATACCATCTACTTCTATTCCTGAATTGACAATTAAGACACCTAAGGGAGTTGTTCATAAATTAACATATAATCCTTGATCAAGAGCTGCTCAAAATTATATTATAGTTGAATATTTGGCTCAATCCCCATTAACTATGTCTACTCTTGAGGTATTACAAAATTTTCCCTCCCAAAAATCGACTTTATTGTCGACTATTGGTGGAATTGATCCGACTGATTCTAATCTTGTCGTATTTAATCATATGGGCTATGTGCCACAACTACCAGCAAAATTGGCATTCTCCATAAAAATAAATGTTCTCAATCACCTTGTTCATCGCACGATTATTGAAAAGGGAGCATCTACATGCATTATGTCTCTAAATTTTTGGAAGTCACTTGGCTCTCCATGCTTATCTCAATCATCAACGATGTTGTTACACCATTTTTTGGTCATCTAACCTATTATCATTAGATGGACCCAAGTACACCATGTAAGACCAATTTTACCCTAAGTAAAATTGCCTTCACTATGTTAAATAACTTAATAAACCACATTTATTAGGTTGTTTATGGTCTAAACAGAAAACCCCAAAAGGAAATATTAAACAAACCTATATTTGTTTGATTTTCCTCATTGAATAATTAATTAAACCATAATTTAATTATTATTCCCAATCATGTTTAACCCAAAAACAAAGAAATTAATTAGATAAACCTTTATTTATCTTATTATTTTCTAGGAATAATTATTTAAATCTTATTTAGATAATATTCCTTGTTAAATATGACCAAAACACCCACAAATAATTAAATAAATCATTATTTATTTGATTATCCTTCAACCACTTCCTTAAAAAGATAAATAAATCATTTATTTATTTATTATTAACAAATAAAGGGATTTGACCTAAGTCAAATACTTTTTCCCTCCAACAAATATAATAAAATATTCCATAAAAGGTGGATCTAGATTTGGTTAACATTATTTTAATCATGCACCAAGATCTAGAATGACCCAATATTTTGTTATAAATAGGAGGTTTTTCCTACCATTCTTCACCTTTTGTTGCCTATTAGATCACTCTGGATCTATACACTTGGTCACATTTTTCCACTATTTGCTATGTGAGCTCCCTTTGAGTTCTATTCTTTGTGTGGGTTTTCTACACCAACAAGAGAGAGAGATTCTAGATCTGAAGTGCTGAGGACTTCCAAGAACCCATCCCATTGAGGAGAATTGGATACGCCTTCTTGTTTTCCTCCTAGGTGCCCTTAATACAAAAATTCTTTCAAAAATTGTTCTTGTCTTGTCTATTGGTATATGGAGCAAACCCTTCTTTTTACTGCTTAATGTCTTTCTATGCATAGATCTAGTTTTTTGTAGCTCTTTTCTTGAACAACTAACTGCAGATCTGAAGATATTGGCAGCCACTTTTGTTGTTAGGGCTATTAGTTATGCGTAGCTAAAGTGGTCATTTTTCGTACACTTCGACGAAGGATTCATACTAACAAATGGCGACTCCACACGGGTTTTAAATTACGACCGCTGTCATTTTTCATATTCCTGCATATCCAGCTACTTCAGACCCTAGGGTTTCTTTTCAACTGTTTATTTTTCCTATTTTTATGTTGTTTTTCTCACATAAAACCCTAAAACATAAAAATTTCTAACTTCCGTGTGTTTCTGGCCCTATTGCGCAGGTAAGCGACACCAGCCGCAACTGAGACGGCAACTTTTCTGAAAATCTGCCGCCGAGACAACCAGAACGGGAGGCTCACTTTTCACCTTCAAAAACCGCGATTCGGACCTCTAGGTCGCATCTTTCAACCCTCTTTTCGCGACTCCGCACCGAAAACAAAATGCACTGCGAATTCGCCAATTTTTCAAAGGGTTTTTCCGCAATTTTCTTGCCTTAGCCTAGTTTCCGTCGGGGAGCCGTGTTCTCCAGACGCCCGCCGAACTAGTTCGATCCTGCTTACTCATCTAAGTGGGAACATAGCCCTCTAGGGCTTCGGTGACCTCCACTTTTGTGGAAGAATTTGGAAGAGCTCAGCCTGCTCCGTTTTTCAGGGTAGTTTCTGGGGCCTTCCCCTTTCGCATCTCGGAACCTCCTCCCGTATCCCTTTAAATCAAACTTTCTCTCTCTCTCTCTCTTCTCTTTCCTTTCAAATCACCTCTTGTCGTTTTGTTTGGACCTCTTTTTAGGACCTCCTCCCCGTCCTTTCCGCTTTTTTCTGATTTCCTCCCTTTTTCCAGCCACCTTGCCTCTGTCTCTTGGCTGTGATCTGCACCTCTTTTCAGCAGCTTTATCCTTTAGATCCCTATCCCTTTTGACCCTAGATCTATTGGCCTCTTTTTAAGTGTGTTTTGACTAGATTTTTGCCCTTTTTTAGATTAGTTTTGAGCGACCCGCCTTCTTGGGTTGAATCGATGCAATAGTAGCTGTTATTTTTCTGTTATTTCAGCATTATATACTGTTCTCTGCAGATTTATTTTCAGTTACGCAGCACACTTTTTTCTTGCTCTCAAAACGAAAAGGGTTTAAAAATTAAAATTAACACATGCCACACACTGACCCTAAGTGAAGAAGCGCCTGGTTAACACCGCCTAGAAAAGACTCTAAAATCAATTTTCACTGCACATTTTCTGCCCGTGACCTCACTTGATTCTGTCCCTTTCTGCCCTTGTCGGTTTCCTTCTTCCCGTCATCATTGCGCCCCCAAGGTGCCTTTCCCGGAGACTTCTTGGCCTTCACCCTCAGTTTCCGGTCGATCGACCTGCTCCGTCCCGCCATCGTCGAGCCAGTCCTCCTCCGAGTCCGCACTCCGACTCCTCTTCTCATTCTTTGGGTTCTCCTTCTCCTCCTGGTTCTCCCCCTGTCACCTTCACTATGTCTGGTCCAGGGCCTAACGCTAGCAGTGCTCCAGGCCCTAATGCCGGAACTACTACTAGCGGAACCGCCACAGGAACTACCTCAGCCATACCCTTACTGTCGTACATTGCAGGCCTCAGCCTCCCCGATTTCGATCAGTTGATCAATGACCCTATCCGCCACGATGTTGGTTGGTCTGCTATGCCAGCCAAGCTCCCCTCCGACATCCCTAAGTTCGAAGGCCTTGCTGGAGAAGATCCAACCAATCATGTTCGATCTTTCCACATGTGGTGTTCCTCCAATTCCATTACCGACGACTCCATCCATCTTCGTTTGTTTCAACGCACGCTTACCGGCGAAGCTTCTAAATGGTATGTTGACCAAGCCACCTCTTCCCATACCACCTTTGCCACCATTGCCCAAGCCTTTTTATCTTATTTCCAGCTCCCTCTCTGATACGATACCGGTACGGAGCTCTTGAATTCCTTCAAGCAAACATCTTCAACCCGCCTTTCTACCCATGTTCAGGAATGGCGACGAAGACGCAGCTTATGTCGAGCTCCCCCCTTTGAAGATCGGATATATATGGACTGGTTCCTTCGCTCTCTCTTGGCTCCCATTGGCAAAGATGTTGCCTCCCATTTTCCTCAAACCGAAGAAGCCGCCCTCCAAATAGCCTTGAAATATGACCTGATCTACGCCCAGTCTGGTTATGTTTATACCGTCCTTCCTGACCTCCCCAGGCTCGGTGGCACTAACGCCCTGGGGGCATCTCATTCTGCCGACGGTATCGTTGGAGCCCTTTCGCATCCGTGTGCTCAATCTCCTATGGGCTACGGTCTCCCTCACGGAGGGGCCAGCACCTCTAGCACTCTTCCCCCTCCCGGTAGCATGTACCCAGGATACGGCATGCCTCCTCCTTTTGCCCAACCTCCTGCTTACCTCAATGTTGCCCAACCTAACCATTACCATTATCTGCAGCCTAGTGTGCCAGCTCCTCCAGCATATGCGCTTCCACCTCCCTTGCCTCCTCAACCTCAGCAACAGCACCTCCAGCCCCCTTCAGGGAAATTATTTGCACAGCAGGGTGCGACTAACCCCCCTTCTTCTCAAAGAAGGCGGTGAGGCAATCCAAATCAATCTGCCCCTGGTAGTCGTGGACCCAATCCTCAAGGTTTTGACCCTAACACTGCTAACCAGCAACAGGGCACTCAGCCCAAGCCGGACAGGCCTCTTCGTACCAACAAGCCTTGTTCGTGTTGCGATGTTTACGGTCATTACACCCACGATTGTCCCCTTTACCATAGGTGCGGCAGATGTGGGAGTCTCAAGCCACATTGCGAGGACAACATGCCTCCCCTCATGCTCCCCTTAATGTGGCCACTACTCAACCAGCTGTGTTTACTGATCCTTTCCCTCAGCAAGGATTCGTGGCTACCCAACTACCGGACGGGCAGGTCTCCACTCCACCTTCCATTTATGGTTCCTCCGATTACCAGATCCTCATGATGCACTCTGATCCATCCCCCACCGTCGACCTCCACCTTCAAACTCGGTCTCGCCAGTACCCCAAGCCTCCTGCTCAGTCTGCCCCCGAGCCTCCTTCTTCAGGTTCTACAGAGCCTCTTTCGACATCCAGTGGCCCCTTACATATCCCTCAACCCAAATTTGAGGTTCATACCAAGATTCCTAAGGGACCCCTACGTCGAAACTATGCTTCTGGTCAAGATGCTCATTCGTATAGTATAGTAGATGATTTGGCGCAATCCCCTGCTGCCATTTCCACACTGGAACTCCTCCAGTCGTGCCCTTCCCAAAAGAAGGCTCTACTATCTGCCGTGGGCACTGTAGATCCTGCTGATGACCAAATGATTGTTTTCGACGCCACTCAATCGGACCATCCTCCTCTTCCTCCTTCCGTCGCCTTCCAAATCCCAGTCAAAATCCGGAACGCCAACGTGTCCCGGTGTATCATCGATGAGGGGGCATCCACCTGCGTGATGTCCGCTTCGGTTTGGAAGCAACTCGGATCCCCTGAACTGGCCCCTTCCACGATCACCCTTCGAGCATGGGATGGTCATGCCTCCCAGCCCATTGGCCTGTTTCGTAATTGTCCTATCACACTCGCCGGTAAGACTGTTTGCGTTGACGTCGAAGTCATTGACGCCCCACTAGACTACAACATTCTTTTGGGGCGAAGCTACACCTATGCTATGTCCGCTATCCCATCCGCGGTCTTTCGCAAGATGTCTTTCCCCCATAATGGGAAGATAGTCACCATTGACCAGTTGACATATCATGAGCCAAAATCTCAGACCTCACCTGAGACGACCATCTCTTCTGTAGCCAACAAGCAAACTGTCGATTCCTTGACCAGTGTCTCTCCTGGCGTCTACAAAGACTCCTCTTTGCTCGGAACCTTCCCTGGTCTTCCTCCTCCTCCTATCTCTGACCCCATCTCATCGAATGTTTGCATGATGCAATTGTCTCGGGCTACTCTCAAGCAACCTTCTTCGGCTAGTCAGCAACCACGCTCTCCGCAACCTGCTCCTAGCCCTTCACCTGCAGCTGGTAGTCATGAGCCTCTTTATCCTCCTGGCATAGTTCCTCCAAGCCTTAGCCATTTAGGAGCCGTCCCACCTGGCCATTACCCCTCTGGTCAGATACCGTTCCTAGCTCCCCCACCAGGAGTTTACACGGTACCGGTCATGGCCACCCTCTCTCTTCCTAACCTGACCCTTCGGATTCCCTCTGGTACCATGATCCTCCAGTCGCAACCCTACCTATTCAACCCAAACCTTATATTGCTTTGACCCCGGTTCAACCGGTCCCCATGACTTCTCCCGCTGCAACAGTGCCTCAGTCACCTCAACAGGAACCACCTCCTGTTGCGACCGCTTCGGGTAAGAAGGGAAAAGCTCGCAAGGGGGCTTCAAAGGACAAGGCTGCCCCAAAAAACTCGGCCCCTCCTCGACCTCCACAACATACCATCCAGTGTGCTTTGTGTGATGTTGTCGGTCACGCCACCCATACCTGTGCTGAATTGCTTCATCTCAAGCCCATGGTTAATGTCACGTTCCCTGAGTCCACGGTCTTGAAAGCCTCTGTTCCTTCCGCAACTACGGCCAAGAACCCCACGACTATTCACACCAACCACCCCTGTGCTTTGTGTGATCTCCATGGCCATTACACCCACCTTTGTCCCCACCTCGCAAACTTCCACTTCTCTCTAGCCACGGTCCACCAATTCGAGGCCAAGCGCAATGAGTCCACCGCTCCCCTATTTGCGCATTTTTCTTTGGAAGAACTACCAGATATGACTGCTCCCATTGACATTTCCCCTCCTGATGTCGAGATGACGGAGCCTTCGTCCAGAATTTTATACCTATCATCATCCATGAGACCCTCGGGGAACTTTCCATCTGAATCCTCCCCTGTTGTTTCGTTTGACCTTCCTTCAACAATCACCTTGGGCTCAACATCGGTAGATCCTTTATCTACTTATTCTTCTATCACCCCTTGTGATGATGCGCATGTGAACCTCTCTTCTCATGATGATGATTCAGGTCGCTTCGCCACGCCAGGTGGTCTTTCTTCCACCAATCACCCCATCTTCTATCACAATGATGACATTATGGAACAAATCCCCACCCCTGAATTTATCTATTCCCCCTTACATCGAACCCATGCGTTCACACCACATACACCTTGTGGCCATTACATTGAAACCCAATGTTTGGGTAAGGGGGCACCCACATTTGAGAGACCAAGAGAAGCAATTCTCCACAACTCTCCTAGTGTATCTGGTCGTGTTGAATTTAGTACCATTATTCTTCCACATTTAGAAGAACCTCTAGAGTCCCATATCACTTCAGATCACTCTAGGGATGATACCCCTTATCGTTCCCTCATCTTCCTTCAGCAACCCAATCTCTTAGACATTGTTGTTGACCAACCTATGGGTTTTCTAGGAGAGCATCAGTTCATTATCTCCAAGTCCTCTCTTTGGGATAGTGACACCAGGTATGCCAACTCGGAAACTTAAATTCCATTTGATTCCTATATGCAGTACCAAAAGAGATTGGTAATCCTCCATTTCCTTTCTCAAACTGCATAACCATAACGAAAACAAATGGCACACCACATCATTAAAATGTGTTTAGATTCCCCTTTTTCTAAATACATTTTGGCATGACCACACCATGCTTGGGGGCACCTATGCCCCTCAACCATAACCCTCCTCAAAATCGAATTTCCTCACTTACAACACTTGTACTTGGGGCACCACTTTTCCTCCTTACTTGTCTTTGTTCATGTTGGATTTCGTCGTGAGTTACCATCTTGTACTCATGTTTTCATGGTCCCCCATTAGACCTTTACTATGTGGCAGCACCATCGAGTCGCCCTTGTTTAGAGCATCCAAGTAGAGTCATCATCACATTCATGGAGTCTATCCCGAGTCCCTTTGTACCCCGCTATAGTCCTCCATCCCTCATTGCTTGGTTTCTCTCTTGTGTCGCACATTATGGCCTTCAGTCCCACTGTCCCTTATCCCGGATGATATTGTGTCAGTCGCTGCCAAGCCATTCATGCCTTTTATGCTCTAGGCAGGAAATTTCATTCTTACAGAACCTTCCACCACCTCATCCTCATTGGTATTAGTCTGTCCGTCGCTCTACTATTTTCTCTCGTGCCTTAGTTGAGGATCTCTTATTGCCTCACCTATGGTGGACCTCCTTCTGTCGACATCAGCTCCTTCATTTCAGAAGACAGGTCTAGAGGGCGGTGTACCTTGGTTCCAGCTTCCACTCTTGTTCGATGCCTCGGATCAGGCAAAGGGATCTCTCATTTCACTTTGACTTGATTTTTTCTCCACTCCAGCTCCTTTCAGCATGATCGAGATCCGTATACTTGATGGTTCAGTGATGCCGCAACAGCTCTTGGTGATTCCCGGGGGTGTGTGAGATGTCTCAGTCCTCATGAGGGGGTGGCCCTGCAGGTAGCCCCCCACATGCCCGGATGACCTCTTCATTGCAGCCCTCGATGCAGCTCCAGATATTTGATGATGTTGGCCTTAGCCACTTGCAGTGCCTCTTTGATTTGCATGTATCAGTCAGATTTTGCGAGCCCTTCCCCATTTACAGGGGGCATTTGGGTTGTATTTGTATCTCATGTACTCATATATTATTGTATAAGTCCTGGCTGTTATCCCAGGCACAGCATGTATGTGGGATTCCTCATTGTATTTTTATCTGGCTCATGATTATGCCGGCTGTACTTTATGGTTCGGTCCCTTGTTTACTAGACACACTATTCTTTTGTACTTTGTCTCGGCGGGCATAGGTATGCCTCCCCCGCCGCCTTTAGCACAGGTACCCTCTCATAAAAAGAGACTTCTTGCACCTGTAAGTCTCGTCTCCTCGGGGTATAGTTCTTCAGCACCTTAGTCTACCTCACATTTCTCTCTCTGACTTCCCTTTTGTTGTCTGGTGATTGAGTTCTTACAACGTACTTCGGTCATACGATTTGCTCCTAACACTCGCACGCTGGGGGGCAATCTGTTACACCATTTTTTGGTCATCTAACCTATTATAATTAGATGGACCCAAGTACACCATGTAAGACCAATTTTACCCTAAGTAAAATTGCTTTCACTATGTAAAATAACTTAATAAACCACATTTATTAGGTTGTTTATGGTCTAAAAAGGAAACCCCAAAAGGAAATATTAAACAAATCTATATTTGTTTGATTTTCCTCATGGAATAATTAATTAAACAATAATTTAATTATTATTCCTCATCATGTTTAACCCAAAACAAAGAAAATAATTAGATAAATCTCTATTTATCTTATTATTTTCTAGGAATAATTATTTAAATCTTATTTAAATAATATTCCTTGTTAAATATGACTAAATCACCCATAAATAATTAAATAAATCATTATTTATTTGATTGTCTTTCAACCACTTCCTTAAAATGATAAATAAATCATTTATTTATTTATTATTCACAAATAAAGGGATTTGACCCAAGTCAAATACTTTTTCCTCCAACAAATATAATAAAATATTCCATAAAAGGTGGATCTAGATTTGGTTAATGTTATTTTAATCATGCACCAAGATCTAGAATGACCCAATATTTTGTTATAAATAGGAGGTTTTTTCCTACCATTCTTCACCTTTTGTTGCCTATTAGATCACTCTGGATCTATACACTTGGTCACATTTTTCCACTATTTGCTGTGTGAGCTCCCTTTGAGTTCCATTCTTTGTCTGGGTTTTCTACACCAACAAGAGAGAGAGAGATTCTAGATCTGAAGTGCTGAGGACTTCGAAGAACCCATCCCACTGAGGAGAATTGGATACGCCTTCTTGTTTTCCTCCCAGGTGCCCTTAATACAAAAATTCTTTCAAAAATTGTTCTTGTCTTGTCTATTGGTATATGGAGCAAACCCTTCTTTTTACTGCTTAATGTCTTTCTATGCATAGATATGGTTTTTTGCAGCTCTTTTCTTGAACAACTAACTGCAGATCTGAAGATATTGGCAGCCACTTTTGTTGTTAGGGCTATTAGTTATGCGTAGATAAAGTGGTCCTTTTTCGTACACTTCGACGAAGGATTCATACTAACAGATGTTGAAGGCTTTCGATGGACATACATATAAGCCTTGTGGTATTATTAATATCCTGCATGTTGAACTAGGGGGGGAAACAGTGAATGTTGATGTTGAGGTTGTTGACGGACCCCTTGAATATAATATTATATTTGGAAGGCCATGGGTAACTGGAAGTGTCTGTTCGTTCACTCAACCCAAATAGAATTTCAAAACATTGGTGTAGGTCTCTTAAAGGATTCCAATCTCATGGGAACCTTTGCATTACTGCCGCTTGTGACATCGGCATAAATTGCAAGTATAGAGACCTGCTACATGATCTCTTCCACTCCATATGGCTTAAGGAAGAGTACGAGTGATTCTGAAATTGTTACGTTGGATGAGTTCTTTCTGCCCAACCCTATTGAGCTAGCATAGCAATCAATCTATCTAGCTTGGGATGCGAATCCGAAATCAACATCACTGGTTGTTTGGGTTGATCATTCCTTAGATTTTGGTACTCCATATAATCCTTTTTCCTCAACTTTCTTAACATATGAGAATATTTTGGAAACCATGATGTCAGAAGGAGAACCATGGGAATATTATCATCATCATTCCCATCTTCTTGATTATGAAGAAAATTATCTTAGTGAACTATATCACCCATCAATCAAAAATTTATTTTCGAATTCTTTACCTATTAATGCAATCAATTCCGAGCGAAATTTGTCAAATATTGAAGAAACCATTTCTATCGATATTTCGACCAAACCTGGCATTGTAGAAAATATTCATGTCGGCGTATCTTATTCTTCATCAGAACTCGAAACATATCGCTCTCTCTTTCATGAATTCCATGATGTATTTTCTTGGTATTACGAGGAAATGCCAGGCATAGATACTAGTATCGTTGGACACACTATTAATATGTATCCCGATGTCAAACCGATACATCAACACCTTCATCCTGTTCATCCAAATAAGGTCGCTGCCATTAAAGCAAAAGTTGAGAAACTTTTGTGTGCTGGTTTCATTTACCCTGTTCCGCTAACTGAGTGGGTTTCCAACATCGTTCCTATAATGAAAAAACAAGGAACCATATGAGTGTGCGTCGATTATCGGGATGTTAATATTGTTTGTCCAAAAGAAAACTATCCTAATCCCTTTATCGACCAGATCATTGACAATTGTGTTGTATGTGAAATATTTTCGTTCATGGATGGATTTTCCAGCTACAATCAAATCAATATCCACCCAGAGGATCAACATAAGACATCATTCATCTGTCCCTGGGGCACATTTGCGTATAGGAAACTACCATTTGGTTTAAAGAACACTGGGGCAACATTTCAGAGAGAAATGGATTATTCTTTCAATGACATCAAGCACATTGTTCAACCCTATCTAGATGATTTACCCGGGCATTCACGAAATCGGATTGATCACCCGATCCATTTGAGAGCCATCTTCTTACGCTGCCAAAACTACAAAATACTTCTCAATCCACATAAATATGTGTGTTTTTTTTTTCTTTTTTTTCTTTTTTCTGGTCATTTTCTTGGATTCATCGTCTCAAAAGAAGGAATTCAAATCGACCCATTAAAGGCTCAAGCCATTCTTGATTTTTCTACACCATCAAATTTGTTATTCATTATTATTTTTCACTATTTATAGATGACTATAGATTGGTTCTATATTTCTGAAAACAAAATTCCTTGAAAATTGTGAGTTTAAGAAATCTCACTGCCTTCATTATCCTTATAGAAACATTTTCACTATTCTATCAACCTTACCTTTTCATGGTCACCCTGCCACTCCTAAAAGACTCCTTATGGGTTTTTGCCACTCATCTTCATCGTTTTTTCCTGCCTATGACCTCATTACTCTATTTTCCCTTTCCCGTAAGTCCACTTTCCCTCTAAGGTTTCCTATAGCCAACTCATTCCCATGTTCCCCAAGTTCCTCAAGCATTGATGGTCTCAAAACTATCTCTATAGGCTCTTTAGATAAATCAAGTACATTAGATTTTGGATCTTCAATACGGCACTTGGACAAATACTATGTTTTCACTTGAAGCCTCCAAGCCTATTTTCAGTCAAGATCATGGTCAAAGGACCCTCCCACTATAGTAATTAGGGTTTCACATGTTGTAAGGTCATCATTGGTGTTCTAAAAACTGCTTTTCTTTTGCTAGAAGCTGGCTCAAATGTAATAGAAGGTCAGCACATGATTATTCAAGAAAGACTTGAAAGTTTCCGAAGAAGACTACCCTATCAGCTCAAAGTATGGAAGAGGTAAATGCAAAGAGTTTTAACACTGCTGCAAGAGTGTTGATTTTTCCATCAGTAGAAGGTATTGGTAAGGTAGATGGTCTGCTCCTAAGTCAAGACAACTCAGAGTAGAACAAAGAGAAACAAGTTGGTCTTAAAGAGAACTAGGGTTTTGAGCTTGATAGCCCAATTGAATGCCAAAACACCAACCACTTGCAGAAATGACCTGAAGGAGACACATAATTCCAAACATGAAGAAAGTCTATCAAAGATTGTTGATGAGATAGGGAAAAAGGTGAGGTGAACTGGACATAAATGAATGAAATTGAAAGGGCTATAAATAACTTAGAAGACAAAACTGATGATTGTTGAAAAGCACTCCAGACACCTAAGGTTTTTTGAAAGTGGCCAGAGAAGGTAAAATGATGAGTTGAACTCCATGATGACAACAAAGGAAGGATTGTGAAGGTGCTATTGTGTGCAATCATCTCCAAGTTTTCCAAGGTGAATGAGTCATGCCTCAAAGATCAAAGGTGTAGAGAATATTAGTAAGAAAGGTAAATTCAATTTTTTCAGTCACCTGCAAGAACAAAAGAATTTTTTGGAGATACTGCTATTGTGTAAGCATCATAAGGTTGTCAAAAGTGAAGTTATCATGTTTCAAGGAGTAATAGAAAGCCAAGGCAGTGTTTTCAGTCACCTACAATCAGAAGTGTCAAAGAAGGTAAGAACATGGTCTAAACTCCATCGTGCAGGCAAAAGAGGGTTTTTAAGGTGTTTCTATGTGAAATCATCCCAAAATTGTTTGATAAGCTTGTCATTCCTTAAGGAGTAAAAGAAAGGTCAAAATCCTCATTTCAGTCACCTACAAAGAAGAAGTGGTCAAAAAAGATGAAAAACATGAGTTAAACTCCATGGCTAAAGTAAGGGAAGGTTCTGAAGAGGTTGAAATACAATCAGCTCCTAAAATTGACTAAGTGAACCTGACATGCCTAAAGGAGCAAGGGAAAGATCAACCTCAATGTTTTCAAGTCACCTGTAAAGCAAAAATGTCAAAAGAGTTAGTGGGAAAGTAAAAAAGAAAGTGACTTTAAAAAATATTGGAAAGTGGGTTTCATGATTAAATCAAAGTTCCTAAGTCTATAAAAGCCATCCTACACTTCAGAAAAGTCATTGTTGCCTTATGAAAATCATCAGAGAATTCATGAGAAAAAAATTTGGGAGTTTCAAGTAAAATTTGGAAAAACAATTGTGGCGTTGCGTGCCTAGAATCGGGCGTTGCGCCCCTTGGCAAGTTTTACCCATATATTTTACATAGGAAATGCATGCCTGGCAGAGTGCTACGCTCTTGCTTGACACCCAAATAAGATTCTCCACACACGCTGCGCCGTCAGCACCGGCACTGGGCGCTCAGCCTCAGCGTTGCGCCCTTGGCCTTGGTGCTACGCTCTTGGCCAGGAGGGCTTTCCAAGAAATTTGAACACTCAAAACACCTCAAATATTCTTCAAGCTTCCTCCAAGGTCCTCGAAGACACTGATGAAAGGTAAGTGGATACCCTAGCCACATCTTCAAGCATTTTTTACAGTTTAATTGGAATAAATTGAAATCCTAAGAGGTTACCCTAAGACTTAAACTTGCAAATCACTATTTTTCATTTCTTCATCTGCCTATAGAGAGTATCAGTCAAGACAAGGGTGAATTAGGGTGTTGTGGGGGTTGTCATTTTTCCAATCTAGTCATCACACTCATTCATTCACCCCCTTCACTTGCAAAACAAAACTACCATTCCATCACCTTATTTTTCATATCCAAATTCACATCAAATTATAGGGTTGGCAAAGCATAGTTTTCAAAATTTCAAGAGAGGGAGACAATGATAGTGGTGAAGAGGCCCAAATGCCAAGGAGGAATGAGCACAAAGGTGGAAAAATCAATAGGTTTTAACCCCTCAACACAAGGGAGCTAATGGCATCTCCCTTAACTATTTCATGTTTTAAGAATGTAGGATGCTTTAATTTTTGTGAAAGGGTACAACAGGTGCAAAACCACCTTGAGCTAACCATACTTTTTAACATTAACTTGCATGAAAAACAAGTTAACCTTATAGGGGTCATTTTTTAGTTATGTACTGATTTTATTGCCAATTCCACTGAGATACCTAGTGTAGGGGAGAAATGGTTCAAGTAGGAAAATCTAAACATGAGCTACTATGAGCCATATTTAAAACCTAGGTACAAAGACCACAATAAGTCCATTTTTCCTTTCTCTCACTTGCTTGATAGATATGCACCTATGATGAGAATTATCATGAATTATTTTACATGTGAGGGAAGGTTATCCCGGCTTTACTCCTATCACATTAGGGTGCTTATGCACTTTACTAGGGTGAGGATGCTACATATTACCTATTACCTCTACAGAAGCATTGAAAAAATGGCCTATATAGTGCAGAAGAGAGATTTCCCTCAGCAGATGCAAAACCTATTCCATCACTCACTCATTAAAATGGTTTTTATGCACCAAATACAACAGAGAGGTATTCCATGGGAGACCTTCATTGCTAATGAAGTGTTTACTACTCCACAAGCCCATCCTCAGTAAGATATGCCTTCATCATCTCATCCTCCTATTCCTACTCCTCCATCACCTCCTATTGATCATGCTTCTCCATCCACTCACATTCCCTCACCTCATGATGACTCATCCACCTCACCATCCACACATATTCCTTCACCTTAGGAAAATCCTCCTTCATCACCCTCTCATAATCTCTCACCATCATCTCATGGTACTAGTGCATCAAAGAATGAGGGAGATTACAATGAGGGAGATGATAATGCGCAATCAAAAAATGAGGAGGAAAACAATGAGGCCAATGTTAGTGAGTTACATGCCAATGAGGAATCAAAAAATGAAACATAAATCAGTGAGGAAGATGACAGTGAAGAAGAAAGCAGCAGGGAAAAAAGCAATGATGACAGTGAGGAGAATGTCAATGAGGCAGAGAACATTGAAAAAGAGGGCAGTCATGAGAGCAGTGAGGATGATATCAGTAGGTCAAAGAGAAATGAGAGCAATGATGATGCCAGTGATGATTCTAGTGAAGATGAAAACAATTATGGCAGCGAGACATGTGGCACTATGATAAGTAACATTTAGCCTTTTCCTTTGACCTACCAGAGGAGAAATAGGCATGTGTTTTTTGTCCTTAAGAGGCAAGGGGACATGCCTTCTACATCAACTAAGAAACTTGACAAAGGTAAGGAAAAGGTAATTGATGAAGAAGAGGAAGACAAACATGAGACTGAACAATAGTTTCAAGTCATTCACCTTGACAGTGATGATGAAAATGAGGCAAGGATCTCAAACATGCTGCTCCAAAGCAAGGATGCTTAGATTAGGGATTTGCAAGCCAATCTAGGTAGAGCCAAGAACTTGAAACTAAAGGAGAGGAAGAACAACTTCCTAGGAAGAGGCCAAGGACCATTGGTTTGAAGAAGGCCTTAGCCAAAAAGAGGAAGAAAGAGACAACCTTGGCAGAGCAACTCACTCCAAGTGAGTTTCTTGCCATGGAAATTGATTATGATAGGGAATATTGGTTGGAGAGGGCTAATGTACACTTAGAGGATCAACTGGATAAGACCAAGAGGGACCTAGACATGCAAAAGAAGATGGAAAGGCACTATGCCTTAAGAAACAAGATTGCAAGGGCCAATCTCAAAATATCCCTTGCAAAGATTCAATCCCTAAAGGAGGCTAAAGAAAAAGAAAAACTTGACATCCTTGTTGATGCTTCCCTACAAGCATCCTAAACCTAATCAGCAAGGTAAATCCAAATTTTGGCACAATTTTGAAGATTTTGAAAATTTGACTACTTTGAAATTGACATTTTCAAGATCCTTAGGCCAAGTAAATCACCCTCACAAATTTTCAGCTCATTTGGAGCAAAACTGGTCCTCCAAAAGTGAAAAAAACATGCAAAAAATCAACGAATGAGTTTTTAAGCAGGAAAATTGACACTAAATGGAAAAATAAAGGTAGATTTGGAAACTAGACAGGATAGTCTTTCCAATGAGATATCATGGAGCTCATTTGGAAACCTGGAAGGCCTCCAAATCTTGGTCACAAAACAGGTAATTTTTCCCAATGCTAGCGCTGCGCCCTTGGCCTGGTGCTGCACCCTTGAACCTCAGTGCTGCACCCTTGTCAAAAGTAAAAAAACACATTTGGAGATATTTTGAAAGTTATTGAGGAGCCTCAAAGTCAAATTTTTGCGAAAGTTTGCTGAGGAGTTATTTTTGCATTTATTGAATTATGATATTTGTGCCTTGGGCCTTGCATGGTCTCATAGGACAAAAATGACATTTATGAGTAATTAATGGTTTCTAAAACCCTGGCTAGGGTTTTGACCCTCCTTTTCAATTTAAATACTGCATAGAGGTCTCATTGTACATGTTGGTTGATTATTGAGAAGAATATCATAGACTTGAAGTTGAGGACAAATTGGCTTTGGATTTTGTGGATGTCTTGATTTGCATGAAAATGGAGTAAGCTTAGTTGCAGGATTCATGAAAATAGTTAATGGTGATGTCTTTCATATTTAGTACTTGTCTTCTTATTTTTTACATATTATCCATCTTTCTCATGTAGTAGAACATAAATTTTAGGTTAAGAAATGTTGTTTAGAGGCACCTTAGCTCTGTTTGCTTTCTATTGCTTGTATGTTTTCCTCTTCTAGGTCAGATTAGTGAATTCTTAAATGCTCTCTAGTTCCACTTAGCTTGTTTATATTAAGAATGATTTAATGGAGCCAATGTCAAAATATTTTATGGTTAGCCTTGCTCTTTGATGTAACTTAAACATTATTTTTGAGGTCTTTTCTTTGATGTATTGCTAATTAGGGTTTGGCTGAAGAGGTTTATGGTTTTCCCTGCCCTTTTTGTTCATCTTAAATGGTTTCTTTGAAGGTATTTGTAGTTTTATTAAGGAAATTATGAATTCCCTACTCTTTGATCTTTACTATATGTTATCTTAAATGTTTTCTTGCCTAAAGGTGAAATCACTAGAGGACTTACAAGTTTCTTGCTCTCCATGGTTCACTAGATTGTTGTTTTAATGTTTACTTGCTAGGGTTTGGTCAAAGAAGTTATTGGTATGCCCTGTCTTTGGTTATTTCTTTATGCATAGTGTCCTTAAAGACTTCTCTTTTTATAGTACATTTTAAAATATTCTTAACTGCCCTTTAAACCTACTAATCTCATAATTTAATGTTCACTTCACTCACATAAGCCTTGAAGATCCATTTGGCTTTTTAGTCTATTTCCACTGTATTATGAACCTATTGTTGTACTTTTCAAGACCTTTTGTAGAATCCATATCCCAATGGTTTAAACCTCTCTCACTCTATCTATTCTTCTTGACAACCTACCCAACCAAACAAACAAACAAACAAACCCTATCCTTACAACTAGCCTAAAATCAAAACCCTAAAATTATACAAATTACTTCTTTCACACAAATATATAGAGAGAACTCTCTGAGTCCAGGAAGGCTAGGTCATAGGGCTCCAAAGATTTGTTTGATGTTACCCTTGTTCAATTTGGTCTTGCCAATCTAACAAATTACAGGGACCTAACAAAATTGACTTTAGATACATAAACTTCAAGGAAAGGCTAACTTCCTAAGAACGTTCATACCCAACTACGCCGAAATGGCTACAGGATTTAATCGGCTCTTGAAAAAATGGGTTCCCTTCCATTGGGACCAAGTTTCACAAGCTTCTTTTGATGCTGTCAAGGATACTCTTGTTCGAGCATCATGAATGTATCCCCCTAATTATCAGAGTGATTATTTCCTATATATCACCCTGGCTGATATGACCATTGCTATGGTATTGGTCCAAGTAGAAAATGGGATAGAAAATCCAATCTATTATTTGAGTCGTAATCTTAATACAAAAGTGAAGTATTCGTACATAGAAAAGCTTGCCTTGGCGGCTATTCAAGCTGTCCAAAGATTTCGCCACTACATCCTGTTCCGGAAGACCATTGTTATTTCGGATTGCAACCCCATGACATAAATCTTATCACGTCAATTTCTGGGGGACAAATATTCAAAATGGATTGTCATTTTGCAGGAATTTGATTTGGAATTCATCAAATCCAAGTCAAAGAAGTCTTTAGTTTTGGCTGAGCTTCTCTGTGACCTTCCCTCTGATAGTACTGCTACTACATCGAAACCATCTATTCCAGACGAGTCTTTATTTCTGATCGGATCTCAGTGCTTGGTATGGAGATTTCATCATTTATCTCCAAACTCAAACTTTTCGGCCTAATACCTCTTGCTCTAAACAACGACATATTCGATACCAAGCCAAAGATTATATGATCGTTGGTGATACACTTTATCGTCGTGGTGTCGATACAATTTTAAGAAGGTGCCTCACTCATGAGGATGCCGAAAAGGTTTTAAATGATTGTCATGTTGGGGCTTGTGGTGGACATTTATCTGGATACGCTACCGCGCAGAAGATACTCTACGTCGATTACTTTTTTCCTACCATATTTCGCGTTTGCATCCTCGCGGTCAGAAGTTGTCATGCATGCCATATTTTTTATCGTAAAATCCGCAAACCGCCAACGCCAATGCATCCTATTGTCTCCGTGGGACCATTTTTGAAATGGGGTATTGACTTCATGAACTGTAACCCTCGTTCTTCCGGGGGGCATGGTTATATTATTGTCGCAGTAGACTACTTTACCAAATAGTCCGAAGCGATGCCTACATTGAAAAATAGAGGACAAACAATTGCATTGTTTTTATTTAATCATGTTATTGCATGGTTTGGAGTCCCACGGGCTATAGTTACAGATCATGGGAAGCATTTTCACAACCACATGATGACTGAATTGATTGCCAAGTTAGCATTGTCACATGATAATTCTTCTCCTTATTATCCATAATCAAATGTACAAGTTGAGGCTATCAACAAGATTCTTAAACACATACTTCAACACATGATAGGAGTTCGTAAGAGAAATTGGCATTTGATCCTATACTCAACCTTGTGGGCATACCGAACCTCGGTGAGAAACGCTACTGGATTTACTGCCTTTTAATTGGTGTATGGTCTGTAAGCTATCTTGCCTATCAAATTAGCTCATCGTTAAAACTCATAATCGAATTGTTACCTGACACCTCAGAAGAAGAAGAGCATCTTTTTAACGTCATCCATCTTGATGAAACGTGTCGTGAAGCCCAATTGGCCAATGAAGCACATAAGAGACGTATAAAGGCGCAATACGACAAAAATGTCCCGACTCATTTTTATCGGGTGACTTGGTTCTTCTTTATGATGAAGAAGATCATGTAATAGATGCAAGGAAAAATTTGAGCCATTATGGCATGGCTCCTATATTGTCAAAAGAGTTCTTGCTAAGGGTATATGAGTTAGTAGATTACCATGGAATTTCCATTGTGTGACCTAAAAATAGGTTGTGTCACGGAATTTGTTGCTATGCTCAATCTGTGCTCATAATATTTTTTTAATCATGTATATATATGCTACTGATTTTCATTCACTATCTTAGTTTGTTTTTAGATTTTTCTTGACATTAGTAATCCTCTTTACATTTCATCGTAGATGACTGAATCTTTGGAACCATTAGCTGGATATGCTGATGGTGCTAGTATTGAAAATTATCTATGATCTATCCCGGCTGAGCGTGGGAATTTTTGCTCAGAACAAAAGGGATTAGTATGAGTTTTCAAGGGATTTGTATCGGTAGATCAAAGAAAAATATCATTGAGTATAGTGCGTTGATTGAACTTCTCTATGATGCCATTTCATTTGGTATTAACCACATTATCATAAGGTTAGACTCACAACTTGTGGTATTATAACTTACTAGTGTTTATACTGTTAGAAATCCAACACTACATCATTTTTTCCTAAGAGTTCGACTTTTGGAAAGACACTTTGATTTTATTCAATATCAACACATATCTGAGACATTAACAACATGTAAAAGAAAAATTCCATAAAATGAATGGATATGCAGTAAACATAGGAAAACACTGAAATCAAATAGATAGATAGTTATAGGTTTTTTACAAAAAATTGTGCCCAAGACACATTGGTCATCTGACCTTAAAATGTATGAAACATGGAAAAAGAAAACTAGTGATGCTCATGGTAACATGCTATATATCTAGCTATCCTACGCAGTAACCACATCAAGCAGTTAGGAACACCTATAGTGTGGCACTGCAGTCACATGGGTAACTCTTCAATCCGGCAATCTAGAAACGCGAAGGTCAACCCCTCTATGTGCTGCTGAAGCTCAAACAGAGTCTCAACCATGTCAAGATCCTGAAGGACTTCTCTCCCGACAACCCTCTTTGCTAGCTCATCTACTCCATGCTCTGGTTCCTCCACCAATTGAACTCGACCAACATATGCATTACACAAAAACTTTAGTATAGTCTTGGGAAAACATAAAAAATACAAAAACATTGTATAAACCTTAGAAAAATAAAAAACATGGTCAAAACATTCTTACCTATTGCACCCCACTAAGTTCCTTATGTTAAGGCTAAGTCTGGATCTCCTCAGAAATCAATGCATGTGTATGCATACTCATCGATGGCAACAACCTGTCGCCTGAACCAGGAGAAGAACACAATCGAGAACATAATGGTAGATTGGCCTGCATGTCTACCCATTAGTTCTACCCATATCTGCATCCTCAGATCTCTAGGATTAGACACACCCATCGTCGCATCCTGAGGTTGCATCAGTGGAATCCGGCTCTAAAACCCAAATGAAATCATTAGGGGAATTTTGAGGTCTAAAATCGGCCTCCTAAGGAAATTATAAAATAATAGTGGAAAAAATCAAATAAGATTTGATGACATCATTAAATTTTAGAGGGAAAAATGAAAAAACTACTTTTCAATTCATATTTTCAACTTATCTCCCAAATTGTTTACTCAAATTTCGAGCAGGAGTACTCGTTGGATGTGGAATTTAATTCCTCATCCAAGGAGTGCCCATGTTGCATACTTTCGATGGGTCCTACTACACGAAAAATGAGAAATACATAAAAAAACGTGATTGCAATCACGTTTTTATGTATTTCTCATTTTTCGTGTAGAAGAGTTCATCGAAAGTATGCAACATGGGTACTCCTTGGATGAGGAATTAAATTTAAGGTATCCAAGCAGTACTCCATTTTGGGAGATAAGTTGAAAATACGAGTTGAAAAAGTAGTTTTATTATTTTATTATTTTTTAATATTTTTACCCTTTTATTTAAAAAAATGGTGAATCATCCCCCATGGTTGACATCATCATCTTGAATCCTATTGGTTGTTATAAAGTTTATTTTTGTTGTACATTTTTCTTATGAGGCCCATTTTAGACCTCAAAATTCCCCTAATGGAGGATCAAAGCAGCACTAAAGTTCTTCCTCCTTCCTCCCTTTTCTTTGTTCAGTTGTTCCTTTATTTGGGAAAGTACAGCTTCATACCAGTTTAAGACTGTTGGCTCCATGCACTCTAGCGCATACTGAATATATGATCTAGTCGCTACAGTAGTGTAACGGTGCTGGAAAGTTTTGCGATCATGAAAAGAATGGTTCTCAAAGGAAAATATTGAACGTCTCGAATATTTATCTTCCCATATTTGCTTGGTTCTGCCCTTGGATAGAAATACTGCAAAACATAATATCTCACAGTCTCTCCTCCAAGAGCAGACCCTGAGAGGGAAATAGGCAGGCCTATCCTCGACAAACCTATGAGAAAATATACATCCTCTACTGTAATAGGAACCACTTTTTCCCTAATGTGAAATGCCTCAATATCTAGAGTCCATGCTCAAACTAGGAACTCCAAGAGTTCTATCTGTTGCCTCATCCCTGAAAAACGGAAGCACTTTAATAACCCATAATATCTTAGCGCTCTTACTCTACCCGGATCATTTAGGGCAACCATATTATTTTCTTCTTGATCTCTTTCTCTCCATGTAATCATAATTATAGTCCAATGAAATATTGAAACATAACCATAATACTAATTAGACTCCTTTCAATGCAAAAAATCAAACAAATTTTGGGCATAGTGCAAGAAAAAAAATGGAGATTACGCCCAATGCAGTCTTTAACAAGGGACAATGCATTGCATATGTAGCTATACTTCATTTTAGGTGCTCTACAACTCACTTTTTGATGCTCAAGGGTTCGATACCCTTTTTGGAAGAAAAATTTACCCTAAGGGGCTCAAAACCCTAAAAATTTGCAGTGAAAGGAAATGAAATGATTACTGAAAGAAAGAGAGGGTTCATGGCACTAACATGGATCAAACAGTGATGAAAAACATCCACATAATTGATCGCAATCAACAGTTGATGTTCGGGGGTAGAAATAGGTTCAGAGCTCCAAAATGAAAATGGTAACTATTGAATGGTAAAATTGAATAGTAAAACTCTTTTTATTTAGTCATTTAATTGTTTGTAATGAATATTTATTGCTATCACTATGGTTTTATTATATTTTTATCATGAAACGGGCATTTTAATCTATTTGATGTTGTTCTGAACAGGTTTTACAATTGATGAACATATTATTCATGCAGATTTATTTCAAGAATGATTTTACCACAAAGCATACTTTTTATCCTTATTTTTCAAGCTTTGTTGAATTTAATGAAAAATGACTTGAAGCGCACTTTTATCTCTTTTTCTAGCTTTGATAACAGCGAAAAAGGAACTCTTGGAGTCTTTTTTTAACTCTTTTCAGACTCCGATAATGTGAAAATATTGCCGAGCACTTGTATTTTCGAGCTCGTAAAAGTAAATGAATTGATATCTAATTAGTATAAGTTTAACCCCTTTTCAGACTAAGATAGATTATTTATGAAAAAGGAATACCTTGGTCAACCATGACTAAAGAGGTTCTCTCAAATATTATTTTACACTTTTTCAGATTTGAGAGACAACTTTATGAAAAAGTAATTATGGAGTTTTCTTTTTCTCCTCTTCTTCAAACTATTAAACATGAAAAAGGATCAGGCTATCACTGTAGTTAGGCTCATTAAAACATAAAATAGCAATGGGCTTGTCTATCATGGCAAGAATCGAGTTTCATTCATTGCTAGACTCATTAAATTTTTAAATAGTGATACATTTTTTGCTCGAAGGGTTGAATTATAGATCAAGAATATGTTATCCTCCTCAAGCTTGTTAAAAAATAAAGAGGTACTGGTCAACAAATGGCTGGGGAAAATTTGGGAAAGTGAACAGAACTTTTATGGTAGCAGGTCTCTCTTGAACATGACACTTCACTCCATCACCGTGACTGTCTGGGTTGGGTAATCTTCTTGACGGTTCATTCATACCTATGGTTCATCATATCTTCACTTCGGTTTTGGGTCAGTGCTACCAACTCATCGTAGTGTCGCTGATATGTTCAAGAGAAGTCATCCAGTGAATACTCATCTTTCTGCAATACTCGTAAACTTTCATTCTTATGAAATTCATCCCTGAACATTGCTATATCAAGTCACCCTTTGTCTCTGAAATCAGTAACTTCTGTTTCACAATAAATTGGCTTCCTGTCGACTGGAAATCATCATCCAGGAAGTTCACTTAGAAACATCATATTCCAGTACCATGAGGCTTGTTACAGCATCGACAAGATCCCCACTTTCGAATTTTTGACTGAAATATTTTGTTTGGCGTTCGACATCAAATCAACTATTCACGCCTTACGAAATGTACTTCAATACCTTGAGGTCCATTGACATCAATGGTGTTTCTCTCGCATTTTTTAACAACTCACATCATTGGCTAGTAATCAAACGATGTCTTACAACAAATCATATATTCTCATGGCCAGAATTATACCCGAATGATCGAGTGAATGAGATAAGAAGACCACAGATCTAGTTTCAACCATACGGACTGCGATTTAAGGATTGTTGTACACATCATCTGTACGGTGATCTTACATACAGATCGTCATCCGAAAATGGGCCTATATCTGTAGGCATGTCTGTATTGGGAAACATTCCAATGTAGACGACTTTCTGCACTATGTACATGTTTTTAGATAGTTTATGTGCTGAGCATGGGAACACCTTCCCTCAAAAATTCATGATCAAGAGGATATATCATGATGTAATGTATTGTAATATTGATGCAGGTCACCACTCCGCTTCAACTCCAACCCATCACAGTGGAAAGAATCTCATTCAAAAAATATTGTTATTATTATTCTGACTTCATGCTTTAGGGGGGAATCTGTTATAGGTCAATTTGGGAACTATTCCCAATGACCTGGTTAAACTAGAAATCATCCCTATAACCAATGAATATGGTCTATCATCCCCTATCATTTCAGTTTCTACATGCCCTAAGAAAAAGAACAAAGACAAATCATCTCTGACTTCCATTTCAAGGTTTCCAAGATTTGAAGTATATGTTATAACACCTATGAGATCACCAACAGAGTCTCTCAAGGGGCTAAGTGCATTTCATATGCAGAAAAATCCACTCAAGGGTTCTCTGCAAAGCACTTCCTGACACTCAAGGGTGGATTGGTCAATTGGGAGTGAAATTCTCATTGTTCCGGAATCTACTCTTGGCTAGTGCCTTCTAGAAGAGTGCATATGTGTCAAAATTTGAATCCATGTGTCCATTTGATACCTCTGAGCTTGGGAACATGTCTTACCTATTATTATAAATTCATTGATTGTAAAAATACCTTCATCTCATATATAAATTGAGCACAGATCCTAATTCTTGAGGAGGAAGAATTTAAGTAGAGAAATGCTGGTGGAATTTCAATTGAGGAATTGATTTGAGTGATATGCTGCTGGAGAGATGTTCATTTTGATGAGGCTGGGATGATGCTGGATGTGGTGACATCAAATCAATCACCGGTTTTAACCTCCCCTTCTATCCATTAATAAATATTGATTTTTACTTTCCCACATATGTATCTGTATAAACTTTTGTCTTTCATATTATGAATTCTTATCTGATGTTTATGGTTCATGTTTCATTGATTTAACTGAATAACTTGAATATGCATCTGTATATTGCTATCTCTTTACTATTTAGTGTTCATTCTTGCAGGAAATATTTTGGAGATCTAGCTTGGACTTGAAGCTACAACAAGAGCGACAGAAGGAGAATTGGAAGCGCTTGGACTCTAATTAAGTTTCTTGATCTGTTTTGTGTGTCTATTTACTGCTAGGAAAATTACCTGCAAAGTCTTTAACCTGTTGTTATAAATTCATAGCACCACATTTAGGGAAGAATTTTTTATCCGTAATTCATAATTCTACTTAAGAGTATAAAGAAGCATTGGATAGTCCAATGGGAATTTCTATTATGTACTCTGAATTTTCTTGGAATTTTGTTCTAGAATGCTTTACTTGATAGCCATCTATATATTATTTTGTCTCTAATTGCAGGGTTTTCTGATATATTGTTTTATTTATTCATGGCCAAAGGTGAAATAGGGCATGTTGTGATTTGCAACTATTTTTTCGAACAACTGACTCAATAACCAAATGTAGTGGATTGAACACTTTAAAATCCCTAATACATTACCAAATGATGAATAATATGAATGGCACGAAGAGTATCACAATATAGTGAAGTCAACTTCTCTTGATAAAGTCCAGGGTCATCCAAAAATGTCTAAATCCATGCTCATGCCCTCTATACAGGGGATCTATATATTAATTATTTGTAAGGAACCTCCAATAGTTGATGCAACCTTTGTATAAACTCTAGTAAACTTGAGGAAATACATGATTGGAGTTTGTGAACCTGCTTCATCTCTTGAATGACCTATTGGTCGACAATTACACATTTAGGTTACTTCCTACTCATTGACCTTGTCATATAAGGCCCATCATAACACTTTGTAACGTCGAGAGATTTTAGGAGTGGGTATAATTGAAGGCTGTTGATCCATTTGTTGATATATTGATTAATTTCTTGCTCTCTATCCCCTTCATATATTTGATTGACGTACATGAATTGATAGCTTAGATGCATGCTTATTTATGTCAATAATGGTATATAATTATTGCTAATATGTCTAGTAATTTTTTAGTAGATTACACTTGTAATATTCCCTAGTATACAACGTCGATGTTTCTGTTGCTAATTGCAAATGATCTAGGATAATTATTAGTAAGAAAAACATGAAAACATAGATGTTGTTGAAGACATACATCAATGAAAATTGGAAGGAAAAGTTCAAAACTAATTACAACATTATGGTAGATGGAATCATTTTTCCCTCGCACAAGTTAGGTCCCGATACTCTACAAAAACCCATAAAAAATTATTGGAATATATTTCCAAAGATATCAGGAAGTTGTTGAATGGTAACAACCCATGAATAAAATGGAAGAGAAAAAATTAATATTGCTTTTAATAAATTCTAATCGAACCAACCTCTACGAATGGTTTGAGAAAAAATTGGAATGTTTTCATGAGGACCATGGAATTGAGAAAATAATGTTATATAACATGATGAAAAACTTTAGGAAGACCAGGGAATTGAGGAAAGAATGCTATAGACCATGTGAGAAGAATTTTGTACACACACTTGCATGGATGATTATTTTTGCATCATGTTGTCGCGTTAACACTTGATTTTCCCAATAAAATTTGAGTTTTAAACTCTTGACATTTTATTTTTTCATAAATAAAATTATTAATCAAGATATTTGGGATGTGGCATGTTGATGTGCTTTTGAAGATCATTTTCATGTACAGTAGAGGCTTATAGGCCTTTGTCATTCCCCAAATTTGTACCATGTGTGAATCTAAGCAAAGCATGCTCCCCAAAGTTGTTAGTGTGAATTCTAATCGCAAGCGTACAAAAAAAGCTCACTTTAAATGTGCATAAAAAACAACCCTAAAATCAAATATGGCTGCCAATTTCCTTAGATCTGCAGTTAGTGATCAAAATAAATTCTACAGAAATCCAGATCTATGTAGTTAAATACATTAAACAACAAATAATAAGCAAGAGTTGCTCCATGCATCCAATGAACAAGACAAGGAGTTTTTAAATATTTTTTTTTATTATGACACCTGGGAAGGGAACATAGAAAGATGTTACCAGTCCACCTCAATGGGATGGGTTCTTGTATGTCCTTTGTGCTTCAGATCTAAGATCTCTCTCTCTTGATGGTGTAGAAAACCCAGACAAAAATGGAACTCAAGGGGAGATCAGAAGCAAAAAGTAGAAAAATATGACAATGATGGAGGATCAAAGTCGAACCAAAAGTATAGATCCAGAGTGATCTTTAGGCAACAAAAGGTAGTGAATGAATGGAAAAACCCTTCTATTTATAAAAAAATATTAAGTTAGTCTAGATATTGGTACATAATTAAAATATTATTAACCAAATCTAGATCCAACTTTTATGGAATATTTTATTATTTGTGTTGGAGGGAAAAATAATTTGAATTTGGTCAAATCCCTTTATTTGTAAATAATAAATAAATAAATGATTTATTTATTTATTATTATTATTATTATTATTATTTTGGTAGTTTAAACTAATCCTAAACCCACAGGTTCCAAACCGGTGACCTTGCATACGAAGGATTTATTTATTATTTTAAGAATGTGATTGAGTAATAATTAGATAAATAATGATTTATTCAATTATTTATAAGTGATTTAGTCAAATTTAACAAGGAATATTATTCAAATAATGTTTTAAATAATCATTCCTAGAAAATAATAAGATAAATAATTATTTATCTAATTAAATTTTCTGTTTTGGGCTAAATATGACCAGGAATATTAATTAAACTGTAGTTTAATTAATTATCCCTTGAGGAAAATAAAACAAATAATGATTTATTCAATTATTCCTCATGGGATTTCATTTTTAGACCAAAAACAACTTAATAAATTATGGATTATTAAGTTATTTTTCATAGTGAAAGCAATTTTACCAAGGTAAAATTGGTCTTACATCTGTACTTTGGTCCATCTAATAGTAACAGGTTAGATGACCAAAAATTGGTGTAACATATTCCCCCCCAGCGTGCGAGCGTTAGGAGCTAATCGAATGATCAAAGTACGTTGTAAGAACTCAATCACTAGACATCGAAAGGGGAGTCAGAGAGAGAGAAATATAAGGTAGACTGAAGCGCGAGAGGGCAAGACCCTGAGGAGGTGATACTTACAGGTCTGACAAGTCTCTTTTATGAATCGATACCTCTTCTACATGAGGTGAGGGAAGCATACCTACGCCCGCTAAGATAACAAAGTACAAAGAATAATGATACATCCAACAAACAAGGGACTGAACTATATCGTACATGCTAGCATAAACATGGGCTAGATAAAAAAATGATAATGAATCGCACATACAAATTGTGCCTGGGTCAACATCCAATACTTATAAAATAATATCTGAGTACATGAGATATAAGTACAACCGAAGAGGCCCTGTAAAACATGAAAGGGCTCTGAAAATCAAAATGATTCATGCAAACTAAAAGGCACTACAAGTGGCTAAGGCCAGAACCATCAAATATATCGAGCTGGATCAAAGCTGCAGTAGAGAGGTCATGTGGGCATGTGGGGGGAAACCTGAAGGGCCAACCCCTAATGAGGTCTAAAACATCTCACACACACCCGAGAATCACCAGTACAATTTTCTGCATCACTAAACCATCAAGTATATGAATCTCGATCATGCCATGAAGAGATGGACCTGAGAAAAAATCAAGTGAAAGGAAAATAAAGGGTTCCTTTATCTGATCTGAGGCACCAAACAAGAGTGGAAGCTGGAACCAAGGTACATCACCCTCTAGACCTGTCTTCTGGAATGAATAAGCTGATGTCGATAGAAGGAGGTCCGCCATAGGTGAGGCAATAAGGGATCCTAAACTAAGGCACAAGGGATAATAGTAGAGCGGCTGATAGACTGACACCAGGGATGATAGGGGAATGGGGGGTACTGAGTAGTAGACTGGTGACTTCTCTTGTTAGAGCATAAAGGGCATGGATGACCTAGCAGCTACTGACATGACACCGGAGGGGATAGGGGACAGTATGACTGAAGGCCAAAATATGCGACACGAGATAGGAACAAAGAATTTAAGGATGGAGGACTATGACATGATACAAAGGGACTCAGGACAGACTCAATGGAGGTGATGATGACTCATCTCGTATGTTCTAAACAAGGATGAATAGAGGATGGTGCCACATAGAATAGGCCCAGTGGGGACCGTAAAAACATGATTACAAGATGGTTATTCACTACAAAAATCAACGTGAGCATGGAAAAGTATGAAGGCAAAGTGATTCCCCTAGTACAAGTGTTTCTAGTGAAGAAATTCGATTTTGAGGAGTGGTGAAGTGACCCTTCTTGGAAAAAATGTGTCTGGGTGAAGTATCAAATCACAAAAAATGAAAGGATACCCATTTGAGAGCTCGGTGAGAGATTTCCAACAATGCTGACGATTTGTCAAACCAAGCTATGGTTTGGTCGCAGTTGGTGAAAGAAACATATGGGGTTTCCCTTTTAATAAGGCATTTTCCATCTAATTTGATTCATCTACAAGTGTAGTTGTTGTGAATGTAGAGAGGATAAAAGGCCCTAAATCTTGCGGCGATTGTAGCGGACAAACTGACTGTTGGAATCGAGATCCCTCAGTTGAAGGTAAGAGACCTAACCCTACTCTTTCAATTCAAAGGATTAAAAGTTTTAGATTAGGCACCTAGAGCCCAGGAACATGCCATGTCACACTTTTAGGGGCTTGTTCTGCGACCTGGGTAGCAGGTACTGGGCAGAAAACTGTGACTTGTTCCAGGAAATGACTTGAAAAGTGCGACCTGTTAGAGGAAGGGGGTTTCAATGTTGTTTTTGGCTGAGATATGGGATTTTTATGGTTGAGGGGCATAGGTGCCCCTAAGCATGTTATGATCATGCCAAATGTATTTAGGAAAGTGGAATCTAAACACATTTTTATGATGTGGTTCACCATTTGTTTATGTTATGGTTATCTTCTGAGGGAAGAATGGATAGATGCAGTTCGATAAAGGGAATGGAGGATTACCAATCTCTTTTGGTACTGCATAAATGAAGCAAATGGACTAAATTTCTGGGTTCACATGCATGGTGTCCCTATCCCAAAGAGTGGATTTGGATATAATGAACTGGTGCTCACCGAGAAAATATAGAGGTTGGTCAACAATAATGTCTAGGGGACTAGGTTGTTGATATAAGATGAAAGAATGATGAAGTGGATCATCCCTAGAGTGATATGAAGTGATATGGAACTCTAGAGGTTCTTCTAAATGGGGAATAATAATGGTACTAGAGTCGACACTACCAGATGTACTAGGAGGGTTGTGGAGAATTTCTTCTCTTGGACTCTCAAATATGGGTGCTCCCTTACCAAAAAATTGGGTGTCAATGTAATGGCCACAAGGTGTATGTGGTTCAAATGCATGGGTTCGATGTAAGGGGCGATATATAAAGTCAAGGGTGGTAAATTCTTCCATAATTTCATCATCATAATAGAAGATGGGATGACTGGTGGAAGAAAGACCACCTGATGTGGCGAAGCTACCTGACTCATCATCATGAGAAGTGAGGTTCACATGCGCATCATCACGGAGGGTGACCGAAAAACAAGTAGACAAAGAATCCACCGATGTTGAGCCCAGGGTGATTGCTGAAGGAGGTCAGGAGAAATAGAAGGGAAAGCCCCAGAGGGGTCTTCCACCATGGATCTCATAGATGATGACAGGTGGAGGATAGTGGCCAAAGAGTCCGTCATCTCGACATCGGAAGGGGGAATGTCAATGGGAGCAGATATATCCTCAGGTTGGACCGAAACATACTGCACAAGTACAGGACAGGCGAACTCATTCTGTTTGGTCTCGTATTCCTGAACTACTTCCAAAGATGCGTGGTAATGCTTGAGGCGAGGACAGAGGTGGGTATAATGGCCATGGAGATCACATAAAGCACAGGGGTGGTTGGTGTGAATATTCTAAGGGTTTTTGGCTATAGTTAAGAAAGTAATAGGGGCTTCAGGGACTTTAGACTCAGGAAACAGGGCATTGGCCATGGGCTTGGTACGAGGCAATTCAGGACAGTTATGGGTGGCATGACCGACAACATCACACAAAGCACACAGAGGGGTACGCTTTGGAGGCTGAGGAGGAGTAGGGGTTGTCTGGTGGCCTTGTCCTTAGGTGTCTTATTGCGGGCTTTTCCCCCCTCATCCGAAGCTTTCACAATAGGAGTGCATTCTTGTTGAGGTGGTTGAGGCACCAAAGTAAAGGGGCAAGTCATGGTGACCAGTTGGACCGAGGTAAAAGAAGTATAAGGTTTGGGCTGACCAGACGAGATAGTGGTTGGGGATCAATGTACTAGACTAGGATCCCCAGGGTAATTTTTGGAAGGTATTATCACCAAATTGAGTTCTTGTTGGGTTGCTTCAATTGTCAATTTGGAGTAACTATTTCATACCATATTTTGACTGAATATTAGGCTCTTCAGTCTGCTCTCTCAAGATAACTTATGATTTTTTCTCTAAAAACTCTATTAGATGGCTAACTCTATGATAATGACTTGATTGCATATGATTGCAGGTGGAAAATGTAAATGACTGCTAACATTGGGAAAATGGAGTCAACATCAGATAATTCAATGAAATAATCCTTCTTGTGGAAACTAAGGCAAATGGAAGTTTCAATGAAAAGATGGTACACACACACAACATAGGAAGAAACAACAGTTTAACATCTAAAGGAAGTCAGAGTATGTTACCATGAGTTTTGAGTAATTAGACATAAACTAACTACAAATTTTAAACATGAAAGATATAAAACATATAACTCATTAAAAACCTCACTCGTATCTTAGGTGAAGAAGAAAAATATCACCATATATTATTGAAACTAAAAACCTTTACAAAGTAGCACTGTAGTACAATATTATCCAACCCTTTGTTATTCGATCTCCTGTCTATAAATAATATTTTGTGACTTACATAGGATCTGCCATCTGGCTATATCATCAAACTCTTTGATTTGACACTTCACTCAACCATAACCTAGATTCATGGAAATAAAATAGACACATACTAACTTTAAGAGTTAGAGACCTATTAGGACTCTACTACTTACATTTATTTCCTCCACTTCTCTAATAGTGGGATCATTACATAGATAAGGATCAGGTGCTCGAATGACATTATCCATGACATAAGACATAAATACACTTTCCAAGGATTTAGTAACAACTGTCCTATTTTCTAGGAAAGAATCAATAACAACTACAATTTTGTCTTCATGTTGTTTTGTTTAAAAGGTACACATGTCGTGTGATGAACATTATCTGTGATGAACATTTGCTGAGATGTCTCCTCATATTTTTGGATGCCTCCACATGTCTGGCTGATCTTCCATATGCCTTTCAAACCTTCAAAAACCTTTCAAAAACACCTCGTTGCAAAACAGGGCATCTTTAGGAAATTTTGTAGCGTACTTTAGTAGCAAGCTGGTTTCTGTTTTTTAACCTTTCCTTAGGCCACCTTTGCTGGTTAAAAATAATTTTTCATGTCAAAATATCTAAATACTATCAAAATCCCTCCTTATTTCTTCATAAAACTGATTTTAAAGGCAAAATGCATTCTTCAGAATTTTCGTAGTGTTTTTTGGCCTTCAAGCCTAGAACTTGCTACGAAACTACCTGATTATGGAAAAAATTCAAAATTGTCCCTTTTTCTTCAAAATTTCACCTATAGGTCTGAAAATTGATATTATGAAGTATTATCATGCAAACTTGGTTCAAAATTCTTCTTACCCTCTTCAAAAAGCATCACTTTCACCTTTAGCAAGTTTATTTATCAATAAAATGACTCTGTTTTTATGAAAAAATAGGGTTCAAAGATGAGCTCCTATCTCCCTATCCTTGATAGAAGTTGAAAAACAGGAGTAATTTTTTGTAAATTAGGATGTTTTGAAGAAAAACCTCTCTTTTTTTTTGAAAACCGTCTCCAGATTTCCAGAATCTGCATTAGAAAAACATGTATAAAACAGAAAAATTCTGGTTTCTGAAAATAAGTCCTAGAGAAATCTTCGAATATCCCAATTGTTAACACCTGTGAAAAAAGTGAAAGAGGTTATTGTTCCTTGTTTCGTTCTTGAAAATAATCTCTCTCAGTATTGTATAATTCATCTATGTTCATCCATAATCGTCTCTTGAAATTTACTGCTCACACAGTCCAAAAACACAACAAATTCTCTTGTAGCTCCAACAAAAATTCAAGCAACTTGAATTGGTGAATGTTTCAGCAAAGCTAGGGTCCTCCATGAATATCTCAAGGTCCATGGAATTATATCTAAGCCTAGAGCCTCCTTTGTATGCTTTCTCCTTCATGGCCATCTTCCTTTATAACCAAGCTGCCTTCTTAAACATGTGACACCTGTAAAGAAACAAATTGACAGAGAGCTGTTTTGCAATGGGATAGACTCTTCTAAGGTGAAAAATCACTGATACATGAAAAGGCTGAAGGTTTAATGATAGAGAGGAGCTTGGGTGATTTTTTTTTAAAATATTTTGACAACTTGATGGAGGATGATGACACATGTGACCACAAAAAAACAATGATGAGACAAAATATGATTTCGCATCCTTGGGAATTATGAAAAATAACTTAGATGACCTCACCTTTGTCTTCATCCATAAAAAATTGACACCTCACACCACTCTGATACTCTTTTCAAGAAAAACCCAATTTCGTAGCGAAAACCATTTTTAGGCAGTTTCGTAGCGAAAATTGCTGATTTACCATATAATTCGCTACGAAATTGTGTAAAACTGACAAGTGAAATATTTTGTGATTTAAAGCGTGGGAATGAAAACTAAATGAGATGAGGTAGATTTTAATGATATGAAATGGTTTGAGGTGGGTTTTATACTTATGGTAGACATCACCAAATGCAATTTTTTCAGTCATTTTTATGAAAATGACTATGAGACAGCATGAACCTAGGTTAATGACATGTAGAACCCTATAAATGAAAGTGTTTAAAATTATGAGTGATAACAATGGCTCCACTAGGGATGGTGTGCCCCTATGGTACATCAAAGAACATGTAGTTCCAGTGCCATCCTTGTTGAAAACAAAACTTCTAAAATTCACAAAGCCTTCTTCAAACTCTTATAGCCATTAGGGGAATTTTGAGGTCTAAAATGGGCCTCCAAAGAAAAATTTAAAACCAAAATAAACTTTATAGGAACCAATAGGATTCAAGATGATGATGTCAACCATGGTGGATGATTCACTATTTTTTAATTAAAAGGGTAAAAATATTAAAATTTAATAAAATAATAAAACTACTCTTTCAACTTATCTCCCAAAGTTTTTACTCAAATTTCGAGCGGGAGTACTCATTGGATGCAAAATTTAATTCTTCATCCAAGGAGTACCCATGTTGCATACTTTTGATGGAGCCTGCTATACGAGAAATGAGAAATACATGATAATCGTGATTGAAATCATGTTTTTCATGTATTTTTTATTTTTATTATAGAAGGGTCCATCGAAAGTATGCAACATGGGTACTCCTTGGATGAGGAATTAAATTTTTCATCCAACGAGTAATCCCGCTCGAAATTTGAGTAAAAACTTTGGGAGATAAGTTGAAAAAGTAGTTTTTTCTTTTTCTCCCTCTAAAATTTGATGATGTAATCAAATCTTGTTTTATTATTTCCACTATTATTTTATAATTTCCTTAGGAGGCCCATTTTATACCTCAAAATTCCCCTCCTCGAGCTCAATCTTGATGATTACTGCTAAAAAACCAAATTTGTACATGATGAAAAAATGCTCGGACTTGAGTTTATTCACACACACTCCTACCTACCCTAACAACTGCAATCTTCATGTTTGATTCAAGCAACATGAAACCTCCAATAAAGCCAGTCAATGAACTGATCTGATACTTGAACCCCTTTAATGCACTTAAACCAAAAGCAAACTGTATTCCAAAATGATAAAGGTAAAATAAAATGGGTCTGCTTTTCATAGTGAAAAATTAATTGAAAAGTTGGACTATAGAACTCTTCCATGTAATCATCTATGGGATCAAAGAAGACATAATTTATTGATATCTCTTTCAACCTCTTAATGAAAAAGTGATCTTGGACATCCTTTTCATTTTATTCATCAAGGCTAAACCTTGATTCCAACTCTACAATATCAAACTCATAACCATATTCTTCCTCTATCGGAAAGTCAAATGGTATAATAATTTCCTCTCTTTTTGGAGGAGGAAGACTTTCCAAGAACTGTTTAGGATCTTGGAAATCATATGATCCAATTTTAACATCCAATAATTCAATTTAATTCTCTAATATTTCAGTAGCTAAACCAAGAAAACAAATTTTATTTTCAGGTGTGAGTCGATTGGATTTCAAACAACGGAATACTATTGTTGAGAAATGTTCATCTATCTAACATTCTGCTAACTCATCCCTTACACTTTGTAACATTTCATCGTATAAAGGGTTTTCCATATACCCTATCATCTTGGATCACCATAAATTTTCTAAAATCTGGATTCTTCTCAGTGAAGTTGCTCTTAAATTTGAAGCTCGAGATCTTGAAAAATGGATTCATCAGGTGAATGGTACAACCTTCTTGTGTTTGGCTTGTGTTCACCATCACAAGTCAAATCTGAACTTTGTCATTCTTCCCGGAGAAAATTTACACCTTCAGTCCCCAAAAATGACACCAAAATGTTATCACCAAATTGAGTTCCTGTTGGGCTTCTTCAATGGTCAACTTGGAGTAACTATTTCATACCATCTTTTGACTGAAGATTAGCCTCTTCAGTCTAAGAGGGCTCTCTCAAGATAAATTATGATTTTCTCACTAAAAACTCTATTAGATGGCTAAATCTATGATAATGTCTTGATTTTATATGATTGCAGGTGGAAAATGTAAAGGACTGCTACCATTGGTCAAATGGAGTCAACATCAAGCAATTCAATGAAACAATCCTTCTTGTGGAAACTGAGACAAATGGAAGTTTCAATGAAAAGATGGTACACACACACAACACAGGAAGAAACAACAGTTTAACATCTAAAGGAATTTAAAGCATGTTACCATGAGTTCTAAGTAATTATACATAAACTAACTATAGATACTAAACATGAAATATATAAAAAATATAACTCATTGAAAACCTCATTCGAATCTCAGGTGAAGAAGAAAAATATCACTGTATATTACTGAAACTGAAAACCTTTACAAAGTAGCAGTATAGTACAATATTCTTCAACCCATTTTTATTTGATCTCCTATCTATAAATATACTTTTGTGACTTACATAGGATCTTCCATCTGGCTAGATCATCAAACTCTTTTATTTGACACTTCACTCAACCGTAACTTAGATTCATGGAAATAAAATAGACACATACTAACTTTAAGAGTTAGAGACCTATTAGGACTCTACTACTTACAATTATTTCCTCCACTTCTCTAATAGTGGGATCATTACATAGATAAGGATCAGGTGCTTGAATGAAATTCTCCATGACATAAGACATAAATACACTTTCCAAGAATTTAGTAACAATTGTCCTATTTTCTAGGAAAGAATCAATAACAACTACAATTTTGTCTTCATGTTGTTTTGTATAAAAGGTACACATGTCACGGGATGAAAATTTGCTAAGATGTATTCTCATCTGTTGGGATTCCTCCACTTGGCTGCCTGATCTTCCATATGCCTTTCGAACCTTCAAAAATATTTCAAAAACACCTCACTGCAAAATAGAGCATCTTTAGGAAGTTTCGTAGCATAGTTTAGTAGCGAGCTGGTTTCTATCTTTTAACCTTTCCTTCTGCCACCTCTGTTGGTCAAAAAGCATTTTTCATGTAAAAATATCTAAATACTATCAAACTCCCTCCTTAGTTCTTCATAGAACTGATTTTAAAGGAAAAAATCATTCTTCATAAATTTTGTAGCATTTTTTGGCCTTCAAGCCTCAAACTCGCTATGTAACTACCTGATTATGGAGAAAATTAAAAATTATCCCTTTTTCTTCAAAATTAACCTGTAGGTCTAAAAATTGATATGATTAACTATGATCATGCAAACTTGGTTCAAAATGCTTCTTACCCTCTTCAAAAAGCATCACTTTCACCTTTGGCAAGTTTATTTATCAATAAAATGACTCTGTTTTTTCTGAAAGAATAGGGTTCAGAGATGAGCTCCTATCTCCCTATCATTGATAACTATTGAAAAATAGGAGTATTTTTTTTTAAATCATAATTTTCAGAAGAAAAATCTCAGTTGGTTTTTTGAAAACCATCTCCAACTATCCAAAAACTACATTAGAAAAACATGTATAAAACAGGAAAATTGTGGTTTCTGAAAATAGGTCTCAGAGACATCTTCCAATATATAAATTGGTAACACCTGTGAAAAAATTGAAGGAGGTTATTGTTCCTTGTTTCGTTATTAACAATAACCTCCCTTATTATTGAATAATTCATCTCTGTTCATCCATAATATTTTCTTGGAATTTACTGCTCACACAGTCCAAAAACACAACAAATTCTCTTGTAGCTCTAGCAGAAAATCAAGCAACTTGAATTGGTGAATGTTTCAGCAAAGCTAGGGTCCTCCATGAATAGCTCAAGGTCCATGGGATTCTATCTAGTGACAAAGCCTCTTTTTTATGCTTTCTCCTTCATGGTGATCTTCCTTTATAACCAAGCTACCTTCTTAAACATGTGACACCTGTAAAGAAACAAATTGACAAAGCTGTTTTGCAATGGGCTGGACTCTTCCAAGGTGAAAAATCACTGATACATGCAAATTCTGAAGGGTTAATGATAGAGAGGATCTTAGGTGATTTGTTTAAAAAGTAATTTGACAACTTGAGGGAAGATGATGACACATGTGACCACAAAAAACAATGATGAGACAAAATATGATCTTGCATGCTTTGGAATTATGAAAAATAACTTAGGTGACCTCACCTTTGTCTTCATCCATCAAAATTTGACACCTCACACCGCTCTGACACTCTTTGCTGGAAAAACCCAGTTTCGTAGCGAAAACCATTTTAGGCAGTTTCGTTGCAAAAAATGTTGATTTACCATATAATTCGCTACGAAACTATGTAAAAATGATAAGTGAAATATTTTTTGACTTAAAAGCGTGGGAATGAAAAATAAATGAGATGAGGTAGATTTGAATGATATGACATGGTTTGAGGTGGGTTTTAGACTTAGGGTAGACATCACCAAATGCAATTTTTTTCAGCCATTTTTATGAAAATGACTATGAGACAACATGAACCTAGGTTAATGACATGTAGAACCCTATCAATGAAAGTGTTTAATATTATGAGTGATAACATAAGGGACAACGTAGCCATAATAGGTATCAAAAGTACTCTAGGAGGGGGAGAAAGAAACAATATCTGACCGGAGGGGTAATGGCCGGGTGGGATAGCTCCGAGATGGTTTAGGCTAGGGGGAACCATTCCAAGAGGGTAGATAGGATCATGGACACCAGCTACATATGAGGGGCCTTGAGGAGGAGGTTCTGAAGGCTAAGTCAAGGTACTAGGAGCAAGTTGTGGAGGGTGGGGCTACTGACTAGTTGAACCGGTCCACTTGAGGTCGGACCAAGACGATTGCATCATGAAAACATTCAACGAGCTAGGGTTAGAGATAGGAGGGGGGAGACCAGGGAATGAACCAAGAAAAGAGGAATATTTATAGACTCTGTGTGAGACACTAGTTGAAGGTTCAACTGCTTGTTTATTGGCCACTGAAGAGATAATGGACTCTGGATAGGTTTGGGACTTCGGTTCTTAATATGTCAACTAATCGATGGTGATGATATTTCAATTATGAGGAAAGCACATCTTATGGTGAACTACAGATGGGACAAAAAAAATCGCATAAGTGTAGCTAAAACCCAATAGAATGTTGTAGTATAAGGGGGCATCAATGACCTCAACTTCAACACAAATAGTATTTCCCGCAAGAGTAATAGGACAATTGCAGAACATGCCAAGGGGATGGGAAGAGTGGCCATCCCATGCATGGAGGGTGATAGTGGAAGGGGCTAACTCAGGAGATTCGAGTTTCTTCCAAACCGAAGCATACATCACACAGGTGGATGCCCCCTCATCAATGATATAATGGGAGACGTTGGCATTACAAATCTTGATAGGGATTTGGAAGGCGACGGAAGCAGGAAGGGGGGTATGTTCTGACTAGTCAACATTGAAGACACTCATACGATCATCTGAAGGATCCACAAAACCCATGGTAGTTAGTAGAGCTTTTCGTTGTGAGGAGCACGCTTGGAGGACTTCCAACAATTACATGGTGGTAGGGGATTGCGCCAAGTCATCTACTATACTATAGGAGTGGGCAACTTTACCAGAAGCAGCATTTCATCATAATGGTTCCTTGGGGATCTTGGTATGAACCTCTGCCTTAGGCTGAGGGATCAGTAAAGGACCATTAGGTGTTGAAAGAGGCTCTGTGGGACCTAAAGAAGGGGGCTTGGTAGCAGACCTAGTGGGGGGCTTGTTATACTCACGGGACCGAGTCTGAAGGTTGAGGTCAACGGTAGTGGATTGGTCAGAGTTAATCATGAGGATCTCGTAATTAGAGGTACCATATGGAGGAGGTTGAGTGGCCTTCTGAATTTCAGGGGGTTGGGCAGCCACAAATCCTTGCTGGGGGGAAGGATTGGTAAACACATCCGATTGGATAGGAGCAACATTGGGAGGAACCGAAGGGGAGGCTTGTTGTCCTCAAGATGTTGCTTGAGCCTCCCACTTCTGACGCATCTGAGGCAAAAGAGGACAATCATGGGTGTAGTGACCATAGACACCGCAACAAGAACAAGGTTTATTCATGCGAATGGGTCTGTCTTGCTTGGGCTAAGTGCCCTGCTGCTCGGTTGCAGCGTTACGTGCATTCCCTTGGTGATTTTTTCCTGGATTACCTAGGGAAAACTGGTTTTGGTTGCCTTTCCTCTTCTTTTTGGAAGTAGGAGGATTAGTCACACCCTGATGTGCATACATCTAACCCTGAGGGGATGGTGGCTGCTGTTGTGGATCTTTAGAAGGAAAGGGAGGCTGAGGTGCTAATGCTAGAGGAGCTGGAGAACTAGGCTGCGGATACAGATAATAAGGGGGTTGGGAAACATTGGGGTAAATAGGTGGGGCAAAATGAGGAGGCATGCCGTATCTTGGATACACGCTACCGGGAGGGGGGAAAGTGCTGGAGTAGCTGGCCCCTCCCTGAGGGAAACCATAACCCATGGGAGGATGAGTGTATGGATGTGACAGGGCTCCAACGATATCCCCGACACCATGGGATGCCCTCAGTGCATTGGCACCACCGATTCTAGGGAGATCAGGTAAGATGGTATAAACTTAACCAGACTGTTCGTAGATCAGGTCATATTTCAACGCAATTTGGAGGGCAACTTCCTCGGTCTAAGGGAAGTGAGATGTGACATCTTTTCCAATAGCAGGAAAAAGGGATCTGAGAAACCAATCCATGTAGACACAGTCTTTGAAGATAGGGTATTGAAATAGGCTCTTTATTCTCTACCATTCTTGGACATGATCAGATAGGCGGGTTGTAGAAGATTGAAAGAAAGAGGTCAAGAGTTTGGTACCAGTTTCATAGCGAAGGGGAAGCTGGAAGTAAGATAGAAAAGCCCTGGCAAGACTCACAAAATTAGTATGAGAGGAGGAGGCCTGGTTGACATACCACTTGGAAGCTTCTCCAGTAAGCATAGGCTAGAATAACCGAAGACAGACAGAGTCATCGGTGATGGAGTTAGATGAACACCACATGTGGAAAAAGAAAACATGGTTGGTAGGATCCTCTCCAGTAAGTCCTTCAAACTTGAGGATGTATGAAGGGATCTTGGTTGGCATAACAGGCCAACTAGGATCATGGTGTATGGGGTCATTAATCAACTGACTAAAATTGGGAAGATTGAGGCCTGAAATATAAGGGAGCGAGGGAGCATCCAGGATAGTTCCTATTAAAGCACCACTAGTATAATTCCCAGCATTAGGGCCAGGGTTGCCACCAGTGTGAGGTCCTGAACCAGACATGGTGAAGGTGAAAGGTGGAGAAGAGCCAAGAATAGAACCATAAGGGGAACCTGATGAACCAAAAGCAGATTCAGAATGGGGACTCGGTGGAGGACGAACTCGAACCCTAGGCGGAGGAGTAAGTATTCCTAATGGAAACTAAGGATGAAGGCCTAGGAGTCTCCGGGATAAACAACTTGGGGGTGCAATGATGGAAAAAAACACGGATCATAGAAGGAAGAGAGACCAACAAGGGCAAGGAGGTGCAGGATCAAAATATTACAATGTCGAAACAAGAGCAGGGAGGTGCAAGATCAATTGATTAAAATATTTTAATCTTGGCATGGTAGTGTAAACCAGGAGCTCTTCACTTATGGTGTGTGTGTATGTGATCAGTGTGTTAATTTTAACTAATCCCAGACATGTGTAGAGAAAAAATAAAAAATATGTTGTATAATTGTAAGTTAATCTGAAAATGATAGTAAAGGAAACTGAATACGACAGAAAATAAAAAGCTAAAGATGCATCAATTTAAACCCAAGGAGGAGGCCTTCCCAACAACTAGTCTATGGGTGGGCGAAATCTAGTCAAAACACACAAAATGGCCAATGGATCTAAATTCAAGATGGACAGGGATCTAAAGGTTAGATCTACTGGAAATGGGTGCAGAAAACAACAAAAAAGCTAAGGGAAAAGTGCTGCAAAAAAGGTGGTGAAAGGCTACAACCTGAAGGGAAACGGAGGAGACCCTTAAGGAGGACCAAAAAAAACTAAAAATAGGTGTTTTGGATAGATGAATAGCCGATCTAGAATGCATCTATAGGTATATGTTCAGATCTGAAAAATGGTTGAACATACTGAAATCTCAGAAGACCTGCTTCAGCTAAACTCCTCCTAAATAGGTGGAAGCATATTGAATCTTTAAGGGGCTTGGTTCCTACTTCGACGAGTAAAAATAAGCACGTACAGGTCCAAGATGGGTGGAGAGGGAGGTTAGACAACCCTGAACAGTAGCCTAGACAAACCTAGAAAAATCATAGAAAAACTCCCACAAAAAGTACAGGTCGCAGGTTCTGACCTGTTTTCAGCTGAGGTCGTAGTTTTGAGGTTGTTTTCTACGTCTTGAAGGTTGAGGTTGTAGGTTTTTGTCCAAAAAGTGTGACATAAACTTCTGACTATCCCAAGAGTAGGTTTCAGAAAAAAAAATTCATCTCTGCTGCGACTAATACCCGTTACTTGAGAAATAGGCCCAAAAACACACAGAAGTAAGAATTTTTACTGTTTTAGGGTTTTAAAGGTTAAAAACAACATCAAGAAATGAAAAATAAGAAGATGAAGAAAAAAACTAGGGGTTGAAGCAGCTGTTCATGCAAGGATCTGAAAACGACAGTGGTCGTAATTATAAACCCTTGTGGAGTCGCTAGTTGTTAGTGTGAATTCTAATTTTAAGCGTACGAAAAAAGCTCACTTTAGCTGTACATAAAAAACAACCCTAATATCAAAGATGGCTGTCAATTTCCATAGATCTACAGTTAGTGATAAGAATAAATGCTACAGAAACCTAGATCTATGCAGTTAAAGACATTAAACAACAAATAATAAGCAATAGTTTCTCTATGCGTCCAATGAACAAGACATGAATTTTTTAAAGATTTTTTTGTATTATGACAGTTGGGAAGGGAACATAGAAAGATATTACCAGTCCCCCTCAATGGGATGGGTTATTGTATGTCCTCATCATTTTAGATCTAAGATCTCTCTCTCTTGATGGTGTAGAAAACCCAGACAAAAATGGAACTCAAGGGGAGCTCACAACCAAAAAGTAGAAAAATATGACAATGATGGAGGATCAAAGTTAGACCAAAAGTATAGATACCGAGTGATATTTAGGCAAAAAAAGGTAATGAAAGAATGGAAAAACCCTTCTATTTATAATAAAATACTGAGTTAGTCTAGATATTGGTGCATAATTAAAATATTATTAACCAAAATGTAGATCCAAATTTTATGGAATATTTTTTTATTTTTGTTGGAGGGAAAAAGAATCTGAATTTGGTCAAATCCATTTATTTGTAAATAATAAATAAATAAATGACTTATTTATTATTTTAAGGATGTGTTTGAGTATTAATTAAATAAATAATGATTTATTCAATTATTTATAAATGATTTAGTCAAATTTAACAAGGAATAATATTTAAATAATGTCTTAAATAATTATTCCTAGAAAATAATAAGATAAATAATGATTTATCTAATTAATTTTCCTATTTTGGGTTAAATATGACCAAGAATATTAATTAAACTGTGGTTTAATTCATTATGCCTTGAGGAAAATCAAACAAATAAGGATTTATTCAATTATTCCTCGCGGGGTTTCTTATTTAGACCAGAAACAACTTAATAAATTATGGATTATTAAGTTATTTTTCATAGTGAAAGCAATTTTACTAAGGTAAAATTGGTCTTACATGGTGTACTTTGGTCTATCTAATAGTAACATGTTAGATGGCCAAAATTTGGTGTAACAGATTTCCCCCTAGCGTGCGAGCGTTGGGAGCTAATCACATGATTGAAGTACGTTGTAAGAACCCAATCACTAAACACCGAAAGGGGAGTTATAGAGAGAGAAATATAAGGTAGAATGAAGCACAAGAGGACAAGACCCTGAGGAGGTGAGACTTATAGGTGTGACAAGTCTCTTTTATGAGTGGGTACCTGTTCTACATGAGGCGGGGGAGGCATACCTATGCCCCCCCGAGATAACGAAGTACAAAGAATAATGATGCATCTAGCAAACAAGGGACTGAACTATATAGTACATGCTGGCATAAACATGGGCTAGATAAAAACATGATAATGAATCCCACATACATACTTTTCCTGGGACAACATCCAGGACTTATGCAATAATATTTGAGTACATGAGATATAAGTACAACCAAAGAGGCCTTGTAAAATAGGAAAGGGATCTAAAAATATGAATGATACATGCAAACTAAAAGGCACTGCAAGCGGCTAAGGCCGAAAACATCAAATCTATGGAGCTGCATCCAAGGCTGTAGTAGAGAGGTCATCCGGGTATGTGGGGGGATACCTGAAGGGCCACCCCCTCATGAGGTCTGAAACATCTCACACATACCCAGGAATCACTGGTACAATCTTCTACATCACTAAACCATCAAGTATATGGATCTTGATCATGCCATAAGGAGCTAGAACTGAGAAAAAATCAAGTAAAATGGAAATAAAGAGTCCCTTTGCCTGATCCGAGGCACCAAACAAAAGTGGAAGTTGGAACCAAGGTATACCACCCTCTAGACCTGTCTTCTGGAATGGATAAGCTAATGTTGACAAAAGGAAGTCTCTCATAGGTGAGGCAATAAGGGATCTTCAACCAAGGCACAAGATATAATAGTAGAGCAACTGATAGACTGACACTGGGGATGATGGTGGAATGGGGGGGTATTGAGTAGCGGGCTGATGAGTTCCCTTGTTAGAGCATAAAGGGCATGGATGACCTGGTAGCTACTAAATCGAAACCAAAGGGGATAGGGGATAGTGTTACTGAAGGCCAAAATGTGCAACATGAGAGGGGAACAAAGAAATGAAGGATGGAGGACTATGGCAGGGTATAAAGGGACTCGGGACAAACTCCATGGATGTGATGATGACTCAACTTGGATGCTCTAAACAAGGGTGAATCGATGATGCTGCCACACATAACAGGCCCGGTGGGGACCATAAAAGCATGAATACAAGATGGTTACTCACGATGAAAATAGACACGAGCATGGAAAAGTATGAAGGCAAAGTGGTGCCCCAGGTACAAGTGTTTCAAGTGAAGAAAATTGATTTTGAGGAGTGGTGAAGTGACCCATCTTGGAAAAAATGTTTTCGGGTGAAGCATCAAATCACAAAAATCAAAAGCTGGCTACCTAAAAGAAATAAAACGTGCATTTTAGGAGGGAAATGCTAAGGGTAATATTTCTTAAGATAGAGTGCATTACGAGGATTAGGAAGAGAGTGGCCTTTGAAATCCTCTAAGAGGTATGCCCCTTTACCCAAATCCTTACTGATGATGTAAGGGCCTAGCCATAATGAGTCAAACTTCCCATGACCAAGGACATCATGAGCCTTGTCATACACTAGAACGAGATCACCATTGTGGAAAGTATGAGGGTGGACTTTTCTATCATATTGAGCTTTGGTGTGTTTCTTAGCTACTTCGGTGGTTTGCAATGCAACAGGACGGTCTTCAGAAGCACGCTCAAGAATGATAAGTCATTGTTCTAAAGTTTGGGTGTTAGGGAGAAGTTCGAAGGCTAGATGAAGGGAATGGATTTCACACTCGATCGGTAGGATTGCCTCCTCGTTGAAAACAAGGTGGAAAAGAGTAAACCCGGTGGCAGTTTTAACAGAAGTCCTATAAGCCCACAAAGCAGGGAAGAGCATAAGGTGCCAGTTGGTTTTGTGCTTATTCATCGTCCGTTGAAGCATATTTTTAAGGATTTTATCGACTGCTTCAACTTGGCCATTACCTTGGGGGTAATAGGAGGATGAATATTGGTGCTAAAATCCGAACAGAGAGGATAGATCACACCATATCTCATCTTCAAAATGTTAGCCATGGTTAGATACCAATTGTTTTAGAGCTCTGAATCAAGCGATAATATGGTTAAAGAAAATAAGTATTCATCTAATTAATTTTCCTATTTTGGGTTAAATATGACCAGGAATATTAATTAAACTGTGGTTTAATTAATTATCCCTCGAGGAAAATAAAAAAAATAAGGATTTATTCAATTGTTCCTCATGGGGTTTCCTATTTAGACCAGAAAAAACTTAATAAATTATGGATTATTAAGTTATTTTTCATAGTGAAAGAAATTTTAATAAGGTAAAATTGGTCTTACATGGTGTACTTTGGTCCATCTAATAGTAACAGGTTATATGACCAAAAATTAGTGTAACAAAAGTGATCAAATCAGATGTTGTATAATTCGATGGTAGGGATGACACAACAATAAATGGCAGGTGAAGAAGCACATGGATAATAAAACTGAGATGATTTATTTAAGATTAAATAAATAATTCCAAGTCATCCTTTGGCCCAAATGGATCAGGCTACATGCAGAGCACTCAAATAATGAGGCACACACATATGGTGGTATCCAACTTGTGTCTATAGTGGATTGTTGCAGTCTGATAACCTGAACGACTAATGTTATCCACACTTAGATGACTATAGTTGTATCTTCGTAGTATATAATGAAAATATATCACTTTTTGATACATTTTGTGTGATTGGATACAATACTTTCAACTCCAAATAAGAAAGCAAGCAGAAAGGGCATCTGAATGGGTTAATATCTTTTGAATTTCAACCACACAGGAGTTGGGGCAGAAGCGGGATTTTTTTTTGGAGTTGGTAGAATATTAATTTGGTGTTTTTTGAAAGTTAAACAACAAAGGAATCCCTAACCTATTTTATTCTTATAAGTTGGAAGTGTAACAGGTAGTAGTTATATTAAAACCTAAACATGGATGGATCAAATCTAAAGCTGGCACAATGAAAATACATTCAAAATTTTAACATAATTCTCCTTAGCCTCACACAAATCTACTTCAACTCAAGAGTGAAAAACAAAGGAATCATAGATACATTGATGTATAAGAAATATTTTTAAGAAACCTGTTTCAGTTTGATTTTTCTTGGTTTATTCTTAACTGGCACTAAATTGGAAATCTGGGAAGAATGAAAAAATTTAAGATGATATTCACATCCATTTTTTTTTCAATTATTTCTAAATCAATGGCTTCGATATTGGATGTACCTTGATTGATTTATGTTATATAGTTTTGCCATCTTCTTGGAGGGGAATGCCAAGCCAGATTATCCTTGTATCATATGCTCTTAGAGCTTTATATATTCAAGTGAAGACATCCTTATACTGTGTGAACAATGGCATCTAATCTTGTTTTTCTACTTCGTAAAAACAAGTTCCAAGGTTGATGTTCTAAATATATTTTTTCTGTGCCCAAATTAATTATTGGCTCATAATCCATAGTAGAATTATTTGTTTTGAAATTCACATATTTTCTAGATCTACTCCTTTGGGAATTGAATTTTGCCTTAAATTTCCCATAACATCTTGAAAAAGCTCCGTAACTTTTGAATTCTCTTCATCGTCTATTAGTACATGATTAAACATGACCTCACTAATCAAAGAATTGGATAATCTATTGATTGCCATTGAACACCCACAAGTTAGTGACATTGTTTGGGATTAAAGGATTATAAAGGATTTCAATAGAAATATGTTGGTAGAATATCATCTAATGGAGCTAGTCTAGAAGAAAATTTAGCTAGAGTGTTCACAACTAAAATCTTACATTGAGGAATGGACACAATAATAAAAGCATAAAATTTAGTAATCAAGCTTCGTACCTCAGATTGGAAAATATCCAAATGAAGAAAAATAAAATGGATGGAATTCTTTACCTTCCATAATATTATTTTAAAACCAAAACTTTTAAATGTTTCACCTTCAAATGAATAAAATTTTCAAGGCCTGTAGGAAATAAGGGTATGATTTTTCTAGGGATCAATCAATGTATTGTCTTCCCATGCACCCTCCTGTAACAGAAAACCATCATAAAACAATGTCTAGAAGTTAGTTTCTAATTAGGTTAGAATATATAGCACTATCTATATCCACAAACACAACAAATTTATGCGGAGTTGAAGATGTTATCTAGGAAGATGAAAGCAGTAGTATTTGTCCCCATTACAAATTTGTTTTGAGTGATATGGAGGAGGAGAATAAAGAACATGCTCTTTGTTACAATAGTGAAAAAATGGTAATTTTGTTTGGGCTCATAAACACATCACCAGAGACTGTGATTCGAGTTATCAAGAACCTTAGAGTCTGTGTTGACTTCCACTCTACAAAAAATTTCATCTCTAAGATTGTTGCATGAGAAATTGTTCCAAGAGATATGAACTATTTCCATCATTTCAAGGATGGCCAGTGTTCTTGTGGAGATTATTGGTGACGCCTAGTGAAAAACATGAAAGTCAAAAGAATGTATTGTCTAGGGTAAATGGTAGGGATTCAACATAGTTTTTTATTACCATTGTCTTGTGCTCAGATATATATCAGTGGAATATATTTTACATCTCTTATACTATATGTGGATTAAATTTGATTACTCACATGGGTTTTGAAGGCCAGATTGTTCTTCTTTTGGTATCCATTAAGGTTTTCGAAATGACTCAAAGCTCATAGCTTTAGGATTTATGTATTTTTTCATTCTAGATTTGATGCTAAAGAAACACCTTTCAGTCTTGAAACTAAGGTAATAATATGTGTGAATCATTCCTAGTAAATAATTCATAATTACAATATGCTAACTACATATTTAAAATTTTGTTTGATTTCCGGATATTTGGAAAAATATTGGTGAAAAATGGTAGCCTAATGTCAGATACAGAGAAATCTTCGGCGTTATTAAAATTATTTTCCATAAACAAGCCCCCTGAAATATTAAGACATGTAACAAAATACATGTTCAACTCAACTCTTGGATAGGCTAAATGGAAAGTGGTTTTGGATTAATATTGTAGCATATGAAAATAGTGAAGCATTTTGATGGTTATTTTGTCCCCTGAAAATACTTGGGCTCATATTAAATTTCGGTGAAGGACATGGATTTCGTTCATTTTTCCATGACCTCTTATCTGCAACTACTTCTCATAATAAATTTTGTAACTCTGGAGCTTATAAATCCTGCACCATTTCTAAATACATTCTGATTCAAATATCGTTTGGTGACATATCTGAAAGAAACACAAGTTTATTATATACATAATGTAAGAGGATATGTGGAGTGTTTATGCATAATGTTAAAGAACTACTTTGGATCCTTCGCTTCTTAGGAGTCAAAAGTAATAATATATCGAGTTTGTTTATGGTATATAGTGCTGGTAAAAAGAAATGAAGCTATTCTGAAGCATATTGCCAATGATCTATTAAATGCTCCTATTTTTCATCTCCATGTATTCTAATTCTTTGATGTATGGTAACATGTATGTTGTTGCGGGAAATGAACCATTTCTCATAAGTTACAATGGACATTTTCAGGCATTTATACTCCCTGTAGTGCTCAACATACAAGAGGCCTTGGAAAAAGAAAACCTTACTAGCCAAATAAAAGTTGTGGTTCTTTGCAATTTTGATGTCTATCATTCGAAGTTTCCATAAAAATGAATCTTCAGGATTGATGTGAATAAAAATATGCAACGACCCTTGGTTTTTCTCAAAAACAATGGATCTCCCTTTGTGGTCAATATTTCTCCGTTCCTAAACCTTTATCAAAATAAAAATTATTCAGCAGACTATGCCTCTTTTAAAATAAGGCCCATCCACTGGTGGATGGGAGGAATGTTTACAATAATTAATTTAAAATACATTGGGGCATATTTACATTTGATGGTCAGGTTAAATATGAGATTGACATAGGGAAAGACTCAAAGGGTCTGGTGAATTCATAAAATGTTCGATGCCTCTCTTCAAGGTGGTATGTTGCAAATGATAACCATGATCTTACAAATGTATCAAGGCATGTGGAATAGGCCTTCTCAACTTCAGATTGTAAAAACCTCTTTTCCGGAGGTTATTGCAATCATATTGGGTCACCAGGAAATATCTCATATGTTTTTAACAACTACTATCAATTTCACAATCAATTAGTTTATAGATGCAATTTTGATGGTATTAGGATGATAAAAATTGTAGACCCATCTATAGGAGATTGCAGGTTTTTGGTTGTAACTAGTGACTTATATTCTTGTAGACTATACGACAATATAAAGAAGCATTGGATAGTCCAATGGAAATTCCTATTATGTACTCTGACTTTTCTTGGCATTATGTTCTAGAATGTTGTACCAGATATCCATCTATCTATTATTTTGTCTCTAACTGCAGGGTTTTCTGATATCTTGTTCTATTTATTCATGGCCAAAGGAAAAACATGCCATGTTGTGATTTTCACCTATTTTGACGAATAAATGACTCAATATCCAATTGTAGTAGGCTGAACACTTTAAACTCCCTAATACATGAACAATCTTAATTTCATACAGAGTATCACAATAGAGTGAAGTCAACTGCTCTTTATAAAGTCTAGGGTCATCCAAAAATGTCTAAATCCATACTCATGCCCTCTGTACAGAGGATATATATATTACTTATTTGTAAGGAACCTCCAATAGTTGTGCAAATTTCGTATAAAATCTAGTAAACTTGAGGAAATACGTGACTGGAGTGCATGTTGAATTATATATTTTTGAAAACTATATTTATTTGCAAATAGTTGATGAGTTTGTGAAACTTCTTAGTCTCTTGAATGACCTATTGATCGAAAATCACACATTTAGGTTACTGCCTACTCATTTACCTTCTCATAAAAGGCCCATTAGAAAACTTTGTAAGGTAGGGAGAGTTTAGGAGTTGATATGATTGAATATTGTTGATCCCTTTGCTAATATATTGATTACTTTCTTGTTCTCTATCCCCTTCATATATTTAATTGAAGTACATGAATTGATAGCTTAGATGCATGTTTATTTATGTCAACAATGGTGTATAATTATTCTTAATATGTCTAGTAATTGTTTAGTAGATTTCACTTATAATCTTCCCTAGTATATAATGATGTTTCTGTTGCTAATTGCAACTGATCTAGGACAATTGACTAATTAGTAAGAAACACATGAAAACATAGATGTTGTTGAAGACAAAAATTAGTGAAAAGTGGAAGGAAAATTTGAAAACTAATTACAACATTCTGGTAGATGGAATCATTTTTCCCTTGCACAAGTCAGGTCCCGATACTCTACTAAAACCCATAAAAAATTATTGGAATCCATTTTATCTACTTTCAGCCACACAGGAGTTGGGGTAGAAGCGGGAACTTTTTTTGGAGCTGCTAGAGGATTAATTTGGTGTTGTTTTAAAGTTACACAACAAAGGCATACCAACCTCATTTTATTCTTAGCAGCTGGAAGTGTAGTAGGTAGCAGTTATATCAAAACCTAAACATGGATGGATCAAAGCCAGACTTGGCATAGTGAAAATACATTCAAAATTTTAACGGATTTCACTTTAGCCTCACAAAAATCTACTTCAACTCAAGAGTGCAAAAAAAAGATCTCATAGATTCATTGATGTAGAAGCAATATTTTTCAGAAACCTATGAAATAAGCATGGCCAAACCCTCTTTTTTGATCCTGCATGTGGTAACTCTTTAATACAAATAATAAATAAATAAATAAAACCAGAGGCATTTCAACACATTATATGAAACTATAGGGTTGCCAAAGGTTTTGCAAAATTGGTTCCTGCTGAGTATAAGACTCATCCTATTATTGCTCTTTGTAGAAAAGGGGCCCCATTTTAGGATAAATGGTTGGCCCAACCAGAAGGAAATAGTGCGTTAGACCAAGATGCAATAAGAATGATATGTATCTCCTTATGTAAGAGATGGTGTGAAGCAACCTTTTATAATCTAACTACACCATTCTTTTTCGAGATATTGTAATTTTTAGATCAGGGTTGGCTATGCAGATCTCAGGCAGGATGTACATTTTTAGAAAATATGTATATCCTCGTGAGATCCAAAACAAAGCATACTGGAAAATTGGTCAGTGTGACAATTGTAATTGAAAATATATATTGGTGAATATAGTAGAAATCCACTAGGAAAAGGAAAATTAAGATATCATGTAGAAAAAGTTAAATTCAGATCTATAGTTACTGGAACATCTGAAATTTGAAGAAAATTTTGAGCTTTGAAGAGGATAGTGAACATAAGAAAAGCAAGAAATAGTTGATATTATTGCCATTTTTAGCCATATAAGAAGGGATATTCTAGTAACACTAGTAAGAACCCATATGTAATATGTGTAACCAAGACATTATTAAAGACAAGAAACATATACCAGTTAACGATCCTGTTTGCAGTAACACTCAAATATTGTAAGATAATACTGAAATTAATTTTTTGTTGCTCCCGATGAAGCAATAAGACGAGAAAATTTTAGTCTAGCTCCTGGTGATCTTGATTGTATTTGGCTGTCTCACAAATTATAGTTGTAGCTTGAAGGGTTGTTCCTCCTTTTCCAGTTTCATGGTGAGGAATAATACACAAAGGAGGGGATTATTGACTTCTCGAAACATAGACCTAAATTCATCTTAATCACTTTCTTTCCAAAGGATTGAAATTTCCTTGATAGTAGATACCAGAGAATTCAACTCCTCACTACTTAGTTGTCCAATTGTACAAATTTCCTCTCTTTCTTTTTGATGTCATAATCATGTTTAATGTTCAAAATGGATTGTGAGAATCTAGATATTGTTGGGTTGTGGAACTGGACTATAGGGTGTGCCCCAACCTGCAACCCCCTTGTAATTTCTCCTATATTTGTACCCTGTTCCTATGTAATGTTATCATGTCTATTTCGCAACGCTCTTGTTGACATTTCCCTTCAAAAGTTTGGAAAGTTAAGGCTAAGGGAAATAAAGGGTTTCCTACCTTTGCAACCCATGGAGCAGTTATTTCCAGGGGACTTATAATAAAAAAAAATATCATCCTCAAGAGAAAAGTGGTCAGTAGGTTCATGCGAACATCAAGGGAACTTTGGTAAAGAATCATAGAATCAATACTTCTCCTAGAGTGTGGATGGAATGTTATGGAGCAACATTACCTGAATTTCCTTTGGCTAGGGATAAAATACACACGATTTTGAAAGCTACTGGAACAAATTAAACCCTTACACTAATTCAACTCCTTTTTCCAAGATAAGAAACCTTGAAAACTAAAGGATAATATGATTTGAGAGTAAAGGAAATCAAAAATATAAATTCTTGGGGAAAGCAGGGCATATAGGTACATAATCTTATCTCTAAGATATGCCAAATTCATGAAAGTAATCGAGAAACTATATATGGTACCTGAAGAATTTCAATACTATTTGTAGATCCTAGTGGTAAGAATTAGTTGGTTTACATTAAAATGAAGATCGTTGGAGTGCATCCATAGTACTCAAAGATATAAAGAATTCAAAGACTATTTTAGCCAATGAAATGTGCATGCAAAGCAAGGTACATTGCCCCAACACCTTTGTTACAATGAAAAGAGTTAATTTATTGAAGAAAAAAGGATCTTATTATTGGATATGGAACTACCCAATTTTTCTCACTCCCAATTATCTCCTTTTATACTATTTTATAAGAGAAAACCCATGCAACAAATGAAATAATCCATGAATACTTGTCTTTTTTTTAACATAAAATTCCTATAGAAACACAAAATAGGCTACATACCATAGGTATAATTTGCCATGCATGGCCTCTAATTGTCAAGCCCTATCTCAACCTACCATTGGATTTCTTGTTCTATAAATTATTATATGTTGCTCCAATTGTTCCTTACAATGTTGGATTTGACTAGGATCAAGAAGACTCTGATACATTGTTACATCGGTAAGATGTCAATTCCACTAAGAGAGTGGGGTTCAGGTTGATGTGTCAGTATACATAGTGCCCTGTTTCAATTGGATCTAAGTTTATAATCATCTTCCTAACTGTCTTTATAGCATTTATGGTACTCCCCATGACTATTGAACTTAAATTTGACATAGTAGGAGGTATTGGCAATGTAAAAATCTACAATATAAGTTGATGAGAATTTGTTGGAGGCCAATAAATTAATGTTTTATTTTCATCTCATAGAAAATCTTGTATGAAATCTAGAGCTATATCCATTTGAATTTGTGAACATTAATTTACACTGTAATTCCAAAATAGACCAAAAATAGTTCTAACGAAGACCAATAATTAATGTTTAATTGTAAGATGATAGAATATCCTATTCGAAATCTCAAACTATCTCCTTTTGAATTTTACTGTAAATATGGGTCTACATCATAAATCCCCTTGACCAACTTATAGTGTATCAACTAAAACTGAATGAAAAAAACTCCACACTAAAATATCATAGAAGGTTTATAGCACAAAACCTAGAACAGAAACCCTGGACAAAACAAAGAGGAGAGCTTGGGCAAAGATGAAGGTAGATACTTCAATCTCAAATGAATATTTTTACTAATGTATTATTTGAAACAATTTATTCAATAGCAAAAAGAAAAAATCAAACAGTTTTGCACCCATCATCTATACCATTACAGTACAAAAATATCAAACACCAAATTGAAAGAAAGCTCCATACCTTTACAAGTTATTCATGGACTCTTGTCTACAGAGATGAATGAGCATCATATGGGAGTTTTGAATAATGGGAAGGGTGGGATTCCGTGATCAATAAATATAATTTGATAACGGAAAGATTTGAATGCATTGCAGGATCGAGCAGTAGCATCTGACCAATATTATGGGCATCAAAGATGCATCTAGGTACCCCATATTTCCAGAGATGAAAACAATATTAACGTGGAACACATTGTGGTGCCAAAATTTTTGAAATAATTTGATTTGGTTTAAACGTAGAGAATTTACCATAAAATTGTGGTGTAAAAATTTTGTTGGGCGACTTTCAGTTGGTTTAAATGAAAATAATTTACCATAACATGGGCCAATCGGTATGTAATTAGTGTCTCAAAGAGTATAATTTTATTTAAGTTCTAGTTGTTTATGTTTATGTGGCCACTATTTCTCATATATTGCCACAAATTAGAAGATTCAAAATTAAATTTAAAATTATGTTAGGTTTTGTTTTATATTAAGCAAAATTAAAATTCTGAAAATTCAATTTAAAATTATGTTAAGGTTTTTTTCTTGTTTCAACATAGATATAGAAAAGTATGATAACATGATTTTTCCTAAAGGTTTGACAATTAAAAAAAAAAGTATCTTCATTTATTTATCTTGATCCCAAGATTTTATTCTCCATCTTGTCTTGATGACGAACCACACTAGATGGTTTGAAACACGTCGACAAACTCTAATAAGGTGATTTTTACCGAAATTTTTCTTTCTTTTCATGATATGGATCATAGAAGCCTAAATTCAATTTTTATTTTTTTGAACTAAGCTTCTACCTATCACAATGAGGCCAATTTTGCAAATTTAGCATTATGAGAGGTTTTGACCAATGAAGGAATTTCTATTGGGGATTTTATCTTTATTGATATTTACACAACATTACCACATTTTGGACACTAGGTATAACTCTGAAATCCTTTACCAATGGACATGAAAAGGACCTTAGCTAGGAATATGAGCACCATTACTATTATTTTCATAATAAGAATTAGTATGAGGGAAGGAGAAAAATATCATTACTCCTAAAATGAGGCTTCTCATGATCAAGGACCATGAATTTGGCATTGAAAAACCTCATAGATCCTCTCTAAATAATATTAAGGATATGCGGTATATCAATTCCATTAGGGATTTTTTCACACCATGTATAGGAGTCAAGGAATGAACCATGGGTAAGGGGGGTAAACAAGGGAATTAGGCCTTACAATAAGGTTTTTAGTCTCAAGGGATATGAGCTAGACACAAAAACCACATTGATCTTCATTAATGAATATTTGGACTTAAGTCGAGATATGGGCAACATAAGAGTTATTTCTCACCACATATGGGAGTTAGTGTCTATGCTATGGTTAGGAGAGGAAAACAAGGGCCTTAATCCCTAAATTAATTTTTTTCATGCTCAATTTCCATGAACAAGACCTCTAACTTGGAATATGGGAATATAGTTTTTTTTTCATAATAAGTGTTACAAGTTAATTTGGGCATCACTCCCGAAACTCAAATCAATATAAACAGGGTCTATCATACTCTAAATCAATTGCTACTTTCCTTAAACAAGTCATCCCATTGTTGGTTTTTTATCCATGGAAGTTTCACTGCTTGGAGTCCAGTTTAAATGCTCCATTGAGCCACCAATGCACCCCTAGACTATATTAGGTGCTTTGTAGAGCACTTACTCCCATGAAATGCAGCGTTTTGAAATCACCTAGACCCACTTGATAGTGCATTGGTCGAGTGGAAGCGAATTTTTCAAAGGATTCTAGGAAAATTCCCACTTTCTAGTGGCTTCTATAAGTTGTTCATCATACTATTCGAGAACCTCGAATATGAACACCATGGAGCCATTAAATCACTTATCCTCCTATCATATTCAACAAATTAACTTCCTCATCCATTTATGGAAAATCCATTCAATGACGAATTAATGCCAAAATACCCTCATTTATTATAAATTGAGAAATTATCATAGTGCGTGGGGGAGAAAGAGTTTGAATTTGTAGAGTCATGCTGGTAAGATTATAGCTCTTTGAGGTACTGTTTGCAAGTAATGTTATGCTGCTGGAGTGATGTTGCTGATGTGATGAGGATAGGACTAAAGCTGGATCGAGTTGACATTGAATAGATCCAACTGGTTGCAACTTCTCCTTATGCCTTATGTTAGCCACCTATAATATTTTGTTATACCAAAATGTGGCTAAACCTTTTTGGAGCCTCCAAGGAACAATTTTATCACTAAAAATTGTTGGCTCTTGAAGTCTCTCTAAGGCCTCATGCCTCTGTCCAGATCCCTTATTGCTGTTTACATCATAAAAGCCTCTGAAATCATTCAAAAATCCCAAGTTAAATACTGCTGCAGAACCCCTTGGTCCCCTTCCTTTTCTTCCTCACTAACCTCATTTTCTATTCTCCATTTCCCATGAAAAACCCATAATTTCATGTTTCTCCCTTTTCATTTCATTAAAATCCCTTTAAAAAGGTTAAAAACCCACTTTTTAACCTTACCGAAACCTTCATTTCCTTCAAAAAACCCTTCAAAAACCATGAAAATACATGTTTTTATGTACAGAACTTAAGCCCCTCGAGCTTAAGCCCTTAGCCCCTTTTCTTCCATACGCCCGCACCCCGGAACCGAGTTCTAAACCCTTTGGCACTCAGCGCAAATCGCAATATCGCAAAATCGCATTTTCCGCGGTTTGTTTAACCGACCCATCGCAAAAACTTGTGATGCGATCGTTCCGCCCGATCGCAAGTCGCAAAATCGCAGTATCGCATTTCGTCTCGTTTAAATTAATCGATCCATCACATATTGCAAATCGCATGTTTCATTGTTTAAACAGTTTGATCCATCGCAAATATTTGCGATGCGACCGCTCCCATCACATTTTCCACCTTTTGCGATTTGCGATTGATCCCGCCGCTGCATGTCTGCCGTCGATCTACACCCTCGCTCCATGATCCAACGACCCCACTTCCTCCACACATCCTCCAATGCAGTTTAACCTATGAACGCAAGATTTCATAACTTTTGTTTTTATTTCATAGGGTTTAACGTTTTTCGCTATATTTAGATGAAATTCGAAATATGAGGGTGACGACCCTCCCTCCTTCGATTTATCAAAGGAAATCGTTTCGCAGGTGTCAAATTCACGTTTTTGTCAGTGTTTCATGAGGCATTGATGCCGTATAACCCTGCGCAGCCTTGTGTAACGGCGAAGCACCAAGAATCTGGCACAGTCAAAGAGTATCAGCTGTAGAAGACCAGAAATGTGCCAGCACAGAGAATTGAAGACAGTTTTATGGGGATTACAGCTAAGACTGTTATCAAAAGCCTAATCCCCCAATCTAAAACACAGTCTGCAGAATACCTAAAGTGTTTTAGTGACAGCAAACCCTCTACCGCCACAAAAATGAGGCGAATTGATTCCTCCCAGCGACTAAATGCCACCTGTTGCCTCAAACCTTTCAAAACAGGGCCGAAGTTATTGCAAAGGAAGATGTTTTTCCTCAACGCAGCCGAGAAGTTACTTCTGCAAGGAACTTAATGCGAGAAATATCTGCATAGTTATTTCAACCTCACGCCAAACCTCAAAGGTCAACAAATTCTTTCCATCAGACCTAATAGTTAATGTAAAATAGTTAATACAGAGAACCACCTGTAAACTTCTTCATCGAGCCCCTCAAAGGGCCAAGAAGTCTTGAATCTGTATTAATTACTTTAGCAGATCTTTTATTAGATCTCACCTCCTCATTCTTCTATAAATACTTCTGTAGAAGATGAGATATTGTTGGTTGAGTTGCTTACAAAGCTTTGAAATACATTCGAGCCCAAACTTCTGATTGTAAATAGTGTTCACTGGCCCTTGGAGCTCTGCTTGTGATAGATTAGTTAGGCTAAATAGTGAAGATGATTGCTGAACTGAAACATTGGACTTGAAGACTGTAACCGGTTTGACATCAATATAAAAGCTGCTTCTTGGGATCCTGGTCTATGTCATTGGTGAAGTGCATCTCTCTTTGTAATTGTTTTCCTTCTATGTATGCCATATTGTTCATATTCCTCTGTGAAGGACAGTTTAAACAGGGTTAGGATCTACTGTATACCAGTAACCTTCTCTGGCTGAGAAATCTTTATCTTAATGTTTTCCTCAAGTTTGTTTATTTAAGAATGATTCAATACTGTTCAAATAGTTAGGAATGTTGGTGTTCCCTCGTCCTTCTGTTTACATAAACATTGTTCTTGAATGTGATTTCCATTATTTTCTATTAAAGTTAGACTAGAGAAGATATGGTTTGCCCTGATTCCTAGATTCTTTTCTCCAAAGGCAGATTCTGAAAGTTTCCCTTGGTGTTGACTGAAAGAAGACTAGGTTTAAAAGTACTTTATCTGATCTTAAGTCACACTTTGTTTCTCTTATGTGTTTTCATACTTTCTGAAGGTAATTATGTGGATTACTAGATTGTTTGTCAATTAAGCCGCTTTAATAGAACTTGCCCAAGAATTTTATGGTTAGCCCTGTCCTTGGTTGGTTTTAAACAGTTACTTAAGAGGCTTTTCTTGTTTGGACTGACTATAAATCCTCTGAGAAATTATTATCAGTTTCCACCCCTCCAACACTTTATTGTTTCCATCCCATCACTCTAATCTCAATAATCTTTTGGTATAGATGACTTGCCCCTTGGATCACTCTTGATGTTGTTGTTCAATTAAAGCCCTGTTATGACTCCATAGCCCAATGGATTAAAAACCAGCGTTATATCTATCTTTTAGCCATAGTTGTTCTTCCCTCTTGCAACTTCTCACCTTTGAAACTCTTTGCATTCAGGACTTTCACCTTGAACAATAATCATGCTCAACCATCCAATACAAAACAAAGCCCTTGGCCTTCATAACTAGCCTAATATCATTACCTTAAGCTTTCAAAGACAATATCCATCTTTGTACATATTGGAGAGATCCCTCTCCGGATTCAGGAGGGCTAGATCCTAGAATCCCAAAGTTGGTTGAAATGATGTTGTTTCTGTAATTGGACTCTGCCAATCTTGCTAATAAATTACAGAGACCCAAAACCTTAAAATAAAGAGATTCATTCCTTTCCTAATACATGTGTTCATGATTTTATATATGTATTTTCAAATGCAATCGATTTAGTTTGATTAAGATGAATAGATCATATGCATTTATGTTGTTTTCTGTCTTCTGTTACAAATTGTAGGTACCAATCAAACGAGTTCAGTTCGATTGAGAGCGACGAAAGTGACAAAAGGGAGATGAAGAATAGCAAAGGATCACAAGTAGGTGTTATTCTCTTATCTATTTATCTTAAAGAAAAGGTCAAGTGTCTTTCATCTATTGTTCTAAGTGCGTCCACCACACTTAGGGAACCTTATCTATCCGTAGGTTTGATTTCCGTAAAACAAATTGGTGACTCCGTTGGGGAACGATTGATCATCCCTGGTTGTTTTATCCTTGTTTTCCAACCTACAATAGACTTTAATTGCTTCATTATAGTCATTTGAATATGTTTTGGTAAAAGAAGTGTGTTTGCTTGCTTATTTTTGAGATTCCTGTGGCACCAACGAACTGTTGGTCTTGACACAGTGCTCTACAAATCACTTTTGGCTTAGAGATAGTGCTCTGAAACACACTTTCTCCCACTCAGGGGTGCGTTGCTCCTGTGACCAACCAAAATTCATCATATTTTTGTCTTTTACCATCTAGTTCAGTGTCTTGTTTGCTGAGTTTTCAAGTGTCTGATTGCCTCTAGAGTCCATATTTCTTCTACTATACTTGCTCACCTTATATGTATGTTTGTTCAATGTTTCTTATTCTTTTATTTATCATTGTCGAGATAGCTCCAAAGTTTAAATTTTACATTTGATTAGTTCTTTATTTTTGAAAAGAGAAATCGTCGTACTAGTCTTCATTTATTTGGAAAGTATTGATTGATTATTTGTGCATTTTAGTTTCTTTTTCGTTCATTCACACTTAAAAGAAATAAAAAATAAAAACATGCATTTTCATATAGTGTTTGTGAGTGTTGCATAGGAATAGTTAGGGAATTTGTATTTAGATGTGCTCATTGCTGATTTCTTACAATCTGATTGCTCTATCCCTTGTAGCTAAGGATTTCATTGTCGAAATTGAATCGAAATGAATGCTTATCATCTTTGTTGCATTTTAGGAATGTAAAATACATCACGTGGTGAACCTGAAAGGAAAATTTCAAGGAATATCAACTTAAAATTTATTTCAATTAACCTAAGGGAGCATTTTCACTTAACGATAACATTTAGAGGAATAGGCTAGAGACATATTCCGGCGTTGTAAAACATAGTTGTTGTTATTAATTATCTGCGATACATTCTTAATGTGAAACCTCATCCCATGTATGTAAGTATATCAGAGCTCATCCACGTACCTTGATTATATCGGGAAGTGTTCTAGTATGAAAAGTATAAGGGGATGCTCTCACTGCGCAGTTTCACATTATACAACGCTAACATGGATTGGGCCTCCCCGTACCATCGATTATATTTGGGAGGAAAAAATTAGGTTGCTTGCCATCCATCGGTAACCGATTCAGCCGCCTTGTACACTATGATACAACGAACACAACATTCAGGGAGATTGCCTACATGTACGCAAGTCCTTGGTTTACTGGGTAGGTATATTGCAGTTCACAGTTTCTTGGTAATCCTTTTTCCTAGCATTACCCTCTTTTTGTTTATTTATATTTTGTAATAAAATCAATCAGCAATTGTGGAAGAAGATCAACCCTTTCCCCATAGTTCATGTAGGACAACGAATAAACCACCTTTACCACCAGAAGCTACACCTAGTCAAATAAGGTAAGCTCGTCCCACAGAGTCCAGTACCTCGGGAACCTTTGGTGCTTCATCTTCATCTAATTTACCAGAGTCATCTAATCCTTTGAGTACCGAGTCTCGAGTCATTTCTACTGATCCCAATTTATCTGCTACCGTCAAGACGAAACCTTCACAGTTACCTGAGGACACTAAAGTTGAATCCAGTGAAACGATAAATCGAGAACCTGATATTGTTCAACCGAAAGTTGATCTAGAAAATGTCATTCTTTTACTCGAAAATATTGATCCCAAAGTTGAACAACAAGAATTTGTTCCCGTTTCGGAAGAAGATCAAATGAATAATCCTCAATCTTCCGTAACTATCGAGTCTTCCTCTTTACCATAGAGTCTACTGCCTAAAATTTATCTCAGGGCTCACGATGAAGTACTTCCACCTGGTTTGATTTCAATTTAGGAAGAACCTTAGGAAAAGACAACCCCTTCAACTCCAACTCATTTTGGGTCCGGGCTTCATATTTATCTGTCTTTTCCTCATTTGACCCACACTGCTCTTGTTGATCTTGATTAGTCTCAAGTTCCCGTAGATTCTTTGGAGTATATACTGGGTTATTTAACCATTGCTGAGACAACATCCCATACTGTACCATCCGTTATAGCACGAAAACATCTACTGTTGTTACCTCTTTGATTTTTTCTACGACACCTGAGTCTCATATTTATGGTGGTCCATCCGTCCCATAGGGTTACCAAGATTTAAATGGAACCTACTCTAGTGTCTCCTCTAGTCCATGGAATTCACCCATGTCATCATTTGGAATTTTATCTAGTTCCTCTCTTATGAGTACTGAACAGCCTGCTATTTTATTGACATCATCAACTCAATATCAGGTTGGTCCATCTGATTACCGTCCATCTTATCCAGTTTTTGCTGGAATCCCATCATATGAAGGTCAGTATGTTCAATATCCTTATACTTCATATGATGGGGGGCAACCGATGTTTTCCCCATATGGTAGTACTCCATTTTTAGGTCAATCTTATGCTCGAATGCCTATTTGTCAATGGCATCCTACATTGACTGTTCAACTGCAAACGATTGTGTACTAATATCAACCAGTTCAAACTATTCCATCTGTACCTACTACGCTTGTTATTAATTCCTTGGCCATAGCTCAGCCTTCTCAAGAGGTCTGTCTTCCTAGGCTGGTTTACAACAACCTTCTATATTAGGAATTTCACAAACACGGTCTAGTTTACTCTTGTCACGGGTTTCTACTAGTCTTGTCTATTCACAACCCGGTCCAAATTATCCTGACGGGAAACAAATGTATTATCAAATCCCATCACAGCCATAATAGCCATTCCAATAGTATCAAACCTATCTTTGACTTGGTCAACAATCCTATCATGGGTTTGGTCAATAATAAGCTTATCCAGGTCTTGGTCAAAAGGCCTATCAAGGGTTTGGTAAAAAACCTTACCCCTATTAGGGTCACCAGCAACAAATTCCTTATACCAGTGCATAATGTCCTATTGCCCAGGAAATTCCATCTTACCTTGGTTACGCTCAACCCAATATAAACCGATAGTTGCCATTTTTTGCAACGCTAGAGTTACTTGATTTAAACCGGCTCAGTAATGATCTATTCATTATTTACCTTGGTGGCTGGTGATTCTTCATAAATTACCCTTCGATATTCCGAAATTCAATGGAAACTCTGGAGAAGATCTGTCTACGCACGTTATGACTTATCATTTATGGTGTTCCTAAAACTCCTTGAATGATGATTCTATTCCATCTCACTGGTCCAGCTGCAAAGTGGTATATTGAATTACCATGAGCTTCTTTCGATAACTTCACAGATTTAGCCACTAATTTTCTAACCCACTTCCAATTACCCATCAAATATGAAACTGGAACGAAAATTTTGAACAACTTTAAACAAACAACTGCTACTCACATATCAGATCACATACATGAGTGGCATCGTCTTCGTCGAATGATTAAAACCTTTGTTTCGGATCAAATTTTAGTTGAGTGGTTTATAAATTCCTTATTTCCATCTATGACCGAGGACGTGGCCAAAGGCAATGTTGTCACTAAAGAACAAGTAATTTCTCGTGCCCAATATATGGATTTGATTTATACTCAGTCAGGCACGCTCTATGGAAATATTACGAATGCACCACGACCAAATTTTACTATTTCTCCTACTCCATCTGGTAAGGAATTGCATGCCGTTGATGACGTGATTAGTTCTACTAGCACTCAACCAGCAAGTCGTCGATCTGTTTCAACACTTGATATGTCCAATAAAACCCCTGTTGCATCTGATCCCACTTCTTCTTCTAAAATACATGTCGTGTCATCTGAAAAGGGCAAAAGTGACAAGCAACCCGGAAGTAAGAAGAAAGGGAAAGATAAGAAAAAAAAAATTCACCCGAACTAGGAAAAATCATCTGATACACCTGGTACTTCTCAAAAACCTAGTTACCCTTGTTTGATATCTAATGAGGAGAATTTTACGTGATATTGTCCTCACCGCTCAAAAGTTTCGAAACTTATTAAGATTTCTCCCACATTTGCAGTGTTGACAAACCCCTTTCCAAGCCCAAAAACACATATGGCTACTACAGATTCTTCTTCTAGTTCACAAGTGCTTATGTTATCTACCACTAATCCCAAAACTAATGTTTTGGTGTCCACATGAATTAAATATTATAGTAATCCTCTTTCGTCATCAAATAGTTAGGCTACAAATCAACCTACTACTTCGGCTTTGACTTCGTATGATTCAATTCCACTGCCTATCATTCTTGAGTTAACAATAAAGCTGCCAAAGGGAGTCATTCATAAATATAATTTCAACCCTCAAGTTCCTACAACTCAAAATTATAACGTAGTCAAAGATATGGATCAGTGACCTTCTGTTATATCAACACTTGAGGTTCTTCGGAATTGTTCCTCTCAAAATCACGCTTTGTTGTCGGCTATTGGTGGAATCTACTTGATGGAATCTAATCTCATAGTCTTTAACCATGCAGGCTATGTACCACAATTTCCAACACAATTAGCATTTTGATCCAAGTAAATGTCCTAAATCACCTCATTCATCGGAATATTATTGATGAAGGTGCATCTACTTGTATCATGTATATGAGTTGCTGGAAGTCACTTGGCTCACCACCTTTATCACAATCACCTATGACATTGAAAGCTTTTGACAGTCGTACATATAAGCCTTATGGAATTCTTAGTAACCTGCAAGTCAAACTAGGGGGGGAACTGTTACTATTGAAGTTGAGGTCATTGACAGACCCCTCGACTACAATATCTTACTTGGAAGACTGTGGGTTTATGCTATGGATGTAGTTGTATCGACTTACTTTCGCATGGTCCTCTTCACCCATAAAGGCACCATACAATCATTGATCAACTTGCCTTCTTCTCCTTTAGTTCCTAGGAAACTCGAGGTGTTCCATTTTTTCATGGATCCCTGCCATCTCTTCAGAACATTTGTGTAGTACTATTTAAGGATTCTTCCCTAATGGGCACCTTTTCGTTACCATCGCTTGTGACATCGACAGAAATCACAAAAATAGAACCCTACAATATGATATCTTCCACTTCATCTGATTTATGGAAGATTGCCAATGATTCTGAAAGAGATAGGTTGGGTGAAACTATGCCACTAATTCTAATCAAGCTCGCATAACAATCAATATTTTTGGCTTATGCAACCAATCCACATCCTTTGTCGTCAATTGTTTAGATCAATCGTTCTTTGGATTATGGTACTTCTTATGACCCTTTTTCATGCATATTCTCAACTGATGAGAACATTATGGAGTCCATGATGCTAGAAGAAGAACCATGGGTATATTCTCATAAACGATCCCATCTTCCATATTACATTGAATATAGTCCAACGGAACTATATCACTCTAAATTCGTTGATTTCTTAATGAATTCCATTCCTATCCATGCCATCAATTCTGAGCGAAACCCATAAAATATCGAAGAAATGATTTATATCGATATTTAGACCAAACTTGGTGTTGTAGAAGGCATTCATGTTGACGCATATTGTTCTACATCTCAACTTGACACTTACATCTCTCTTTTCCATGAATTTTGTGACGTATTCTCTTGGTTGTATTAGGAAATTCTAGGCATCGATTCCAGTATCGTTGAGCACGATATTAAAGTGTACCCTGATGTCAAACCGGTACGAAAACGCCTCCGTCCTATTCATCCTAAGAAGGTTGTTTCCATTAAAGAAAAGGTGGAAAAACTTTTGTGGGTTGGTTTTATTTACCCTATTCCACTTACCGATTGGATTTCCAACATTGTTCCTGTCATGAAGAAACAAGGGACAATTAGAGTGTGCGTTGATTATCGAGATGTGAATCATTCTTGTCGAAAGGAAAACTATCCCACTCCCTTTATCAACCAAATAATTGATGAATGTGCTGGATGTGAAATATTTTCCTTCATGGATGGTTTTTCCAGTTACAATCAGATCAATATTCGTCTACAGGACCAATATAAAACAACTTTTATCTATCCCTGGGGCACATTTTCCTATCGAAAACTCCATTTTGGTTTAAAGAATGTTGGGGAAACCTTTCAAAGGGAAATGGATTATGCTTTCCATGACATCAAAAACATCGTTCAACTTTATCTGGATGACTTACCTGCCCATTCACGAAAATAGGCTGACCACCGGGTACATTTGAGAGCCATATTTTTACGATGTTGTTACTACAAAATATGCCTCAATCCACAAAAATGTGTGTTTTGTGTCAATTCTGGTCATTTTCTTGGTTTCATCGTGTTGAAAGACAAAATTTGACTTGATCCCTTGAAGGTCTAGACCATTCTAGATTTTCTTGCACCTTCCAACCTACTTCAGTTACAAAGACTCCAAGGGAAGGCTAAATTTCTAAGGAGATTCATTCCCAAATACACCGAAATGGCTAAAGGATTTACTCGAATCTTGAAAAGGGAACTTCCTTCCATTGGGATGAGGTTTCTAAAGCTTCTTTTGGTGCTCTTAAAGATACCCTAATCCAAGCATCATTAATGTATCCCCCAAGTTATCATAGTCATTATTTATCATATCTCGTCGTCGCAGATACAACTATTGCCATGGTTTTAGTCCAGGAAGAAGATGGGATTGAACATCCGATATATTATTTGAGTCACAATATCAATGATACAGAAGTTAAGTACACTTATGTTGAGAATCTCGCTTTGGCAACAGTTCAAGATATACAAAGATTTCGCCACTATATCCTACTTCAGAAGACCATTTTAATTTCAGATTGCAACCCTATGACATACATTCTGTCACGTCAATTTCTAGGGGGGAAATACTCCAAATGGATAGTCATTTTATAGGAATTTTATTTGGAATTCATCAAATCCAACTCAAATAAGTATTTGGTTTTCATTGAGCTTATCTATGACATTCCCTCGAGAAACACTAAGTCTACAACGGAACCATCCATTCTGGATGAGTCTTTGTTTCTGATCGCGTCATCTGACCCATGGTATGGAGATTATATGATCTATCTCTAGACCCAAAATTTCTGACCCAATACCTCTTTCTCGCAACAATGACATATTCAATACCAAGCCAAGAATTATCTGATTATCGGCGATACACTTTATCATCGTGGTGTTGATATAATTTTACATAGGTGCCTCACTCATGAGAGGCCGAGAAATTTTTAAATGATTTCCATGCTGGTACCTATGGTGGACATTTTTCCTATTTTGCTAATGTGCAGAAGATTCTCCATGCTGGTTACTTCTGGCTTACCATATTTCACAACTGCATTCTCGCGGTCAAAAGTTATCATGCTTACCAGATATTTGATCATAAAACCTGCGTGCCGCCAACACCACTGCATCCTGTCGTCGCTGTGGGACTGTTTTCCAAATGGGGCATTGACTTCATGACATGTAACCCTCACTCGGCCATGGGACATGGCTATATTATTATCGCCATCGACTATTTTACCAAGTGGTCCGAGGCAATGCCTACATTTAACATGTAATGTTCCAAAATTTGCATGCAGAAAATTGGAATATTAATTTTTGCTGATTTCACTTAGGAGGAGAATAAATGGGTAAGGAGGCCCATGCATAATAAAAATATAAATAAAATCCCTCATAGTATGAAATGGGATCATCATTGGAGCTAGATTTCACACCCTCATGTGTGAACATGATCATTTGCAGGTGGACAAGGTCAAGTTTGACCAAGTCAACAACGCTAGGATAGGAGGTGAAGAACACTTAGAGAAACAACGCATTATGAATGGGAAGAGGTTTATTTGGTGAAGGAAACCCTAATGAGTGGGACCCATGGTGAGAGGGATCTCACTCTTTTAAAAGGATGGCAAGGCAACCATTGGGGTTCATGTTGAAGATTATTGATTTCTTGGTCTATTTAGACTTTGTGCATTCTCCTGTTGTTTAGCAGAGTTGCAGTGCTGCTTAGCACAAGGCATTCCTGTTTAGGAATTCCTTCTCCTTTAAAGAGAGGACTCTTGAGGGATTTTCTCTTCATTTTCTCCACATTTAGGCTTGAGGCAAGAATCCTCCTTCAGCTACAACATTATTCCTATAGCAGGAAACGTTGTGTTGCAGGGTGTTACAGTGGAGGCTCTACAACACCACTTCGAGGGCTATTTTTCAGAGGAGGGAGTCTCTTTTCCTTTGGAGGATCAGTGAGGGAGAATTTGAGTTGATTCCCATCATATTTGGCATCAAGCCAACCATTTTTAATCACCTACAGCACAGTCCCTCTCATTGACTGTGTTATTTTCATGGAGTATCTGCAGTGAGGGTTGCATTATTTGTTTGGAGGGTCAGGTCTTCAGTGTTAGGATCAACGTTTCACTTGAAAGATCCATTGGAGGAGGTCTATTCAGCTTGTGCACCATCTATAGCCATCTCCATCCAGTTCTTGAGTTGCAACTGCTACTCAGCCCTGCTACTCTGGCATTTTTGCCATTTTGTATATTTTAGCCAATCCTTCCAGGATTGACTTGATATTGTTTTCCAGGGGTTAGAGCTTTTCCCCCCACTATATTTGAGCCATATATTGCCATATATTTGTATTGATATTATTTCTATAGTAGTGCCTCCTATAAATTGTGCAGTCATAGCCTCGTCCTTTCTATATGTAGCAGTGTTCTTCATTTTCTTTACATGTTCTATTGGGGCTTGCATTGCCTAACTTGAGTGATTGTTTCCTCAAGAATTTGTACTCTCTTTACTGCTATAACATAACTTGTTGGCTATCTACATATTCATGTATTCAGGCTCATTAAAAATAATGATGTTGCTCTATTTCTTGTTCTTACATTGCTGCAGTCCCTTCATTGGGCACTTTTTCAAGACAACTAGGTGTGGGAGACCTGTTTAACCCACCTAGAGTGATTTATTTTGAGCCTCCTCTTGGATTTTAGTTTTAGATACATTTATCTAAGGGATCCAGGTCTTGGTTTCAAATCCTGTAGTAGCCATCCCTGAAAAATGTGTTTTTCAGGCATGCCTTGCTAAGCAATCCCATTTGGGGATACTACATAACAACATAGGAGAGACAACCGCATTGTTTTTCTTTAACCATGTGGTTACTATATTTGGTGTGTTGCAGGCCATAGTTACAACTTATGGAAAAAATTTTCACAATCACATGATGACTGAGTTGACTACCAAGTTAGGACTATTGCATGATAGTTTTTCCCCTTATTATCCACAAGCTAATGGAAAATTTGAAGCCAAAAAAAAAAATCTTAAGCGTATGCTTCAATGAATGATTGGGGTTCATAAACGAAATTGGCATTTAATCCTGTACTCAACTTTGTGGGCTTACCAAACCTCGGTGAGAAATGCAACTGGATTTACTCCCTTTCAGCTGGTTTATGGTCTGAAAGATATCTTACCAATTCAATGTGAAATTCCATCGTTGAAACTCACAATTGACCTGGTACCTGACACTTCTGATGAAGAAACATGTATTTTGGATCTCATCCATATAGATGAAACACGTCGTGAAGCTACATTGGCCAATGAAGCACATAAGAGAAGAATCAAGGTGCAATATGACCGCAATGTCAAGCCTCGCACCTTCTCGGAAGGAGACCGGGTCTTGCTTTATGATCACGAAGCTGATAAGATAGGAACAAGAAAATTTGAACCATTATGGCATGGCTCCTATATTATCAAGCATGTTCTGGAAAAGGCACCTATGAGTTGTTAGATTATGATTGGATTTCATTGTCACAGCCTCATAATGGGATGTACCTTAAACGTTACTATGCTTGATCCTGCGTAGTAAAAACTGTATGATACTGTATATATTCTTTGATTGCGTGTGTGTCATAGTGTGTCTTTCAAGAGTTTTCATGTGGTTAGTAATCTACTTTAAATTTTGTTACAAATCTCCAAATCTTGAGAACCATTTGTTGGTTATGCCAATGGTGCTAGTCGTAGTACACATAATCTATCCTTTGCGGCATGGGCCATCTTCACTCCAAGTGGCGAGTTAGTGAGTTTACAAGGGATTTGTATCGGTCGATCCACCAACAATATCACTCAGTATAGCACATTTATTGAACTCATATTTGATGCCATTTCACTTGGCATTAGCCGCTTCATCATCAGGTTGGAATCACAGCTTGTTGTACTACAACTTACTAGTGTTTATACTGTCTAAAATCTAGCTATTCATCGCATGTTCCTTAGAGTTATTCTTTTGGAAAGGCATTTTGTCATTAGGGGAATTTGAGGTCGAAAATGGGCCTCCTAAGAAAAATGTACAACAAAAATAATTTTTTAAGAACCAATAGGATTCAAGATGATGATGTCAACCATAGGGGATGATTTACCATCTTTTAAGTAAAAGGGTAAAAAGATTAAAAAATAATAAAATAATAAAACTACTTTTTCAACTCATATTTTCAAGTTATCTCCCAAATGTTTTACTCACATTTCGAGCGGGAGTACTCATTAGATGCAAAATTTAATTCCTCATCCAAGGAGTACCCATGTTGCATAGTTTCGATGAACCATGCTACATGAAAAATGAGAAATACCTAAAAAAACGTGATTGCAATCACGTTTTTCATATATTTATCTTTTTTCATGTAGCAGGACCCATTTAAAGTATGCAACCTGGGTAATCCTTGGATGAGGAATTAAATTTTGCATCCAACGAGTACTACCGCTCAAAATTTGAGTAAAAACTTTGGGAGATAAGTTGAAAATATGAGCTGAAAAAGTAGTTTTTTATTTTTTCCCTCTAAAATTTGATGATGTAATCAAATATTATTTTATTATTTCCACTTTTATTTATAATTGTGTAATATCCCAAAATAGGGACAGCTCAGCAAGCATGCACTAAAAACGCATTTTCAAAAATATATGCAATAGAAAATGAAAATAATCACTTGGATCCCATAGATACATCCATCTAGCATCTATGTCCAAGAGGAGATCAGAAAGAAATTAAACTAGGTGGGTTAAATAGACCTCCCACACTAGTGTAGCTGAAAATGACTAAAAACCCCAGACACTGCTACTCCGGAATAATGCACAAAAGGGAAAGCATAGTCTTATGAGGGTTTTAACTCAAAAATTAAGGAAAAAAATAGATCTTCTCATATATTAGATAAACAAGCTTACAAACTGAGATCTAGTCTCCTTATACAAAATACAAGAGAACCCGGCAAGGGTTTCTTGTCAAACATTTTGCATACAAAATGTGATATTCAGAAATTTACTGAATCACCTGTTTGGTCTCAATCTAGTCTCCTAAACTGAGCTCATTTAATTGTCAACCAGGGTTGGTAAACTGCTGAAGTGAAGTGTACTGTATGTACCTAGGTGCTTGTTTCTTAATGCGTTGTGTGTAGTGTTTTGTGATTTTTTTCGTCTTTTGTGGTGATTTATGATGTTTTTGGTCTTTTGGTGGTTTTATGTTCACAAGGAAAATGACTAGAAAACTAATGGATAGTAGCTAATGATTAAAAACAGAGTGAAACCTAATTGGTTGATGTCAAATGGTAAATGCAAATGCAATACTAAAACAGAATCAAATCTAAACTATGACTAAGCAAAAGCAAAGCTTGATAATGACTTTTAAGAAAATGATTCAAAACACAAACTAAACTTGTCAAATTCTTTCATCAAAGGCATTTGAGAGAGAGCTTGAAACATGGTCAACCAAGCATGCAAATCTTCCTAACTAAACAACTAACTCATAATGATGCAACATTTTGTCCTTGATTAGAGATTTGTTGAAGTATGTTTGGCGTAAAACATTGATACCATCATAAGATCTTCTACTCTAAAGCTGGTCCCTAACTCTATTCTGCAACTCAGTTTTATAGTACTACACTTCACTCAAAGTTTATGGATTTTTGAAATAGTCTTTTGAGGAAATGTTGGTTTGTAAGATGATAAGGAAGTTGCAGAAGTACTTCAGGCCTTAAAGTGATATGGTCTTCTGTTCATATGGTTATGAAGCAATTATAGATTTTAGAACAAGAAGATGTTTGTAAATAATGAAGGCTGTTTTGTTAAGTTTAACAACTGAAGTAGTCTAATATGCAGTGAATGGAAACTGAATATGGAGTGCAAATGCAATTAGTTAAGCTAACAATGAACTTGAGATGTCACTAATCTAAAACAATGCTGAACTACAAGTCATTATCAAACTTAAAACAGAACAACTGAGCATGAGTTAAGTGCAATTAAACTCCGGAGCATCCTAACTAAACTATCATGCATTATTCTATGGAATTATACAGTTTGTTTGTCCATCATGATTGGTATTTTGGAAGAGTTCCTTCTTTTGGAAGAGTTTTTAGAACAATCCCGACTGTGTAATTGAGTGCAAATGCAAATGAAAAGACTGAAAGCAATGAAAAACTAAGATATCATAGCCATCTCCCACTCATCATTATGATATTTTGGACAAGCATTTAAGAGCAAGAACAACTATGGTACTTAGTGAAAACACACAACTAAAACGTTCAAGATCACAATCATGCTTAAGACAGTATAAAGATTTTTTGGAAGAGTTTCTTCTTGTGGAAGAGTGCTTATCATAAGTATAACTGTGATGGTGAATAAAAGAGACTACAATTAAACCCTACAATACTATAGCCATTTCCCATTCATCATTATAATCTTTTGGAAGAGTTTCTTCTTTTGGAAGAGTTAGAATGAGTATAACCACAGTAGCTAATGAAAACAACTACTAATTCAAATTCAAAAAAACGTAAAGGCAGCTAGAATACTTATCTAAATTACGCAAATAAATTCGTGCAAGAGGCAGGGGCCCTCTACCACCTGACGGAATCTAACTCCAAATCAAATCAACGCTTTCAAAACAACACTATCTGCTTCATTAAAAGTGAAATAACTTGAACAGAGCACTCTGCGTCTTCAGAAATGTAGCACAGAATCTAAGCAAAATATAGAACAAAATCTAGCCTAGCTCTCGGTTTCCCAAGTGTTTATATAAAAAATGTAAATAACAAGACTTGCAACAATTTCAGGAACATTGTCTTTCCTTATCGGAATCACATTAGGACTCTTGAAGTGGCTGCGTAACAAGGAAATGGACATCTGGACTAAGACAGTCCTATTAGAAGTCTGTCTTCTTAAATGTGTTCCCACGTTCCAAAACCATACCCATAATTCGTTTCTTCCTTCATGGTGAGCAACGAACCATGTAGACATGACGTGGAATATGCCCATATGCGGTTTTTCTTGAGAGGCCACCTAGAACATACTCAAACGTGAAGACAGCTGCAGAATCGCCGGTTAGCTATGGAATGTCTGCATTCTGCAGCTAGTTCTGGTCAAAATGTTTTACAATGGCAAGAATCACAAAACTTAGCAAGTCAGTCATGTAAATCATTCTAAAAGTAATTTTAACTATATTCATTGATCAATTGGGTCTAGGATAGCAATGGACAAAGGAAAATGAGGTAAAATGGAATGAAAGAAAGCACAATTTTGAGGCTCAACATACCCCCACTGCTGTCTCTTTGCATGTCCTCATGCAAATTATCCTATGAACTCAGATGCTTCTGCAAGAACATCTAATCCTCTCCTTCTCCTTTGTCTAGAAGCTAAAGATCTTCTGGGTTTTCTAATAACAAGTTTGAACCTTAGGTTGGTAAGTGCTCTGATTAGCTTCTTGTTCCTTTGCTTCAACTTTTCATTGGTCTTCTCCACTTTGTCTATATGTAGGGATAAGGTTGAGTTCATATCAGTCTTGAGCTTGACTTGATCCTTGAGAATTTCATTCTCATTTTTGATGTGTCTATTAAGTATTTCCAACTCATACCTATCCCTTCTTAATACATCTATTTCAGACAGTGGAGGACTAGGGGTTCTCTCTCTGCTTTCTGAAGCTCTCCTTTCCAAATTTTCCACATAGTCATAAATTTCTTGTTGAGCAGGGTCAATTTCAGGGGTTCCTTCATTAAAATCCTCTTCAACATCTTCTTCAATGGATGTTTCTTCATATTCTATATTAATTACCCCTGTTTGTTTGATTAGTGTTTTCTTCAGTTTCCCCTTTAGTCTGTGGCTTCTTCTAGGCTGAGAAGATCCCTCTCCTTTCTTCATGGCAGATTTCCTGATTACCTTTTCTTCCTTAAGCTGTCTCTTGATTTGAGTCAACTTCTCTAAAATGATTTCCTCACTACTTTCTTGGACTGTTTTATCAGTTTCAACTTTTGAAGCCCTCCATTTCCTGCTTCTCTTTGTAGGCTGTGGTTCAGGTGAGGGCTCTTTTGGCTCTTCAAAATGATTTCTTGTCAAGAAATTGTCCCATGTATCATTTGTTTTGGTTAAATGATGTTCAATCAAAAATTTCACCAAACCATGATGATATAAAGTTGTCTCTAAAAATTGAACCCTTCTTTGAACACAGGAAGCCATCTTTTTCAAGCTTTGAAGCAAGAAATAAGGTAGGTTTAAGTCTTCCCCCATAAAATGCATTATTAGTCTAATGTGGTAGACATAAAATGTACCATATCTACCCTCACATGTAATAAATTTTTGCAGAAGAAGTAGTATGTTTCTCCATTTATTTTTCAATGCAGAACTTGGAATTCCTTTCTTAAATACAGTAACATCCATACCTGGTGATTTTAGAATTTGTTTCCAGGATTCATTGTGGAATTCTCTGTTTTTGAACCATCTCTCTCCATTTCTGAGCAACCCTGTATCTTCTGCAATGAAAACTTCAGTGACAGTGAACTTGACATCTCCCACTTCAACTTCAGTTCCTTGAAATGATCTTGCAAATGTTTTAGTGACTTCCTTGTGGAAGCCATTAAATTTCTCCAAAAATTGAAGCCATCCTATCTGTTGCAACATTTCTTTGCATTGAGGGTAGCCTTCTAAATATTTTGAACCCACTGGTTCAGTTCTTACAATGAAACCCATGATTTCTTCTTCAATGTTTAGATTAACACTCTTCTACCCACAGAAATAATAACTTTCACTTTCGAATTGAAATGGCTTCAAGTTCTTAATGACAATGGCTTCAAACTTTGGAATGACATACCTCTGATTGATAGTGACAACAGCTTCAAAACTTCGGACTGATATGCCTCTGTTGACAATTGAATTTTGGACTGATATGCCTCTGTTTGACAGTGACAAATGGCTTCAAATTTCCCACACTACTATACCTCTGTCTCTCGGTGGCAAATAACTTCAAATTCCCATACTGCTATATCTCTGTCTCTTGGTAACAAATGGCTTCAAATTCTTCAATGCTATACCTCCGTCTCCCGGTGACAAATGAATTCAAATTCTTCTCTACTATACCTCTGTTTTTATAGTGATAATGCTCAATCTCTGCCCACAGTGATACTTTGTCTGCCCACGGAATCAAATGGCTTCAAATTCTCACGCTGCTATACCTCTGTGTTTACCCTTTTGCTCTGCTCTGCATTTACAATGATAATGCTCAATGCTATACCTCTGTGTTTACAGTGATAATGCTTTGATATTCAAATTGATATCCTTTTGCTCTGCTCTCGGTGATAAGAATATCTCTGTCTACAGAATGAAATGTCGGCTACAGAATGGAGTGATGGCATTGGTCACGGAATGAGGTAATGGAGTGAGGTGGAGGGAACGAATTAATGATTGAAGAGACGGCGAAGATTTTTACAATGGCAAAGAGAATCATCATTGAATGATTTGGTTAAGAGACGTGAAGAATTCAAATACCTCGACCATTTTAACCGCTTAAATGATGTCGGATATGGAATTTGAAATAAGAGATTTTAATCCAAAGTCTGTGGAGGGTTTATTGGTCTTGATCAATAAAAATAATTAAAACAACCTTTTCGAACAATCCATAACTAAAACTATGCTAAACTTTTATGAAATGCCATTATAATTTAAACTTGTCACCTCTGCCTTTCATTTGATTTTTGTAGTCTTTGTCTTCTTTGTTCACCTTTGGAAGAGTCTTCATGGTCCTTCTTGATTTTTCTTATTTATGGATACACTGGATCATTTTGTTGCAATTCTAATGTCTGCTGATTGATACCTTCAGGATTTGTAGCTGCGGAATGTCTGGCTAGCTGCGGAAAGGCTGATCAGCTGCAGAATGTCTGTTAAGCTGCAGAATGTACCTGTAGAGCATTTTGATCATGGAATGGAGTGGTTTTTGGAATATAAGTGAAATGTTACATGGTATGAATGAAGATGGATGATGAGACATGATATGTATGAAGTGGATGATGAAATGGAATGGATTCAGTTTATGAAATGGAGTGAAAGAACATAAGAACTGCCCTGCAATCCATGACATATTTTATTCATTTACAGCAAGTCATCAAACTTTAAATTTTGACATGAAAATGAGATGGATGGAGGATGGAATGAGATGAATGGAACATGGAATGAAGTGGAACATGAATAAATGAAATGGATTATGAATGGATAGGTGAGTGAAGTGAAATGAAATGAGATGGATCATAAGCACTATGGATCTGAACTTATGATTTTGTAACAGCTGCTTGTAAAAACATAATGGAAAAGTTAGAGTGTCAGAGAGACTCTGATTTTCACCCTATCTTTTCTGTATAAACATGCCAATCAATGATTGGTTTTCATGTTTATACCTTTATTTATTTTATTTTTTATTTTTTTCAAAGAAATACTTCAGAAAATTTAATCAAGTTGATGAAGAAGAAGAATTCTTCTTCATTAACTTCACATCACTACTTTCTTGGAACTTCTTGACAAATTCTTCTCTTGAGAGTGGTTTTTGATACAGCTTCAATCTATGACCATTCACAAGAAAAGTGACCTCTTCTTCATCTATAGTTCTGATTTTTACTGCCCCATTATCAAAAATTTCAACAATTTCATATGGCCCAAGCCAATGTGTCTGAAATTTACCTTGAAAATCCTTGAATTTTGAATCAAAAAAGAGAGCCCAGTCACCCTCTTTGAATTTCTTCTCTTTGATGTACTTGTCATGCCATCTAGCCCTTTGCTGTTGGACTAGACTTGTTTTCTGAACTGCATCTTGTCTGATCTCATCCAATTCATTAATTTGCTCCAGTCTATGCTTTTGTGCCACCTTTAAATCAAGTCCTAGCTGAACTGCCATTTTGAAAGTTTGAATTTGGAACTCTATGGGAAACAAAACTTGCTTTCCATAAACAAGCTCATAAGGAGTATGGCCTGTTGTGTTTCTCCATGTAGTTCTATAGGCCCACAAGGCTTCAGGAAGCCTATCTACCCAATCTCTTCTATGTAAATGAACAATCTTTGTTAGGATTCCTTCAATGACCTTATTAGTAGATTCCACTTGACCATTTGCTTGTGGAAGATAAGGAGTAGATTTTCTATGCCTGATTTTGTATCTCTCCATCATTTGTTCCACTAGCCTTGATGTAAATTGAGCTCCTTGATCTGTAACAATTTCCCTTGGGACACCAAAACGAGTAAAAATATCCTCAAAAAGAAAAGTAACTACAGATGCTTCATTAGCAATAAGTAATGGCTTAGCTTCTACCCATTTAGTAACATAATCAGTGCAAACTAATATATATTTCTTTTGTCTTGATGGAGGACTAATAGGTCCTACAAAATCCAAAGCCCATTTTTCAAAAGGTTCAATGTGTACCTGAGGTTGTAATGGCATCTCACCTGAACGAGAAGGTTTCCCTACCCTTTGGCAACTGTCACACCTTTTGACATATTCTTTAGCATCTTTAAACAAGGATGGCCAATAATATCCTAAATTAAGGATCTTATAGGTTGTCCTCTTATCAGCAAAGTGTCCGCCACAAGGTTCATCATGACATGCTTTGAGAATCTCAGGCATCTCATCTTCACGAACACATCTTCTAATGATCAAATCTGGACCTGTCTTGTACAACTCATTAGCAACCCATGAATATTTTGCACTATCATTAATGATTTTTCTTTTATCCCTTGCATTCATAATTGAAGGAAATTTTCCTGAAACTAAATAATTAGCAATATCAGCACACCATGGAGTTTGAGTAGAGATTGCAAAAAGATATTCATCAGGAAATTGATCTTCAACCGGAGTGTCATCTTTGATATTTTGGAGTCTAGATAGGAAATCAGCCACTGTGTTTTGTTTTCCAGGCCTATCTAGAATAGTAATGTTGAATTCTTGTAAGAGCAACAACCATCTTATAACTCTACCATTAGTGATTGATTTGTTCATTAAGTATCTAATTGCAGAATGATCAGTGTGAACAAAAGTTTCATAGCCTGTTATATAGTGTCTGAATTTGTTTATGGCATGAACAACAGCTAAAAACTCTTTTTCAGCTACAGTATAGTTTAACTCTACAGGAGTCAAATTTTTACCGGTATAATAGATGGCATAGGGAATCAAATCTTTTTGTCCCAATACTGCTCCTAGAGCTGTATCGGAAGCATCTGTTGAGATATGAAAAGGTAACTTCCAGTTAGGTCCCCTTAATATAGGTGCTTCAGAAATTTTGGTTTTCAGGGTTTCAAAAGCTAACTGGAAATCAGAAGTCCACTTGAATTCACAATCTTTGGTGAGTAATTTGAAGAGTGGAGATGCTATCTTGGTAAAGTTTTCTATAAATCTCCGATAATACCCTATAAATCCTAGAAAACTTCTAACATCTCTTTGACAACTTGGAATGGATAGGTTAGAAATGACTTCAACTTTTGCCTCATCAACTCTAATCCCATCCCCTGAAATGTGGTGCCCTAAAACAATACCTTCAGTAAACATCATAAAACATTTTTCATGACTAAGTGAAAGGTTTGCTTCTTGACATATTTTTAATACTTTTTCCAGGTTTTCTAAAGCCTCTTCAAATGTATTCCCATAAACTGTGAAATCATCCATGTACACCTCTACACAATCATGTATTAGATCCGAAAAAATTCCTAATACTGCCCTTTGGAATGTTGCAGGTGCATTGCATAATCCAAATGGTAATACTCGGTAAGCATAGGTACCCTAGGGACAGGTGAATGTGGTTTTGTCTTGGTCTTCAAGTGCTACTTGGATTTGATTGTAACCACTAAACCCATCTAGGAATGAGAAGTACTTTTTGCCAACTAATGTATCTAATACTTGATCTATGAAAGGTAAGGGAAAATGGTCTTTAAGAGTAGCTTTATTCAGTTCTCGGTAGTCAACACACACCCTCCATTTTCCATTTTTCTTTGGCACAATTACCAAAGGAGAAACCCACTGACTATCTCAAATAGGATAGATGAAATTAACATTTAACAATTTTTGCAATTCCTCTTTAACAATTTCCCTAAGATTTGGATTCATCCGTCTTTGAGGTTGTCTGATTGGTTTGCAATTTGCCTCTATATAGATGTGATGAGTACAAGTCTTGGGGCTTATCCCTTTCATGTCGGTGTATTCCCATGCATATGCAGAAGAATGTCTCTGTAATACTTTGACTAACTCTTCTTGTTGAGATTTTTCTAGGTTCTTGTTTATGTTCAAAGTTTTTCCTGGAAAAATTTCACTTGTAGAGCTACCAAATTTGTCCATAGAATGAAGAGACATCTGCCTAGATGACAAGAACTCAATATTGGATCCCTCTTGAAATGATTCATGTTTGTGTTCTGGAGAGGATTCAAATTTTTCTAGAGTATTCAGAATTTGATTATCTTCACTAATTTCTGAAATTGTGAAGAGTGGTTGTAAATCTTCTTCATCCTCTATCCATCGAGTGTCATCTAGATCTGTAATTGTCCTAGCTGGAGGATATAAATTGAATTTCTTAGTTGAACTACCATCAGAAATATACATATCACCGGACCTACAACTAATAAAAGCATCAGCTGTAGCCAACCAAGGTCTTCCTAATATAACAAGATGGCCTCCTAGATTATTCTTAGGAGTTAGGATCATGAAATCCACAGGGTACTCCCAAGAATCTAGGGACACTGGAATGTCTTCTATTACCCCATCTGGTTTGATCACAGATCTATCCGCTAATTGTAATAGTGTGGGTGTAAAGAGAAGATTAGGAAGTTTCAGTTTGTCCATGATTTGTCTACTCATGATATTTATTGCTGCTCCTAAATCAATGACTGTGTTTTGAATTTCAATTCCATTGATGTGAATTTTGACAACTGGATTTCCTGGGTCAAGATACTTTGGAATAGCAATCTTGCCCATCATAATGTCTGCTATTTGTCCTACCAGTTGAATTTTCTTGGTTTCTCTTATTCTTTTTCTTGTTGTTTTCATACTCAATTCCTTTATTGTTTTGGCTAAAATTGGGATTTCCTTGATGGCTTGCAATAATGGAATTTTAATGCAAACATTTCTCAATTCATCTAAGAAATCATAATTAGGCACCATGATCTGTTTTTCTACACCTCTATCAATTTGTAATCTTTCCGAAAAAGGAGGTATAGAAGTAGATGTGGATGGTTGCTCTAATACAGGAGTTGGATTTATTGAATCTTTTTGTTTTAGTTTTTCAATGTGTGGGTCTTGAAAGGATGTGTCTTCCTTAAGACTTTTATTCACCCGTAGAGAGTCTTCCTCAGAATTATCTTGTTCTTGTATGATCACAAAAGGTTTCCTCTTCTCAAGTATCCTTCCAGACCTAAGTTGAACATGCCAGGGCTTCACTCAATGAACCTCTAACATATCACGTGAGATCATAGAATATTAAACAACACCCTTAATTTGAGTACTTATTGGAAAATACCTCTAAAAATGACATTATTTAATCCCTTCCCAATATAGACCCAACACACCTTCTGAATTTAAAAAGCCCCTACTTTCACTATATATTGTAGGTATGAATTTTTTCATTAACATTTTTATACCCCTTTATATTTTTCCATTAACTTTGAGCTCCAATTTTTATACTTTACAATATAAAAACCCTTTACCCCCTATATATCCCCCAATATATAATGTCATTTTTTCCTCATTATATATCCCCCAATATGAACCCACGTGGTATGGTATTGCTCCCGCAGTGAAGCCCCTGTGGTTGAACATCACTAAGGTCTAGAGGAGTAATTAAATAAGTTGGAAATTGTTGGCCTTCTATCATGTATGTGTTCTGAGGATTTTTATTATTGGGGTTTGGTATGGGTTGAGCAGGAAATTGATTTGATTTTTGAGGAAATGGTAATGGAAGTGGTTGATTTTGATGTGGTTGGTTCTGATGATGTTGTTGAGGATTTTGTTGAAAATTTTGTTGAAGATTTTGAGGAAAATTTTGTTGAGGATTTTGAGGATAAAAGTGTGGATATGGTGGATAGGATGGTGGATACTGATAGTATGGAGAGTATCTTCCATAGGGACTTTGTGTTCCTTGTGCCCAAGATTGAAATTGATTTTGAAATTGGGGCCAAGGTTGCTGCCAATAATTCCAAGGTGGAGGTTGATTATACATTTGATCATGGAATCCTTGTGTCTGAGGTCCCTGCCAAGGTCTTCTAGATACAAAGTTAAGAGATTCTGTGGAGTCTGTAGGAGTTTCTTCCTGAAAAATAGCCTTGAGACCAGGAAGAGAAGAAAAATTCTTGGTCTCATGTTTCTCAGAACAAATGACACAGGTTTCTATAACTTTTACATCCAAAGGACACTCTCTTAAGGCATGTTTCTTTCTACATTTGGGACAAAAGATTTCCAAAGCATCAGATTCAGCCTTCTGCTTGTTTTGTATCTTAAGGGTGTCTATTTGTTCACTAAGACTCCCTAAGATGTCATATTTAAAATCATCAAGCATGTGTCCTATTTCTGATCTACTTACTGTCCCAGAAGCAGATTTACTTGCCCTTGCAAGAGCAGGATCTCTTGGACCTTTGACAGTTTTGGATTTCCCTCTGGAAAGGTTGATACATAACTCAGATATTTCCGGTAATGTGAGTTGTGATATATCCCCTTTTCCCATCATGTTAAGGATATCCAACCATTCATCCCTAATTGTTTTCAACAAAAGAGCTTTTAAGGTGTCTTGATCTAGGTTTTCCATTTTTGCTCTTTTGATATTGTAATTAAATCTTTCCAACAAATCTTCCAAATTTTCATCTTCTTTTTGTAACATCTTGAACACTTCTTCCTTATGATTAATCGGCATACAATAATCCAAATATCTTTCTAGAAATGCTTGTTTCATGTCTTCCCATGTTCTAATAGAACTACTGATTAGACTCATAAACCACTTCAATGCTGCTCCCTTCAAAGTTGAAGGAAATAATTTTAGTTTTTGAGCATCTTGTAAGTAGTCATAAGTTCTACACAACACTTCAAATTCGAATAAGAAAGTTTCAGGATCTTCAGTTTTAAGTCCATAGAAGTTTGGAAGGACAGAGGGTGAAATGTTTTTCATGGTTGTATTGGTTTCTTCATCGAGTATAGGGAACCCAAAAGAGCTTCCTATTCTACCTCTTCATCCATTTTCACCTCTACCTCCTTCTCCTCTACCTCTACCTCTACCTCTACCTCCAAACAGTGTGTTTTCTCCATTAAAAACTCCTCCTCCTCTTTCTTTTGCCATGGTTGACTCTCCTGTGGAGGTGGAAAGGTTTGTGTCCCTAACAGGAGTTTTTAGATCTTCTTCTATGGCAGGTTCAGTGGATGAAGTGGAAGGTTTTTCTAATGGGATATCTGATTTCAGGTCTTCTAGAAGTCCAGGATCAGTAAAGGATGGACGATGGGTTTGAGTTGAAGGTGTACTAGCTCTGGATCTAGATGAAACAAGTGGTGTTCTAGAAATCAAACTTCTGCCTCTGCTGCTTATAAATCTTCCCCTTGAATCTCTCTCCCTACGCATAAAATTTTTTTTGGATGCTAAGAAACAAAGGTTACCTAGTTTTCACTTCCCCGACAACGGCGCCAAAATGTTTGGTCTCAATCTAGTCTCCTAAACTGAGCTCATTTAATTGTCAACCAGGGTTGGTAAACCGCTGAAGTGAAGTGTATTGTATGTACCTAGGTGCTTATTTCTTAATGCATTGTGTGTAGTGTTTTGTGATTTTTTTGGTCTTTTGTGATGATTTATGATGTTTTTGGTCTTTTGGTGGTTTTATGTTCACAAGGAAAATGACTAGAAAACTAATGGACAGCAGCTAATGATTAAAAACAGAGTGAAACCTAATTGGTTGATGTCAAATGGTAAATGAAAATGCAATACTAAAACAGAATCAAATCTAAACTATGACTAAGCAAAAGCAAAGCTTGATAATGACTTTTAAGAAAATGATTCAAAACACAAACTAAACTTGTCAAATTCTTTCATCAAAGGCATTTGAGAGAGAGCTTGAAACATGGTCAACCAAGCATGAAAATCTTCCTAACTAAACAACTAACTCATAATGATGCAACATTTTGTCCTTGATTAGAGATTTGTTGAAGTATGTTTGGAGTAAAACATTGATACCATCATAAGATCTTCTACTCTAAAGCTGGTCCCTAACTCTATTCTGCAACTCAGTTTTATAGTACTACACTTCACTCAAATTTTATGGATTTTTGAAATAGTCTTTTAAGGAAATGTTGGTTTGTAATATGATAAGGAAGTTGCAGAAGTACTTCAGGCCTTAAAGTGATATGGTCTTCTGTTCATATGGTTATGAAGCAATTATAGATTTTAGAACAAGAAGATGTTTGTAAATAATGAAGGTTGTTTTGTTAAGTTTAACAACTGAAGTAGTCTAATATGCAGTGAATGGAAACTGAATATGGAGTGCAAATGCAATTAGTTAAGCTAACAATGAACTTGAGATATCACTAATGTAAAACAATGCTGAACTACAAGTCATTATCAAACTTAAAACAAAACAACTGAACATGAGTTAAGTGCAATTAAACTCCGGAGTATCCTAACTAGACTATCATGCATTATTCTATGGAATTATACAGTCTGTTTGTCCATCATGATTGGTATTTTGGAAGAGTTTTTAGAACAATACTGACTGTGTAATTGAGTGCAAATGCAAATGTAAAGACTGAAAGCAATGAAAAACTAAGATATCATAGCCATCTCCTACCCATCATTATGATATTTTTGACAAGCGTTTAAGAGCAAGAACAGCTATGGTACTTAGTGAAAACACACAACTAAAACGTTCAAGATCACAATCATGCTTAAGACAGTATAAAGATTTCTTGGAAGAGTTTCTTCTTGTGGAAGAGTGTTGAGCATAAGTATAACTGTGATGATGAATAAAAGAGACTACAATTAAACCCTACAATACTATAGCCATTTCCCATTCATCATTATAATCTTTTGGAAGAGCTTCTTCTTTTGGAAGAGTTAGAATGAGTATAACTACAGTAATTAATAAAAACAACTACAAATTCAACTTCAGAAACGTAAAGGCAGCTAGAATACTTATCTAAATTATGCAAATAAATCCGTGCAAGAGGCAGGGGCCCTCTACCACCTGACGGAATCTAACTCCAAATCAAATCAACGCTTTCAAAACAACACTGTCTGCTTCATTAAAAGTAAAATAACTTGAACAGAGCACTCTGCGTCTTCAGAAATGTAGCACAGAATCTAATCAAAATCTAGAACAAAATCTAGCATAAAATCTAGCCTAGCTCTCAGTTTCCCAAGTGTTTATATAACAAATGTAAATAATAAGACTTGCAACAATTTCAGGAACACTGTCTTTCCTTATCGGAATCACATTAGGACTCTTGAAGTGGCTGCGTGAAAAGGAAAAAGACATCTGGACTGAGACAGTCCTAATAGAAGTCTTCCTTCCTAAATGTGTTCCCACGTTCCAAAACCATACCCAGAATTCGTTTCTTCCTTCATGGTGAGCAACGAACCATGTAGACATGACGTGGAATATGCTCATATGCGGTTTTTCTTGAGAGGCCACCTGGAACATACTCAAACGTGAAGACAGCTGCAGAATCGCCGGTTAGCTACGGAATGTCTGCATTCTGCAGCTAGTTCCGGTCAAAATGCTTTACAATGGCAAAAATCAAAAAACTTAGCAAGTCAGTCATGTAAATCATTCTAAAAGTAATTTTAACTATATTCATTGATCAATTGGGTCTAGGATAGCAATGGACAAAGGAAAATGAGGTAAAATGGAATGAAAGTAAGCACAATTTTGAGGCTCAACATCACCACTACAACACTAAAGAATAAGAGTGTAGAAGGCTGAAAGATGTCTAATATGATGTAGATCCCTCGAGGTCTTCCTCCCATGAAAGGTCGAACCCCTCAATCACAAGAAAACCACTACAATGGAGCCACTAGACCAACCACTAATGCTGCCTCAAAAATAATGCATTCCCTAACTGGAAAAGTGCTGGGAATGTTAGGGAAATGTGTGGTATGCTACCACAGATCTGAAATAATCTCTATAACTCTCCAAACAGGTCTCTCAAGTGAAGGAAATCTTCCTCCAAGGAGAAACTAGCTCAGAAAGTGGGATTCCAATCCCTCCCACTGATGCACCCTGCAACACTGCACAATCTCTGAAAAAACTGCGCTGATGAAGTAGGCTGAAGCTTGGCATAAAAAACTGATGTGGAATGATGAATACAAACTCTCCCAAGAGGCTCCTCAAGGAAAGAGGTGGGATTCCCGCTCGAGAACACCCAGTGTAAACAACACTGCTACCCTACTAAACAACAAGAGGAAGCAAAAGTTTTAGTAGACAAGAATAATGATCTAAAACATGAAGAATAATATTTCCATCCTCTTCCTTAAATAAAACATGAGTTTTCTTGCCCTTGGCCCCACTCAATTAGGTCATCTCTATCCAACGATACATCTCCCTCCAAAACTGCGTTATTTCTTCTTGGATTCCTCCTCCTCCACAACTACACTGCTGACTTAGTCAAAGTGGACTGAATCAACTTGATTTTATCTTTGTTCACAAATGGAGGTGTTTTATTAAGCTATAAAGAGTGTCCCCTGTCACACTTGGAGTGTTTTTATCCCTCCTTAGGACACTTATGGGCTTTTCCACCCATTTATTCACTGGTTAGAGCTGCTGCTAACTCTAATGTTCCATTTAGCTTTGAGGCTAAAATTTTGGAACATTACAGTCCTCCCCTCCAAAATATTTTCTTGTCCTCAAGAAAATGTATAGGGAGAGAAAAATTTCTCCCCTCCTCATGTGGCCTCCCATCAATAACCTCCATCACTGCATCAAGAGAATCTACAAATAAACTTTCATCCAATGTTTCCTCCCAAGTGTGCAAAACCAAATGGTATACATCAATCAAAGGTGGAAAGTGTGAATGGAAACCTGCTTGCTATCTCATGGCCTCCACAAAGTAGGAGTGATGACCAACATGGTGAATGAGTGTCTCCCTCACCCATGCTATCATCCAAATGAAGTGAGTCACCCTCCAACATGGCAACTCATGAAGACTCTCCTCCACCTTTGGCTCCTAAAATGTAGGTGGGCTGAATAAATGAACATGATAGGCAAGAGGGCCTATCCCACACTTTCCTCCTCTCCACTTATGTTAAGTGTAGAGGGCATGCTGATATTGGGCTGCAACATGAGTGCCCTCCAATGGCAAGAAGAAGATTGAGTCTCCAAGGACTCTCCCTCCAAAATCATGAGACATGCCAACCCAAACCATTCCATTCAAGATGAATGGCACATCATCACCATTTGGCATCCAAATCAGAAAAAATTCTGAAATTTATGTGCAGTTTTGGATGGTACCAAATGTCCTCCAAGTGGATATTACGTAGTCTTCCCAACTGTTGTTTGAGAATGTCATGTGGCAAGTGGTTCTGCAATAAGTTATAAGCTATGTATGTTTTCTCTTCCAACATGGGGAAGTAAGCATCAATGTCTATCAGATGTACATAGGTAAAATAACAATACACTTTCCCAAAGTAATTTATAGATGGGCTACTATCATTACAAAAATTGGCCCTAAAGTGACCATGAAACCCATAAATACTCTTGCTCCCTTATGGAGCAATGCATTGCTCATATATGGTGAGAAGATACAAATACTCAATGGAGTAATCAACAAGTACATAAATGTATTTCTTACCATGCATGGTGAGTAGGTTGAAAGTGAGGTCCATGTATAAGTTCCCCCATGAGGATCCTCTCATAAAAATCTACAAGAAGAAGGGATACATATACTCCTTGGAACACTCCATCAATAAGAACACACTCCCATGTGACAGCACTATAGGCCTTAGAAATAATGCTCCATGACTCCTCCCTTTGACATTCCATATGCCAAAGCCATCCACCATCATGCTGCTATGTGAGAGGATCTTCTCCCTACATGGAAGTATCTCATGATCCTTCAATGCTGAAGGGTAGCCTCCTTGCACCATGAATGTGCCTTCCTTCTCTCTAGAAATTAAGTATGGGAAGAATTCTGCCCATACTCTCCCAAGTGCAACCATAGCAACAACAACTCTTGCTGCTCCCTCATATCTCCCTCATACAAGCCATGGAGTAAGATCATGATGGTCAACTTGTATGATGCCCCATACAAACAATTCTTCTGCTGCTCTATCATACGGGTGCCATGCCAACCAATTGGTTCCTCTCCATTTATGGTGAACATGGGGCTGCCTTTGTCCTTGGGCTGAAATGACATGGCCTCCAATGATGGCCCAAGTTTCCCCATCAAACAATTTAGCCATGAAGTGCCTCCTCAAGTTCTCCAAGTGGTTCCTCCCACAAGAAGAGAAGAAGTGTGATGTGGCAATCATGGTTTGCCAATGGTTCCTCCTGTAGTGTACAACATATAAAGTGGGGAGAATCATGCTCCTAATGGGCATCTTCAGTCTCAAGCCCACTCTCCAAACAAATCTCCCAGTGAACATAAACATATCAGCAATATATGGAAGCAAGGTACAATGAGAACAAGTTGCCAAGTGACAACCGGAGAGTGAAGCATGGTCCCACTCATGGAACCAGCGTAGTACATCCTTTGCCTGCATAAAAATAAGAAATAAAAATTGCTTTACCAGCCACTTTTTTTCCACCACAGTCATCTCATAAGATGGAAACATGAAGTTACAATATGGTGTCAATGGTGCACACCAAGAATCATGTGGCTTCCCCCACAAACCATAAAAAAGATAGCCAAAATCAATGCTATAAGTAGCTACAAGTACATCATCATACAATATGAAAGAAGAGATAATTATTCTTGTTACATCATGCTGCTCAAATAAGGAAAAGAAGTATAATACAAAGTATGAAATGATACCTCCTCCATCATGCACTTGAGATCTTGAGCTGAAATGGCTCAATTGGAAATTCTCCCTCACCTCCAAAGAGTAGGGAAGTGATTGTGACCTCCTCTTCATTACCATCTGGGCTATGCATCTCTCCATATGCTAATATATGTCACGCTGGATGCCATCCCAAGTGAACTCCTCCATCAAATGGAAATATGCCTCAAAGTGCATAGAAGAGAAGTCCTCATGTGCCGCATGTAGCAGCTTCTCCTTGAGACTAGAAGATCTAGTCAAGAAGACTCCGCCATGTGAATAGATGACCATATCATCCACTATATACTCATCATATATATCCAGGTCATCAAGAACCATGCATGCACCAAGATCCTTGGAGTACTCTACTAAGAGCTGAGATCTCCAATAAGGATCAATCCTCCTAAGAGACAGCGTTGGTGATCTGGCATGTGAAGCTCTCCTCATGTTGTTGCCTACTACTTTGACATCTCCCATGCCAAATTATTCCTCCAAGCCCTTCACCTCTCCAAGGTCCAAGAGTGGTGAATCTAAAGACAATAAGTCTTCCATCAACTCTAGATCAGGTGGCCTCCCGGGTGGAATGCCTCCATGAAGTGAGACATCAATGTCAAGAGTAGACTACACATATGGTTAGGAAACCTTGCCCTTGCTCTTACAACACAAATCAATTTGCCTCTTCCTTGCATTGGCTCTCTGAAATAGAGAAGGGTGTGTGCCTCTCATCAAGTGATGTTGCTCTTCCTCCCTACCTCTTCCTTCCAGCTGCAATGCTGCACAATCATGATGCTCACTGATTGTGCTTGGACTTCCATGTATGAGATCCTGGGGAACTTCTTTTAAGGATACAAGAATCCCTCCTGTTGGAGCATGTGCTCCTCCTCCCTCTGCATGAGGTACTAGATGTGCTCTAGATGTGACAATGATGTTGCCTTCATCTTCATCAATGTGTATGGGTAACATCTCACTAGTTGGATCCTTCTATGAAAAAGAGATCCTCATGCCCTCTTGTTTAGGAATATGAACTAGAGGTCTTGCCTTCATCAATGTGTAATGCAAGATGTTAGCTTCTCCCATGGGTTTCTAAAATGGAGTTTCCTCCATCACATGCAAAGGGTTTTTTCTCTCAAGTTTTCCTTGCTCATGTGTCTTAGTGAGTTTCTCACCAAACCTCTCCACCAATGTTTCAATGAATCTTACATAAGAGGAAGTTTTTGCATTTTTTAAAGAATAAGATTCAAAAATCCACCATGCATGAGCCTTGCCTCTGAGATGCAGCGCTGCAACTCTGATGGCTTCATCTTCAGAAATATGGTGCAGCTACAAATAAGAGTCTAGCTCTTTCACCCAATATCCAGATGAACATGTAGGTGATTCAGAAAAAGTAGATAGAATAAATCTACCTACATCCTGCTACTTGCTTTTCTCCACCTGGATCTTGAAAAACTCTTGGAAATCAATATGATCTCTAAACCTCTCAGTTTGAGATTCATACTCCTGCAACAAATTACTAAGAGTTCTCCTCTTAGGCATTCTTCCTCCTCCCATCCATCTCAAGATAGATCTGGGCACTTGAATGTGCTGTGCATCATGGTGTGTAGCTGCATGCTCACACTCACCATGTGAAAATCTAGATTCTGCTCTAGATCCAACTCCCTTTGGAGATCCCATCTCCAATCTCATTTTCTTCAGCTCTCCTTGAAAGCTTTACCTAGATTTTGGAAGAAGATTTGTAAGCTTGTCTTCCTTCCTTCCTTCACATACTGAAGCTTTCTGATTTCTTTCCATCCCTCCTGAAAGTTTCATGGCTTGATATCCACAGGCTGAGCCAAGATTGAAGCTCTAATACCACTGTAATATCCAAAAATAGGGACAGCTCAGCAAGCATGCACTAAAAACACATTTTCAGAAGTATATGCAATATAAAATGAAAATAATCACTTGGATCCCATAGAAACATCCATCTAGCATCTAATTCCAAGAGGAAATCAGAAAGAAATGCAACTAGGTGGGTTAAACAGACCTCCCACACTAGTGTAGTTGAAAATGACTAAAAACCCCAGACACTACTACTCAGGAATAATGCACAAAAGGGACTGCGTAGTCTTATGAGGGTTTTAACTTAGAAATTAAGGAAACAAATATATCTACTCATATATTAGATAAAAAATCTTACAAATTGAGATCTAGTCTCCTTATACAAAATACAAGAGAACCCGGCAAGGGTTTCTTGTCAAACACTCTGCATACAAAATGTGATATTCATAAATTTACTGAATCACCACTACAACACTGAAGCATAAGAGTGTATAAGGCTGAAATATGTTTTATCTGATGTATATCCCTCAAGGGCTTCCTCCCATGAAATTTTTAACCCCTCAATCACAAGAAAACCACTACAACAGAGCCACTAGACCAACCACTGATGCTGCCTCCAAAATAACGCATTCCCTAACTGGAACAACATTGGGAATGTTAGGGAAGTGTGTGATCTACTACCATAGATCTGAAATAAGCTCTAGACCTCTCCAAATAGGTCTCTCAAGTGAAGGAAATCTTCCTCCAAGGAGAAACTAGCTCAGAAAGTGGGATTCCAATCCCTCCCACTGCTGCACCCTGCAACACTGCACAATCTCCGAAAAAAATGCGCTGATGAAGTAGGCTGAAGCTTGGCCTAAAAAACTTATGTGGAATGATGAATACAAACTCTCCCAAGAGGCTCCTCAAGGAAAGAGGTGGGATTCCCGCTCAGGAACACCCGATGCTAAACAACACTACTACCCTGCTAAACAGCAAGAGAAAGCAAAAATCTGAGCAGACAAGAATAATGATCTAAAACATGAAGAATAATGCTACCATCCTCTTCCTTAAATAAAACATGAGTTTTCTTGCCCTTGGCTCCACTCAATTAGGTCATCTCTATCCAAAGATACATCTCCCTCCAAAACTGTGTTATTCCTTCTTGGATTCCTCCTCCTCCACAACTGCGTTGTTGACTTAGTCAAAGTGGACTGAATCAAATTGATTTTATCCTTGTTCACACATGGAGGTGTTTTATTAAGCTAGAAAAAGTGTCCCCTTTCACACTTGGAGTGTTTTTATCCCTCCTTAGGAGACTTATGGGCTTTTCCACCCATTTATTCACCGGTTAGAGCTGCTGCTAACTCTAATGTTCCATTTAGCTTTGAGGCTAAAATTTTGGAACATTACAAATTTCCTTAGGAGGCCCATTTTAGACCTAAAAATTACCCTAATGTTACATCCAATATCAACACATTTCCAAAAACTTTAACACTTTGACTGATTCTTTGGCGAATTACGTGTTAAATAGAAATTTGCAACATATGTAAAGATAGATTTTCAATTCACATCACACAATTGAATAGGATGGCACATAACAATCGGAAAAAAATGAAAGTAAAATAGATAGATAATCGAGTTTTTTACAAATTTTTTGTCCTAGACATGTTAGTCACATGACCTCAAAATGTATGCAGAAATATCATATCCTAAGTAGATCGATTCTGATGATATCATGTCATTGCTTGATCTATCATGCACAATAGCCTCATCCATCAACTAGGCACACCAATAGTATGGCACTGTAGCCTCATCAGTAACTCCTCAATCCGGATATCCAGTATCCCGAGAGTCGGCCCCTCTACATGCCGTTGTAAGTCAGCCAGAGTCTCGGTCAAATCCAAATCCCAAGGGACTGCCCTGTCGACAATCCTCTCTTTTGGTTCACCCGCCTACTGTGCACGAACCACTGGTTGAAAAATACCCACATCTGCATACATAAAACATATTTATTTTAGTCTTGAAAACATAAAAAACAAAAAATATGTAAAAAACCCAAAAAATCAAAAAACATGGTCAAAACATTTTACCTATAGCACCCCATTGAGCGCCTGCTGGTAAAATCAAATCCGAGTCTCCGCGAAAATCCATCCCTGCGTATGGATGCTCTTCTATGAGGATATGCTGTCGTCAGAGCCAAGTAAAGAATGTAGTAGAGAATGAGATCGATGAATAGCCAACATGTCTAGCCATCAACTCTACCCATCGCTACATCCGCGGATCCCTTGGACCAGCTACACCTAGTGTCACATGTTGTGGCTGCATCAATGAAACTCGCTCCAGAATGAAAGTGATCAGGATCAATCCATAGCTAAAATTATTCGTCTTGCCAATTTTTACTTTGATCAATTTGAGAGAGTACTTCTTCAGCCTAGTTGAACACGGTCGGCTCAAGACACCCAAGCGCATACTGCATGTATGATCTATTTGCAACATGAAGTGTCATGCTGCCAGCTAACTTTGCAATGGTGAACAAGAGAATTCACAAAGGAATGTCGTGCAAATCCATGATGTTTATATTTCCATCCTTGCTAGGCTTTGTACCTGGCCAAAAAAACTATCGAATGTAATCCTTCATTGTCTCACCTCCACGGACAGAACCCGCAAGGGAAATGGGGGCACCACGTCTCGAAAAACCTGTCAGAAAGTAAATATCATCGACCAATATTGGGAGCACTTTGTCCTCAATGTGAAATTATTGTTGTGTTGGATCCCATGAGTGAATCAAGAACCGAAATAGTTCCAAATGTTGCCTCATCCCTGATAATATAAAGTACTTGAGTACCCGCAGTCTCTGAGTGCTCTCACAGTGCCAGGATCATTTAGGGAAACCATATCCTTTTCCTCATGTTCTCTTTCTCACCATGTAATCGAAATTCTGATATGATCAAAGCATGTAATCAAACCATAATCTTAGTTAGGATCCATTTCATGCAAAAAGTTGAAGATATTTTGGGCACAACAAAACAAATTTCTAAATTGCACCCAACGCATCCCTATTCCCTAGACAGAGCATTACAGAGCACCTGAGATTCATTTTAGTTCCTTTGTAATGCATTTTTCGACATTCAGAGGTGCGTTGGTCCTAGGGCATTTTATATTTACCCTAGGAGCCCCAAAAACCTAAATTTTTTGCATAAAACTGAAAAATAATGCTACCTATAGAAAGAGAAAGGTCAGATCTCTTACTTGGTCCTAACGGCATGAGAAATGGTCCACATGATCTCTCACAATCAGCTTCTAAAGTTCGAGGGAAAAACTAGCTTAGAGAAGTAAAAACTGAATGGTAAATGTGAAATGGTAAAAATACATGGTAAATTCTGATTTAAATAGTCTTTTGCAATTATTTTATGCATATTTAATGAATCGACTATACTTTTTACCCATTTTTTACTATTAAAATAGGTATGTTTAATCAGTTTGGTGGCTCTTTGAGCAGTTTTACAGCTGGTATAGTGAATTCGACATGCATGATCTTAAAATGAATTTTGACCACAAAGCACACTTTTATCTCTTTTTCGATCTCTGTTAAACATCAAAAAAGGCACCCCCCTGGAGTCCTCTTTCAACTCTTTTCAGACTCCCAAAACATGAAAATATTTTCAAGCACTTTTCCTTTCGAGCTCGTAAAAGGAACTGAAACGACATCTACTCATTATAATTTTAACCCTTTTCCGGACTGGGATATATTATTTATGAAAAAGGAACACCCTATTCGAACATGGCTAGGAGGTTCTCTTAGGTATTATTTTACGCTTTTTTGGATATGAGGGACAAATTTATGAAAAAAAACTTGTGGAGTTTTCTTTTTGTCCATTTTTTCAAACTCTCTAAACATGAAAAAGGACCAAGTTTCCACTTTTGTTAAACTCGTTAAAACATCAAATAGTGACGAACTTTTCCATCATGACTAGATTGAGTTTCACTTTCGCTAGACTCATTAAAACATCACATAGTGATAGATTCACCCGAGGGTGGAATTATACATCAAGAATATGTTATCCTCCTCAAGTTTGTTAAAACCTAAAGAGGTACTAGTCAACAATGACTTGGGAAAATTGGAAAGGGATAAATCACTTTATGGTAGCAATTCACTCTTGAACATGACACTCATTCACTTCATATCTATGCCTATTGGGTTGGGTTATCTACTTGATGGTTTATCATAGCTATGGTCTATTACACCATCCATCACTTTGGTTTTGAGTCAATGTTGCCAACTCATTTAGTGTCACTGATATGTTCAAGAGAAGTCACTCATTAATTTATCATCCTTTGCAATACTCATAAACCTTCATTTCATGACCGCCATCCCTGAACATTTCTTTATTAGCCACATTATGTCTATGAAATCATTACTCCCATTTCATGTCGTTGATGGGGGATACATCAAGGCCCTCCTGTGATGAGTTGCTTACTATCGACATTAGCTCATCATCCAGGAAGTTGACTTAGAAACACCCTTCCAGTACCTTGAAGCTTGCATATATCAATGGCAAGTTTATCACTTTCGATGACAGGTTGCCATCATTGGCCTTCAACCGAAAGAATTTGTATGGTGTTCGACATCAAATCATCTATTCACACCATGCAGACTGTACTGCAGTACCTTGAGAGCCATTATCATCATCAATGGCTTCTCTTGTGTCCATTAACAGTGTACATCATTGGTTGGTAATCAGACGGTGTCTTCCCATGCTCAACTTCAGATCACATATTCACATGGTTAGACTCATACTTGACCGATTAAGTGAACGAGATAGAATACCCCAGATCTAGTTTCATCCATTTGGGTTGCAGTTTCAGGAGTAGTACCACATCATCCATACGATGGCTTTACAGAGATGGTCATCCTATCATGGGTCTATATATGTAGATGACTTTCTGATCTATATATATGTTATGATACTTTATGTGCTGAGTATGGGTATAACTCCCTCAACAATTCATGTCCAAAATGCAAAAGATATCATGATGTAATGTATTGTAATTGATGTAGGTCACCATCCGCTTGAGATCCTACTCATCACATTGTAAAGCATATTAATCAGCATTATCATTTTTGAATTCATGCTTTAGGGGGTAGATGTTACAGGTCAATTTGGGCATCACTCCTAAAACTCAAATCAGTATAAACATGGTCTATCATAATCTAAATCTATTGCTACTTGGTTAGACAAGTCATCCCATTGTTGGATTTTTATCCATGAAAGTTTCATTGCTTGAAGTCCAGTTGAAATGCTCCATTGAGCCACCAATGCACCCCTAAACTGTAGTAAGTGCTTTGCAAAGCACTTAATCCCATGCAATGCAGCATTGCACAGCACCTAGACCCGCTTGAGAGTGCGTTGGTTGACTGTGAGTGAATTCTTCAAAGGATTATGAGAATCTTCCCACTTTCTAGTGGCTTCTAGAAGTTTTTCCAGCTATCATACTATTTGATAACCTCGAATATGAACACCATGGAGCCATTAAATCACTTATCCTCCTATCTCAATGAAAAAGTAAACTTCCTCATCTATTTATGGAAAATCCAGTCAATGACCAATTAATGAAAAACTACCATCATTTCTTATAAATTGAACATTGATCATAGTGCAAAGGGAAGCAAGAGTTTGAATTTGTAGAGTCATGCTGGTAAGATTATAGCTCTTTGAGGTATTGTTTGCAAGTAATGTTATGCTGCTGGAGTGATGTTGCTGATGTGATGAGGATAGGACTAAAGTTGGAGTGAGTTGAAATTGAATCGATTTGGAACTTCTTCTTCTACCTTAAAATAAAGAGATTTTTTCCTTTCCTAATACATGTGTTCATGATTTATATATGTATTTTAAAATGCAATCGATTCAGTTTGATTAATATGAATAGATCATATGCCTTTATGTCATTTGTTGTCTTCTATTAGCAATTTCAAGTACCAATCAAATGAGTTCAGTTCGATTGAGAGCGATGGAAGTGACAAAAGGGAGACGAAGAATAGCGAAGGACCACAAGTAGGTGTTCTTCTCTTATCTGTTTATCTTAAGGAAAAGATCAAGTGTCTTTCATTTTTTGTTTTAAGTGCGTCCACCACACGTAGGGAAACTTATTTATCCGTAGGTTTTATTTCCGTAAAACAATAAGAATGGATCTCATGGCCTTGATTTAAGTGCTAAATAATCATCAGCCATTAAAAAGGCTTCAAACCACCACATTAATTATATTCTCTAAGGGATTTTCTTTGGCTTCTAGGAGGGATGTGTCTACCATTCAAAGCTTTTCACACCATGATTGGGTCTTGGAGCCTCATCATGAACCTTAATGAAATCAGGAGGATTTCAAATCACATATGATGCTTACACATGTAGGCTTGGTCAAAATAGGAACATACTAGGGGCTTAGGCCTTATTTGAATCATTGATCATTAAGCTTTGTGAATTAGTTCTCAAAGAACCAAATATGACCTCTATAGAGGATCTTACACCTTTATGGGGGATATTTAGTGTCATAATTAGTATGTTTTACAATATAGTAAGAATATTTGAGAGAAAAATTAGATTGTTGAATAGTGAAACATTGGGGAAATGTTTGGTTGATCGGTGATCATATTGCTATTGATATGATGTACGGATCATAATGTATATGAGGGGAAATTTTTTTTCAGTGCTAGTGATCTAGTCGCACAAAAGACCCCATAAATTTTCGTTTTGGGATACCCCCAGAATTCAAAAAGTAATCCAAAGTGACATGATTCATTGCTAAGGTGACAATAGAAACAACCATCTAGTGTTAAACTTTAGAGACAAAAGGGTATTCAAAATTTTAAAACTATAGAAGGATTCAGAGACCCCTTTGTATCTAAATTTAAACATTGCATATGTATTCAAAGACCCTTGTAGTGAAATGTAGCACTTCAGTATCAAAATTGCAATTTTCCATTTCCAGAGTGACACAATTAAAAATTACTAACATAAATGACTAATTCATATACTTGTTGCAATTTTTATTTGGTCATATTTTTATTCTTGGACTATAGTAGTCATTTACGCTAATCATTATTAATTTTTTCACTTATTATCTAGTCATATATTTTAGTTCTAGACTAAATTAGTCATCTAAGTTAGTCGATTTTAAATTAGTCGATTTTAACTTAGTAACTTATTATCTAGTCATATATTTTATCCCTAGACTAAATTAGTTGGTTACGATAGTCATTTTTAATTCGGCCACTTAAAATTGCTCAAATCTAGTAGAAATTAACTTGAAATAATTGCGGTGACTAAATTTGTTAGTCACCTAGTCACTAATTTCATCATTTTCTACTAATGATTTGTACTTTGTATTTACCCTTTTTTATGAATGAGTGGGACTACTTCTTGTGGCGTAAAATCTTGCTCATGGTTGGTTAGTTGTAATAAATACACATTACAACTGAGCCTATGGTAGGATAGATAATTGCTTTCTCTTAAGACACTTTATACACATGTAATTCTCTTTCTCAAAATATATATACACACATTGCATGTGTTTTTTCCTAAAGGTTCATGGATAATGTTATGTTGAGATGCTAAGTATGAATGTGTTGATGAATTGAAGCCTAGTATAATTATTTTTGATTAATTGTTGTAATTCTCATAATAATTAATAATTCTTCAAATAATGTTTACTTGTCATTAATTCTTCAAATAATGTTTACTTGTGATATAATGAATGTGTTGATTTTGTTTTTATTCAGAATTCATGACAAATTGGTTAGGATACCTCAAAAAATAACAAATTGGGTTTGAACCAACCCATGGGAATAATATTTTAATATGTGAACAAGGATAGGTTTTTAAAGTAAACTAAGAAACTTTTGTGAAAATCCTATGTAAATCTTAATTATTAATTCAAGAGGAAAAACATTAATTTTAGAGTGAAGATTTAGAGGGAAGATTCTTCACAGGACATATGATTCAAGGTGTTAGAAAGTTCACTTAAGAACTTGTGAACTGAAGGAATTATACCAAAAGACTTGTTTATTCATGGAAGCCTGAGTTATTAGAATTGAGGAGAGAAAGGGTATACTACTTTAGTAAATTTTGGGGTTTTAGGATTTAAGGTCCATTTTGGTTATTTGGAAATGTGCTAGGTTATGATAAAAGACTTGAGGATTTTTTCATACCTTATGTGTTGATATGGACCCAAATATACTTTGAATGAATTTGGGTAATTATTTGTCCTAGTGGACTCATATTTGGCTAATGGAAGTATGTTTGAATATTCATATTGAAAGCATATGATTTTATTTTTTGGGTTTGAATTTTTGGCCTTATCTCCTAGTCATATGGACTAGTGGTGGTCATGATCGAGGGCCAACATAGGGAAGTGGATAAAGCACAAAGGCATGTTTAAAAGTGGATGTCCTAGATATCTAGACATTCAAAAATATTGACAGTGCGAAAATTTGATGAAGATCAAAATTTCTGGATATTTAGATATCTTGACATATAAAACTTCATTTACACTCTATATTTGAAACATTCATATGCCAGTTGGGCATAGCCAATGGAGGACACATGGGGTCCACTTGAGTCAACCCTAGACTGTATAGATAATTGGGGGTGATGTGGCATGTTGACATGGTAGAATGGTGTGACATTCTAATGTGTCACAAAGTTCATAATAAGATGATATGGCATGCCAATGTGGCATGAAGGCTATGAATTTGACATGGTAGTTAATGTGGTTGTCGATGTAGCAGAGGATGTGGAAACTAGGAGTCCAAAAAATTTCAATATTGTCTTGTGTTGATGTGTCACTAATGATGCATCACAATATCTAAGGTGGAAGCTGGGTGGTAGTTTCCTTGGAGGTGACATGGAAACTATATAAGTGGATGATCTAGAAATTCAAAGATCCAAATTTTTAGTAAAAAAAGCTTATGGAGTCTCCTAGATAACGAGATTTCAGATATTTGGATCTAGATTTTATTAGATTATCTATTCCAAAGTTATATATTGTGTTATTATGGTTGTGAGCGATTGTATTTTCTTCTATTTTCTATGTTACATATTTCATATATTTTGTACATAATAATAACAACATAATTAATGAATCCATAAATCTAAGGAAATTTTAGCCCTATTGGTGTAAATTTTTATTTTTCATTCCATCTTTAGTAAATTTGTTGCGATGAGATATCCAATTGGATATCCACAAAATTTTATGAATCATATTGGTATCACATAAAATCTCTTTGTGTCTTTTTTGGGATGTTATAGGGTATCTTGGTCAATAATGAAGGAAGTCATAAAACTCCAACCATAGCCAATAATTCTATTAATATCCCTCAAAATTTTACAAAGGAGAGGTTCCCAATGACAGGATAACATGTTGTAGATATCAATGATAACATGAATCTCCTTATGGTATCTTTGTTGAATGAGTTCAGAATTCGAGAAGATGGAGGTTCCAACTCAAAGTTTAAATCAAAGGGGAAATTACAGGATTGGGAAGAACCAAAGGGAATCGAAGAAATAACCTAAAAGGAATAACCTAGTTCAATTCCATGAACCATGTAGAGTCCCAATTCAAAATGGAAGTGAAGGTCAACATCAATCCATTTCAAAGTGAGACTGAATCTTTGAAGTTAAATCACTAGTTGCGATATTTAATATTTAGTATTCATCGCATAGAGGAAGACTATAAGTTTTATTTGACCAACTAAAATTAGAGGACCATGCCCTAACCTAGTGGTAAATCCACACATAATCCCTTAGGTTGGAGGTATATCCTCCAATGAATAAGTGGAGGATTTCAAAATTCTCATAAAGTCACATTTTTTCCCTATCAGGTATGTGGAGGACTAGTGGATTTGACGGCTTTACTTTAGAAATAGATGAGGGTAAAGTGTACAGGATTACACCACAAAATTAAAAAAGATTGCCATAATCATGGGAATCTACACAAAAAAACCGAGATATACTCCTCAAGTATCTAGGGGGTATACAAAGCCATCTACAGAAGCAATTGATGTTTTTCAAACCAAGAATGATGGACAAGGCTTATGTATAGGAAAATTATCCGAATAACATGAGCCTAAAGAAATTAAAATAAAATGGTTAAAAGAATAAGAGCACCATGAAGCTTCCAAGGAGCATGAGAAGAAGTGGAAATGGGGGAGAAACAAAAAGAAAACAACCATAACACACCAGTGAAAATATCCCAGTAGCCACATCAACCACTGTAACATTGATGGACATATAGAGGAGAAATTTTATAAGTTATATCTAGAGCTCAATCCAAAGAATTAAAAGAAAAATGGTAAGAATAAAAATTTCATGGACACATAGTTGAATAATTAGGTGGAAAGTAGCTTGGAAATAGATCATAATATTTTCTATACATCGATGTTGAAGGGGGTGAATTTGAGTAGCCTTCAAAAATGAGAAGATAAAGAAATGACCAAAATCCTCTATATAACTATGCAGGTTGAGAAGAGGAAAATTGATGCTCAATTTGAATCAGGATCATAAGAAAATATCATAGTAGTAGATCGGGTCAACAATATAACTAGAGTATCATGGCCCATATCCATTATGATGGGTGAACAAGGAGGCAGAGATAAATGGAACCAAATAGTACAGAATCAATTTTGTTTGAAGTGTTTACTTTATTGATGAAGTGGAATTGGATGTAGTTTCACTAGATGTATGTGGTGTTGTGTTTGGTCCCTCTATGTACATGTTGGACGCAATCTTCACATGGATAGCCAACTAGTACCACCTCATCAACGACAAAAAATTCATTCATCATCAATTCATACAAGGGTAATTTGAAGATCTCATTGGTAAGTGCCAACGAGGAAAAAGAAAATATTAGTTCTAACAAGAAATATGTTTTTTTATTTTTAAAAGAAAACCAGTCTATAAAATATTCCATGAGAGCTAAATTATCCCTAACATATTCCATGAGAGAGCTAAATTATCTCTAGAGGGGTGTAATAAGGAAGAGAAACAATAACTGGAAGAGTTTCTATATCCATACAAGGGTGTGTTCCAAGAGCATAAAGGGATACCACCCAAGAGGGATGTGGAGCACAAGATATAACTAATGCCATATTCTTCATTACCAAACATTAGGTTGTATAGGTAGTTTTGTATAGAAGAAAACAAGGTGAGGAAGAAATTGCAACAACTAAAATATAGTGTTATTCAATAATGTACCTCACCATGTGGGTCACCTATTATAATTGTACTTAAGAAACATGGACTTGGTGAATGTGCATTGATTACTCAGTATTAAACAAAATTATGCTCAAGAACAAGTAACCCATGCCCATGATAGAAGGCAAGTGAGCAGAAGAGTGACTTAAAAAACTCTGCGTATCAGTTCCTCGGGTATTTTATCATATCTTGTCTCTTTCTGAGTATGAATTTCTCTGTGATAAGAAAAGGGCTTTGTTTGTAGGCTCTGATTCTTTGTTCTGCACTTGGAATGGATGCGTACCACCCCAGTTTAGTTAAGATGTTTATTTCGAATTATGCTATATCTCAGAGGAATTTCATACGGTTTGCTAATTATAGCCCCTTCTAGTCTCTGGTTTTTAATTTCGTATGGAAATCCTTCTCTGGTACTCATGATTCCATCAATGTCTATTATTTTGTTGGTTGGGTTAATTCCTATATCCCTGGCATGGAGATTGCAGGGGAGGTGGTGGACGAAAGTGATGGGAAACCCTGAGCCCTGACCTGGTCTGTTATTACAATTATTTTGATAACCCTACATGTCATTTAAATAGATTTGCATGTCAAGTTTATAGTGGTGCATATTAATTCTATAGCTCTGCATGCCAATTTCACAGCTCTGCTTGTCAATTTTTTAGTTATGTAGTGCAATTTTATGAACTTGCATGCATGTCTTACAATGACCATTTGGGGCTTAGGGCTCAATTGATTATGTCAATAGGGTTGACGGTAAATTGCTAAGTATGCTAGACTCTGGGTTGTTGTCAGATGGGGTGTTGACTCAATTATTGAGAAGGTCGAGATTTCATTCTTCAGATGCATGGGATTAGTTAAAAAATTTGTTGGTTTTGGTATTTTTTCCGAGCTCTGTCTTGTTTTCTGTGGTGAGTGGGAACATCTCACTCCTGTATGTCAAGACTTTACTCCATGTCCAAGTTGAGAAGTTGAACTATTACAAAAGTTTGAAGGCAGAGACATGCTTTTGAGGCCTTGTTTTTGGAACTGAGAGATATGAGAAGTGTATAATGCTCTCAGATCAACTTGAGAGGCTGACAATGGTTGAAAAATGGGACAAAGAAATCTGGACAAACGATCAAGAGAATATGAAAATGGTTGAGGTGGCAACCCTCAATAAGCAAGATAATAGTCTATGTCAACTGACTAAATTCAATACTGTTATTTTTTTTCCTTCTACATGTCTTCCTAGCATCTCTCACCCTCAAGCTTTTGCACATCGGGGGTGAACAACGGTGTGGATCTGGGTGAACGTTCAGTTGTTGGGAGACCAGCCTCAAAGAAAAAGAAAAATGGTGAAAGCACGGGTTGAAAAAAGAGAGGGCAAGGACAAAGAAAAGGCAAAAGTGGGGCTTAGTAAAAGGGGAAGGAAATCCAGTAAGGAAATTATACAGAACCTCTTTCATGCCTATGGAGTGGGGACACTTTCATGTAAAATCCTTGACTTATGGATGGAAAAAAGACCTTAAAACTAAAATAAGGGAAGACATCCCTGATGAAGAGATGGATCCGATGCTGACCGACCTTGAGAATACTAAAAGCAAACTATCATTATTTAAGCAGTCTATTCATTTTTATTAGAATATAAAGTGTTTAATGGCTAAATCCATTGTCACTTTTCAAGAGAGGAGACCCAAACACAACCTCCATATTAGCAAAAATACACAACCTCCATATTAGAAAAAATGCACAGGGATATCCAGGAAATTCACCTTGAACAACATCATCAAAATGTCCGCTTTAGTCTAATAGAACAAAAACTCCATAACATGAACCAAGTTGATATGCGTAGGTCAAGTGTCAAGGATCCTACACCCATTGAATGGTCAGATGAATGAGTTGAGAGATTTCTTGTTTTTTTGTTTGATATGTTGAAGAACGAATATCATTTATTTTGTTTATATGTCACTAGATGTAGTAGATAATAGACCTGTCAAGGTAGCTAGAGATTGATTTAAATTGTTCCAATTTTGGTTGGCTTATAACTCTTTGAAGTGGCCAAGATACGTGCGGCAGGTTGAGGCTAACAAGTATATAATATCATAATGTACCATTGTCACCGTTCAAGAGAGGAGACCCTAAGGCAACCTCCATATTAGTAGAAATGCGCAAGGATATCCCGGAAATTCACCTCAAACAACATCATCAAAATGTTCACCTTAGTCTAATAAAATGACAACTCCATAACATGAACCAAGCTGATATGCTCAAGTCAAGCGTCAAGGATCGGACACCCATTAATGATGAATGAGTTGAGAGGCTTCTTGTTTTTTTGTTTGATATGCTAAAAAGAGGATATCATTTATTTTGTTTATATGTCACTAGATGTAGTAGATAATAGACTTGTCAAGGTAGCTAGAGATAGATTTAAATTGTTCCAATTTTGGTTGGCTTATATATTTATTGAGGTGACCAACATACCTGCTGGTTTCCTACGAGGTTGAAGCTACCAAGTATATAATCTCATAATGTAGCATGATGTTTTGATTAGATGAATGAATAGAAAAGTACTATCAAATTCAAAAAAAAACAAATTGAAGCTACCAAGTATAAAATTGAGGCTTAAAAAAAAAACAAATTGAGACTACCAAGTATAAAATTGAGGCTACCAAGTATGTAATCTAATAATGTAAATGTTTGATTATATAAATGAATAGAGAGGTACTACCAAATTCAAAAAAAAAAAAATTGAGGCTACCAAGTATATAATCTGATAATGTAAATGAATAAATAGAGAAAAATGAATGAATAGGTCAAAAAAAGACAGAAAAATCTATATAAGAAAAAAAACATCTATATTGAAATTTTAATAGTAACCAGACTATGAAAGATATCTATATGAAAAGAAAAGAAAAAATAATCTATATAAGAAAAAAATAACAATATTGAAATTTTATTAGTAACGAGGGTTGATCCAATGAGAACTATGAAAAGATATCTATGTAAAAAAATTAAAAAAATATCTATATTGAAATTGAGAACTATGAAAGATATCTATATAAGAAAAAAACTTCTATATTGAAATTTTAGTAGTAACGAGGGTTGATCCAATGAGAACTATGAAAGATATCTATATTGAATTTTTAGTAGTAACTAGGGTTGATCCAGTGAGAACTGTGAATTACTTGGGAAGTTCTAGTTTACATAAAGCAAGCATTATGTAAATATATCACTCTGGCACTCCAGATATGATGTATTTGTTCATGTTTATTCTATTAATTAAACATAATGAATCATATCATGAAAGCATCTAACCGTTATGTTTATGTGATATGTATAAAAAAAAAAAAAAATTTGAAAGAACAAGTAACTAAATGGTGGAGAAAAAAGAGAGTGGCAGAACAAGTAACAGGACTTTAAAAAAAACTTAAACGCCACCCTTTCTTTAGTGTCTCAATTAATTATTATGGCTTTCTATCCATCCAGTTACAAGATAGTTACAGAACTGTATTACTTCAAGCTACTAGTTACATGGGTTTCTATTTATTCCACTTACAAGATAGTTACAAAATTATTACTTACAAGGTAGCTGTATGACCTAAACAACTACTTAATTACATATTTAAATAAAAACAAAACATGTAGGAGCATTTCATTCGTTCCGCAAAACATTCATGCATTCACAATAGTTCCACCTGCAACCAATAAACATTATTATCAGAACCATGAAAAGAAGCAACCAGTAAATTTTCTCATCAGAACCATGCAAAGAAAAAAATAGGTTTAATCTCATGGGCTACATGACCTAGAATATTTGTTCTAGGTATTACACAATAAAATCATTTCACTATATAGAAATTGAGAGAGATAAAATCATAGATAAGATTCATAAGAAAATATTAACATTATTATCAGAACCGTGAAAAGAAGCAACCAGTAAATTTTCTCATCAGAACCATGAAAAGAAAGCAATAGGTTTAATCTCATGGGCTACATGACCTAGAATATTTGTTCTAGGTAATACACAATAAAATCATTGCACCATATAGAAATTGAGAGAGATAAAAGCATAAGATAAGATTCATAAGGATTACCATTGGGATGAAGAACTTGGCCAGTGAAATAAGAAGAATCTTCTGAAGCAAGAAAAACGTATGACGGCGCCACTTCATCAGGTTGTCCAGCCCTGCCCATTAGCACATGTTCTCCAAAATGCTCTATAGACTTATCAGAAGTCACTGAGGCTGGTATTAAAGGGGTCCAGATTGGACCTGGTGCAACACCTGCATTATCAATAATAATATAAAATAACCATGCAAGTATCAGAATCCTTTTTATACACAAATCTTATCTAATATCAGAATCCTTTCTACAGAAAAATCTTATCTAGTATCAGAATCCTTTCTATACAAATATCTTAACCTAATATCACAATGTCTTCAAAATACCATTAACGCGTATTCCCCGCATCACTAGCTGCAAAGCTAGGCCTCTGGTGAACGAGACAATTGCTCCCTTGGTTGAAGTATAGTCCAAGAGAGTGGCATTCCCTTTATAAGCATTCACAGAAGTTGAGTTGATGATGCAGCTCCCCTCTTTCATGTGCTTCAGAGCATGGCTGTGTAATACATAGATACAGATTAGCTTACACCACCAATAGAGATAAAACATTAGGAAAATGTTAATGTTGGGCAGCGAGAAATAATAAGAGCCCATACCGGACCAAAAAGAACATTGAAAAGATATTGGTTCTAAACACACGCTCTAGCTGATCTGGTTCCAAATCCTCAATACTTGGGACTGGATGTTGTTCAGCTGCATTGTTTACCAAAATATCAATCTGGCCATATGCCTTTACAACTTCGTCTACCACCTGCATTGCCAAGGAAGGAATAGCATGAGAAATCTTAAACTTTTCTTCAGTTTATTCATTTCACAAAACACACATCTCCCCACCAAAGATGTCAAGGCATTAAAAAGGATAAAATTAAACTAGGATAGTCAAAAGTTAGTTGAATTGGTTGCCCCATCTACAGCTCATTATATGAGGGTGAGGGAGATGTTGTCACCCTTAAAAACATTATTAAAAATTCAAAAAATATATATATCCACTAATTAATAAAAAACAATATTAATATTTCTGATGAATTAAATTAAAAAAAAGACCCTTATATACAATAATATTAAATTAAACAAAAGGAAATTAAGCTTAAGACAAAATTAAAGGAAACAAAAAGGGTAAGTTTTTCAAAAAAAAAATAACCTATATACTATGTAACCTATAACAAAATTGAAGGAAACAAAAAGGGTATTAGGTTAGTCTAGGTAAGGATTATCCTAGCTGAAAATTCCATTCCTCTGAGGTACATTTGTTTTTCAAAAAAAATTAAACTATAGACTATGTAACCTATAAGAGTTTGTTTTTCAAAAATTTTTAACCTATATACTATGTAACCTATAAGATCACTATATACTATGTAACCTTTAGTTTAGATTTTTGTAATATAAAACTGATTAAACACATATCAACTCTTATTAAATTGATTAAGAATTGAAAATTAAAGGTGAAAGTTGGTGTTATGAATTAAGAATATTAAATTGATTAAGAAAATATTACTATATACTATGTAACCTATAAGATCAGAAAATATTACTTTAGTTTAGATTTGTGTAATATAACCTATAAGATCAGAAAATATTACCTTAGTTTAGATTTGTGTAATATAAAACTGATTAAACACATATCTATCTCTTATTAAATTGATGAAGAATTGAAAATTAAAAGTGAAAGTTGGTGTTATGAATTACTTTATCAAAATAAAAAATAATTAGTATTTTACACATATAAATGGACATGATAGTTTTTTGTTTTTGTTATTGATATAATAGTTAAAATCTTAAAGTAAGCAATAAGTATTTCTATAAAGATCAATACTAACTTTCTATCTGCCAAAGGCATCCCTCTCTATCTACCAAAGGCATCCACACAAAAAGAGGAAGTATCTACCAAAGGCATCCACACAAAAAGAGAATGGTGGATGGTGTGGTGAATTTGAGGATGGAACAAAGTAAGGGAAAAACCAGGCTTAGAATTAAGATGAATCTATGTCTAAAAGAGGATGGTGAATTTGGATCAATACTAACTTTCTATCTGCCAAAGGCATCTCTCTCTATCTACCAAAGGCATCCACACAAAAAGAAGATGTATCTACCAAAGGCATCCACACAAAAAGAGGATGGTGTGGTGAATTTGAGGATGGAACAAAGTAAGGGAAAAACCAGGCTTAGAATTAAGATGAATCTATGTCTAAAAGAGGATGGTGAATTTGAGGATGGAACAAAGTAAAAAAAATACCCATAATTAAAATTAAGATGAATCTATGCTAGTTAGACATGTGTTAAATTACATTAACTTCAAAATCGTTCAGATAGATCCAAAGAAACACACATTTTAAGACATATCCCTTCAAACTTTGAATGAAACCTACCTCCCTCCCTCCCTGATGCATATTACTCTTGATGCATATTCTTTAGAGCGATATGTACGACAAGTTCTTAACTAGGAAAAATATTTTGCAACCTTCGATTCAAATCCCGTTTGTACCCTTTAATGATAAGAGAGGAATAAAAGAGAAAAAAAAATCAGAAAGGCATTGGCCGGTTATTACTTTCGGCCCTAAGGGAGGAAAACGGACACGTGGTAAATACTTCCAGACTTATGGTGGACCCTCAACAGAGGAAAAGGGGCCTGTGTTAAATCCTTCACGTCGGAGGAAACGAACACGGGTGGAGTAGGGTTTCACACTTTCACCCGACTCTCACTCATAAAACTTTAAAAGGCCACCACGGAAGGGGTTTCCCACTCCCACCCAAATTCTCTAAACGTTTTCACCCAAATCCACTAACACAGTTTGCTTCTCACAGTAACCAGCTCGACATACACAATAAGCATCATCCTCCTCACACCCACGAGACTCCACCAACGATCCATGTCTCTTTTAATAAGATATTCCACTCTACCCTCACACCCACGAGACTCTACCAACGATCCATGTGTCTTTTGATAAGATACTCTACTCTACCTACGTCTCAATTAGGGGCTTAGGGGCTTAGGATTGCCCACTGTTACCCTTTTCCTAAAGGGCACTTGGGGTTAGCACAATTTTACCAAAACCCAAGACGAACTCCAACCTACTTGTAGGGAGTTGGTATAAAGTCTTTCCTTCCCCATTATGAGTTGGGTTCATTATGAGGAGTTGAGGATTTGGGTTCGTTAAAAGAGTTAGAGTAACCCTGGTTGGGTTCAAGTGAAAGTGTGCATCCTCACGAGTTGAGTTGAGTTGGGTTGGTATACTATTACCTGTATGAGAGTTACTAGGTTAGAGCTGTTACAGTTGTGTGGGGGAGGGGCATGAGAGTTACTAGGTTAGAGTTGTTAGAGTTGTGTGGGGGAGGGGAAAGACTCGAACTCCAACCTACTTGTAGGTAGTTGGTATAAAGTCTTTCCTTCCTCATTATGAGTTGGGTTCATTATGAGGAGTTGTGTGGGGGAGGGGCATGAGAGTTACTAGGTTAGAGTTGTTAGAGTTGTGTGGGGGAGGGGAAAGACTCGAAGTCCAACCTACTTGTAGGTAGTTGGTATAAAGTCTTTCCTTCCTCATTATGAGTTGGGTTCATTATGAGGAGTTGAGGATTTGGGTTCATTAAAAGAGTTAGAGTAACCCTGGTTGGGTTCAAGTGAAAGTGTGCAACCTCACGAGTAGAGTTGAGTTGGGTTAGTGAAAGTGTGCAACCTCACGAGTTGAGTTGAGTTGGGTTGGGTTGGTATACTATTACCTGTATGAGAGTTACTAGGTGAGTCACTAGGTTAGAGTTGTTAGAGTTGTGTGGGGAGGGTTAGAGTTGTTAGAGTTGTGTGGGGAGGGGAAAGACTATGTACCAACCCCATCCCCTACAAGTGGTGAGTCTACATTTTCATTAAAAATCCTCATAATCCCCTACAAGTGGTGAGTCTCCATTTTCATTAAAAATCCTCATAATGAACCCACCTCATAATGAGGAAGAAGGGATTGTTGCAACACTTCCACTCAAACCCAACTAGCCTTGCACTAACCCCTTTAGTGAACCCAAATCCTCATAATGAGAAAGAGACTCTATACCAATCCCCTATATAAGTAGTGAGGTAGCACATTTTCATTCAAACTCAACCCGACTACTCATAATGAAACTAACTCATAACCATGAACCCAACTCATATAACTCTTCCAAAGAAGGAAAAAATACTACTTTAATGAAGAGAACAAGAAATCACCTTCACTAAACCCAACTACAACTCAACCCATCCTCCTTTGATGGGAGAGAGGGAAATCCAACCCCGACTCAACCCAATTCCCCCTACATACAACCAGCACCCAATCACTCTCCAAAAAAAAAAACCTACACAAAAAAACACCTAATCACTCTCATACCCAACTCCAACTTTATAGCAACCTCCCCCTCCCCTCCATATAAGTTCACCTTAGGCCTCGTTGATATCCGGGAGGACCAACCATATATCTTGAGAAGGTCTGTTGCTAATCCCCGGGCCTAAGGAGCCTCTCCCCATCCTTATCGGGGGAGACTGTCACATGAGAGTGAGTAGAGCCAGTTTCTGTGGCTGTGGCTGTGATCCAGATGGTTCGGCGAGGCAATCCACCTATCACGGCCAGCCTGTGAATAATGAGTGTTTGCGGGATGTCGAGTCGCGGCGTAGTTCCGAAGGACGTAGTACCGGAGGAAGGGAGCCAGCCAGTAAGAATTTCAATAATCGGAAGAATCTGAAGAAGAATCAGAATCGGAAGAATCAAACTCTGAAAAAGAATCAGACTCATCAGACTCAGAATCTTACTCAGAATCGGAAGAATCATAATCATGCACCCAAGTTGACGTCCACCCCATTCAAATGAAATACCATAGCAAAGAGACTTTTAACTGGAGGCCAGCAAGCAGGATGTTTAACCACCAGATGATGGGAAGATATCTCGCCTACCAGCTTACCCATGAAAGAAGAAGAATTACTAGCCACCTAAGGGCCAATGGAGTGAAGTATGCAAGCGGGTGACACAAGATACATGGAAGTAGGATTACTAGCCCAATAAGTACTAGGACGACAATAAGTACGAGGACGAGGAATCAACCAGTTGGAGAGTGGAGAAAAGGCATGTGGATTAGTTAGCCTGCCCGCCAGCTAGGACCGGGAATGAGTTGCACCTTGGGGAAGAAGGTTGGTGGCACCCACCTAGAAGGAAGGAGGATCAAGCTAACAGAGTCGTGCCGATCTCATCGAGAATATAAGAAAGATTGGAATTGTGTGTGAGAAGTCAATAGGTTCTACCCATATTTCCTCATTGCCTAGCGCTCGGCAGGTTCATTTTGGTGGTTCCGTGGTAAGTCCCAGGTGTCGTCCGTGGGTCTGTAACGCTGGGTCGGTGCGTTAGTTAATTGGGTGCATGAGTTGATTGGTTGCGCGGGGTTTGTAAGTCGGTCCTTGCAAATAGGTTTCTCCGCCCGCTTCGCACACTGTCCTTGCTAGGGCACAAAGCTGTGGGCTTTCATTCCTAATCCCATCCCCGTCGTAACTAACTAGCTTCTGCCCCTAATATAAAAATGCTCCAGGGTGAGGGTGAGCCTGCCGAACTCTCGACAAAGGCCCGGAGGCCCGGTAGGGACTCACTATTCATATGGTGAGGCCCTAACGGGTGAGGGTGAGCTTGCCGAACTCTCGACAACGGAGAGGTAACGTGTGAGGGTGAGCTTGCCGAACTCTCGACACAAGGCCGCCATCAACAACTCTCTTTTGGGGGAGGGGGTGAGGGTGAGCCTGCCGAACTCTCGACAACCGGAGAGGTTACGAACGATGGCGGCTCCCGACCAAAGAAGGGATTTATCGCTCACCTCCCCAAAGAGGTGAGGGACGGAGTCACTCACTATTCATATGGTGAGGGGGAGGGGCCCCAAAAGCCGCCATCAACGCGAAGAACACAAGGCCCGTTAGGGTGAGGGTGAGCTTGCCGAACTCTCGACAACGGAGAGGTAACGTGGGAGGAGACGACCCGGTAGGGGGCTCGACCAACAGGAGAGGAGCAACTCTCTTTTGGGGGAGGGGGTGAGGTTACGAACGATGGCGGCTCCCGACCAAAGAAGGGGGAGGGGCCCCAAAAGAGAGGAACTTGAAGAACTATAAGGCCGCCATCGACTCAGCCGAGGTTACGAGGTTGAGGCCTCCATCGACTCACTATTCATATGGTGAGGGCTCCAACTTTATAGAAACATCCCCTCCCCCCCACTCCAACTTTATAGAAACATCCCCTCCCCCAAACCCCAACTTCATAGCAAACCCTCAAACCCCCCTCCCCCAGACCCCAACTTCATAGCAAACCCTCAAACCCCCCTCCCCCCAAACCCCAACCCTCCCCCCAAACCCCAACTTCATAGCAAACCCCCACACCCACCCCAACTTTATAGCAAACCCCCCACACCCCTCCTCCCCCAACCCCAACTTCATAGCAAACCCCCACACCCACCCCAACTTTATAGCAAACCCCCCACACCCCTCCTCCCCCAACCCCAACTTTATAGCAAACCCTCACACCACCCCCCCCGGCCCGCCCACCCAACTTTATAGCAAACCCCCAGGCCCCTTTTGGAGAAAACCTTTATAGCAACCCAACACAAGAAACTCACCTTTTCCCTAACACACCCAAGGGATAAATCTTTAAGACACCACTTTTCCCAAGGGAATTCAACCTAAATTATGTAAATTTTACACATTGACATAAATAATATCACCTTTTCCCTACTTAATCATTACCCTAGAACACCCAAGGAACGTACAACACCTTTCCCTTTTAATTTTCCCTAGCACACACCCTTTCCCTAACACAAATCTTTGAACCTAAACAGTGTTAACTTAACTGTACACACAATGGCATAAAGACTTTCAACACACCGGTCTTCAATCTTTCCCTTTTAATTTTTCCTAACAAGCACCCTTTCCCTAACACAAACATTTTTTCGAAAATTTAACCTAAAAAATGTTAATTGTACACGCAATGGCATAAAGACTCCCAACACACCCAAGGGAGTTTGAATCTTTTTTTCCCCATAACACAAACAAGGGACTTGAACTTTTCCCTTTTAATATTGCCGAGGGAATTCAAACTAACTTATAAATTGTATACTTAAAGACAAGAATCTCACACCATTTCCCCTAACACGTGCTCAACTTTACCCTTTTCCATATTCCCTAACCCACCTTTTCCCAAAGGAAAAGAAACCTAACACACACCTTTTTCACCATTTTCCAATGGAATTCAACCTAAATTGTGTAGGCTGTACACATAAAGAATCTCACATTTTTTCATAACACACTATAAGGGACTTAAATCTTTTAAGTCCCCAAGGAACCTAAACCTTTTCCCTAGAGAAACATACCTTGTCCGTTTTCACTTAAGGGACTTTTCCCTTAATACACCCTAAGGGACCTAAACCTTTTCCCTTAACACACCATAATAAACCTAAATATTTGCCTCTTCCAAAGGGAAGTGTATGCGATAATGGCTTTAAACTTTTCCCTCTTCCAAAAGGAATTAAACCTAAATTGTGTCAATTTTTACACACAAACACAAATATCTTACACTTATCTTTTCAAACCGAAATTTACATTAGAGACTCAAGGACCAAAAACATTTTCCCTCGATCCAAAAAGACATAGAAATCAAACACCACCTCTCCCAAACCTTTTCCCCTTCCACTCAACACCCAAAACAGAATTGAACCTATCCCCTTCCACTCAACACCCAAAACGGAAGTGTATACGATAATGGCTTTAAACTTTTCCCTCTTCCAAAAGGAATTAAACCTAAATTGTGTCAATTTGCACACACAAACACAAATATCTTACACTTATCTTTCCCAACCTAAATTTACACCTAAATTTACATTAGAGACTCGAGGACCAAAAACATTTTCCCTCGATCCAAAAAGACAAAAATCAAACACCACCTCTCACAAACCTTTTCCCCTTCCACTCAACACCCAAAACAAAATTGAACCTATCCCCTTCCACTCAACACCCAAAATAGAATTGAACCTAAATTGTGTCAATGGATCACACAAAGACATAAAGACTCTATCAAAGACCAAATACATTTCCCTAGATCAAACACCACCTTTCACAAACTAAACCTTTCCCTTTCCCTAATACACACACCTTTCCCCTCACACCCAAGAGAGATTTCCTTTCCCCTAATACACACACCTTTATACTCTCTCTCACCTTTCCCGAACCTAAATTATATCAATGGTACACACAAAGACATAAAGACTATCAAAGACCAAATACATTTCCCTAGATCAAACACCACCTTTCACAAACTAAACGTTTCCCTTTCCCTAATACACACACCTTTCCCCTCACACTCAAGAGAGATTTCCCCCCACATCCCTTTCCCCTAATACACTCACCTTTGTACTCTCTCTCACACACCTATCCCCTCACACACAAGAGAACCTTTTCTCCTTTTCCCATCACACCCAAGAAGGAACCTTTTCTCTTTTTCCCTCCCCTCACACACCCATGGAAACCTAAATTTACCTCAATCTTCCTCTCACAAACCAATGGGAACCTAAATGGAAACCTAAATTTACCTCAATCTTCCCCTCACAAACCGAACCTAAATGGTGTGAACTATAAACACAACTTAGACTTTTACATATACATGGGATCCTAAATTGCGGGAACTACAAAACACATGATCGACTTTTCCAAGAGAGAACCCCCTCATAGACCGAAACACATACCCATTCATTATGTGAACTATAAACACGGGACTTTTGCAAGAGAACCGTTACTCTATTCCCCTCGTTTTTCTCTCTCTTTTCCCGTCGTTTTCCTTCTCACCTCACACCCCCGAAGTGAGCCTTTTTCCCCTTTCCCCTCACACAACAAATCCTAAATTTCCCCCCCTCACATTCACTCGTTTTCCCATTTCCCCTCACACACCAAATCCTAAATTTTCCCTCACACATTCACGGAAACCCAAACTGTATCACCTATAGATACAAAACTTGAACCCTTTTCCCTCACACACTCAAGCAAGGGACTTTGAACCCAAATTGTGCCATTTTATTCACAAAACTAATTGGATCAACTGTATACAGAAAGATTTGAACCTTTAACGTGGATTGTTTGCATGCCCCCCCTTTGGACCTAGATTGTTTAACGTGGATTGTTTGCATGCCCCCCCTTTGGACCTAGATTGTTTTTATTGTTTGCATGCTCCCCTTTTGCTCCCCTTTTGGACCTGGATTGTTTTGTTTTTTATAATTTACATGACAAACACATCACACATCCGCTTTGTATGGACCCAAAAAATAAGCATTGATTTATGTTTTCCTAAACCACAAAAAAAGGGCAAAAGGATAATGCTAAAATATAAACTGATTGAAACTAAAGCAAACAAATATACATAGCATAAAAACCAATGTATTCGAAAACCTAGATATCTCAACCCGAGGTATGAACGAGTTCGGAGGAGTCTGACCTTCTTGCAATTCTCATCATATCCCAAATCCACGCCAATTTTGATAGGTTCCTTGGCATGAGCAGTCTTCACTTCCTTTAACATATTGAACGTATCCGCAGCATCCTTGTCTTCCTGCCCACTTACATAAGTAAACGCAACAGTGGCTCCCTCCAACGCAAAGTGATGGCATACAGCTCTCCCAATACCAGAGTCTCCTCCAGTCACCAACGCAACTTTTCCCTGCACATGAAGTCGTCCTCATCACAATCATCATCACTAATTGCCAAAGAAGCTCAGAGTTAATGGCTCTGTAAGATGAGCAAATCAGCAATTCTAATTTGATATTTCCTGCCCAATTAGAATATGAATATATGAATTAGGTTTCGCACCAGATTTGATATTTCCTGCCCAATTAGAATATGACTATATGAATTAGGTTTCGAACCAGATTTGATATTTTCCTGCCCAATTAGAATATGAATATATGAATAAAGTTTCGAACCAGATTTGATATGAATATGAATATATGAATTAGGTTTCGAACCAGAAAATGTGAACAAATGTGGTTCATAGTTCATTAATATAATATAATGGGTATCAACCTTTCAAGCCACAATATATAATTTTTATCAACTTTTCAAACCAGTATTAACCTTTCAAGCCACAATATATAATTTTATCAACTTTTCAAACCAGTATCAACCTTTCAAGCCACAATATATAATTTTTATCAACTTTTCAAACCAGTATCAACCTTTCAAGCCACAATATATAATTTTTATCAACTTTTCAAACCAGTATCAACCTTTCAAGCCACTATATATAATTTTTATCAACTTTTCAAACCAGTATCAACCTTTCAAGCCACAATATATAATTTTTATCAACTTTTCAAACCAGTATCAACCTTTCAAGCCACAATATATAATTTTTATCAACTTTTCAAACCAACAAACGTGATTCATATACCACAATATATGATTTTTATTAACATTTGTAACTAGCAAATGTGGTTCATGGTTCATTAATAGAATGGTATCACCGCAAATGTGATTATGGTTCATTAATATAATGGATACTAAATTCTGATTTGATATTTGATTAACATGTTCACTAATATGATGGAATATAATGGATACAAAATTCTGATTTGATATTTGATTAACATTTGAGAGCCAGTGTGGTTCATTAATATGATGAATCCGGAAGTATAAATCAGAAGTGTGGCTCATTAATATGATGGATCCGGAAGTATAGTATCAAATCAAAATTGCCCAGCAGCTGTCCTCCGACTTATCAGGAGGAGGAAACTGGAATGCCAAAAAGTAAGACTGCTGGAGTTACATTTCAAAAGTAAAAACTAACACACTGATTCATTCTTTCCAGAAAAATGCAGAAGAAATCTTACATTCAATTTGCCTGCGGGCCTATACGACGGTCTGGCAGCCCGAGGTTTGGGATCCATTATATGCTCCTTGCCTGGCTGGACATCTTGCTTCTGTGAAGGAAACGATTGTGTTTGGCCATTCGACATCGTTACTGAAGATCTCACTGAGAAAAGATATAGCCGAGGAGGTTGAGTATGCAAAACTCTTTAGAACCGCTAGAAGAACTAGTAACACCGATCAGTTTTAACGACTGGATGGCAGACTTATATATACCAACTGGAATGCAAAACATGAGAGCAGTTTCATGATGTGGGTATTGAGATGGTGAGATTTTATGTTTATCGCTTGCCAAATGTAGCTGTTCAGGCCGTCCTCAATTTCTAACACACGTTTAGAGGGAGCAGTCACCACCTGGAAATAGCTTCTGTCCATGTGTCGAGCAATTTTTCTGAACTGTGGCCAAATGACACCTGTGTTCTTTTTTGTCTAACGAGTGTCGCAGATTGCTTGGATTTGCAACGATTGAGTTTGTATTCATTTAATTTGTTGGCCACATTGCGGATTAGTTTTCATTAATCTTTCTAACAAATAACCTAGTCACCCACAATTCCAATCGATCTCTCTTTAAGTGAATGGTTATCTATTCAAAATGAAAATGATATCCACAATTACAATCAGTTATTTCAGTGGATGGTTATCTGTTCAAAAAATTTCATTGTGAGATACAATTACAGAGCTTTTGAGCTTGTTAATTGGTGTTTGGTACTACCGTGTATAATGATTATTAGTTTAGGTTAGGTGTATATTTTATGTTATTGTTTGGTATGGTGTATAATGATTTGTTTGCTGAGTTTGATTATTGGTTTATTGGTTTAGGTTATGAAAATCTTTTATTTTAGGCTTCTTATTCTTAAGAGTTAGGTTTTATTTATTTTTTTGAGTGAGTTTACATTTAAGTGATTATGAATTGGGTAGTTATGAAACCTTATTTTAGAACTCTGATTTTTAAGAGTTAAGTTTTATTTTTATTTTTATTTTTGAGAGTGAGCTTACATTTCAGTGATTATGAATTGGGTTGTTATGAAACTTTATTTCAGTGAAGGGTTTTAGTTTAAAATTTAGAATATTAGTTTTAATTCTTTTAAGTTTTTATTGTATTTTAATTAATTAAGTGTGTAAGTTTACAATGTAGATGGATTTATCTTGGCATAGTTAGTTAAATAATTTATTAGTAAATTTGGTTATGCTCATTTATTATAAACATATATTTAAACCTTAGAGGAGTGTTTTTAATTTGCCTAAATGTTTATTATGTGCTAGAGAATTGGTTGTGAATAAATCTAGCTTGCTACCATCTAGTCAGTGAGACTAGTGCCTTTAATTTTCCTAAATGCTTATTATGTGTTAGACAATTGGTTGTGAATAGACTTAGCTTTCTACCATCCAATAAATTTTAAATTAGTGATAAATTTGGTTATGAGTATTGGCTACAAATATCTCCTACGTAAGTGAATGACTTGAGATAAAAGCTTCAAATTTTTTGAACTTTTGTTATATGCCACACATGATTCTATAGTGTTGATGAACTTAGCTTATCATCATGAAGTGACAGACTTTTAAGTGATACAATAATGAAATTAGTTAAATTCTCTTGTTACAAATATGTAATACTAAAGTAAAAAATAAGGGAGGTATACCAATGTGGGCAAAGTGTATCATTTGTAAAATGATTTTCAAAAATTCTCATTAATATATGTATAAATGTATAAATGTTTTTCTGAGATCTATCTCTAGAGATAAATGTCCTTACCCTAATGGCTGGACTGTAGAATTTGTTATGCATTTCCTGGATATTATGGGGATAGATTTACTACTGAAGGTGGAAGAATCAAGGCTACAATGCATGGTTGTGGGGGAAGTTAATTCAACTTTTATTTCACTCATTCTAAAATTTTCATGTCCTAAAACATTTAGAGAATTTTTCCCCATTTCTTTGTGTACCATCACCTAGAAGTTGATTCGAATATTATTGCTAGTAAAATCAAAGAGTAACCCTCAATATACATAACATATAAACAATTTGGGTTTCTCAAGAACAGACAAATCCATAATGTTATTGCCATTAGCCAAGAGTGTCTACACTCTATTAAGTCCCATAAGAAAGAGGCTTTGATTATTAAATTGGACTCACATAAAGCATACTACTGGAAAAAATTCCTAATTTACCACATCCTAGTCAAATAACTACAACTCCTTTAGGGTCTGATGTTGCAGATGGTGTAATTGGTTTAGTTAACACAAATAAAAGTAAGAATAAGTCCTCAAAAACTACTTCTCCTATAATAAATTTACCTGATTCACCGAAAGGAAATTCTTCCATTGAAAATTTTGTCGACATTCACGTTGTAGATTCATCTACAACCAAATCCAAAACTGGAAATAAGAAGAAAGGTAATAATAAAAGAAAACATACTTCCTCTCCCAAGGAGAAAGCCGAAAAAACTAAACCATCTGATGATAAACGAAAACCTCATTATCCTTGTCTTATCGTTGACGAGGAACACTTTACTAAAGAGTGCCCGCATCGATCTGAGGTCTCTAAATTCATCAAAGGTTCGCCCACACCCGCTGCCTTGAAGGATCTTTTTCCTACTCAAGATAGAAAAATGATAGGATATTCTTCACACTCATCAGCAGATATTTTAATGATGTCTGAGGTTATGGTCACGACACGATCGCAAGACTATGGAAGTAAAAATCCTATTACTGGTAAAGAAGTAGAAAATTCTAATTCAACACAAACTACATCTCCTTCAGTTTCTGATCCACTTCATATCAAGAAACCTAATCCTGATCTAGTAATTAAACCACCTACTAAAGGTGTACTTCATAAATCAGCTTCCAATCCACATGAGAGAGATGCTCAGAACTACAACATTATTGAAGATTTGGTGATTTCCCCTTCAGCAATGTCAGCCTTAGAAGTGCTGCAATCATGTCCAACACAGAGGAAATTACTTTTATTAGCTGCCTTTGAGTCCTTTTGAGATAGCATATACAAAAATACAACCATTTTCTAACACACCTTCAACTAATCCTGATCCAAATAATGTGGTCACCGAAGAATCTTCTTCACTATCAAGCTCAGCCTTGACATCTATTTCTGATCCTTTCCAGTAAGTGTTTTATAATGATGAAAGTGTTCATGAATTTTTGTCTATGGATGAATTACCCTGGGATGATCTACATCATAGATCTTCGTTTTTACCTGAACGATAGGCTTGAAAATGATTTTTCATCTATTTTTACAATTGATTATGTCAAGGAACCACAGAATCCAATTACAATTACAAATTCGAATTCTGAGATTAATTTGGTAAACATTTCTACAATTATTCCTATTGACATATCAGTTAAACCTAGAGTTGTTGAAAACATTTATATTGGAGCTTCTTGTATGATTGACGAAATTAATACATATAAAGCCCTATTTCAAGAATTCCGCGACATATTTTCCTGGTTCTACGAAGAAATGCCAGGAATTGATCCAAAAATTTTCATTCATGAAATCAAGACATACCCGGATGCAAAGCCTATTGGACAACATTTACGTCCGATACATCCAAGAAAATTTGCTACTATTAAAGATGAAGTTGAGAAACTACTAAGAGCAAGATTTATTTATCCAATCCCATTAATAGATTGGGTATCTAATATAGTTCCCATTACCAAAAAGCAAGGGAATATATGAGTATGTGTAAATTATAGGGATATTAATAAAGCATTTCCAAAGGACAATTATCCTACCCCCTATATCGACCAAATCATTGATGATTGTGCTAGAAATGAGATTTTTTCATTTATGGATGGATTTTTTGGATATAATCAAATAAACATACTCCCTACTGATCAACCAAAAACAGCGTTGATTTTTCCTTGGGGAACATTTGCTTGCTGTAAATTACCTTTCGGATTAATGAATGTTGATGCAACTTTTCAAAGGGCAATGTCTTATGCTTTTCATGACATCAAACAAATTGTGCAGCCTTATCTGGACGATTTACCTGCTCACTCATTGCACAGGGAAAATCATCCTACTCATTTACGAGCAATTTTTATGAGATGTAGCCATTACAGGATTCGTTTGAATCCACACAAGTGTGTTTTTATATGCAATCTAGACAATTGCTGGGATTCGTTGTTTCCAAAGCCAACATTCGTGTCAATCCCTTGAAGGTTGAGGCCATCATAAATTTACCTTCTCCTTCCACACTTCGCCAACTCCAAAGTTTGCAATGGAAAGCAAAATTTCAGCGTATATTTATCCCGAACTATGATGAGTTAACAAAATGTTTTACCACGTTGTTGAAATAGAATGTTCCTTTTATTTGGGATGAGATTGCTGATCAATATTTTGATGCTCTAAAACACGCGTTAACCCATGCACCGTTATTGCATCCACCAAATTACAACCAGGACTACATTTTATACCTAGCAACCTCTGATTCCACCATTGGAATGGTTTTAGTTCAAGAGGATGAATTTCACAATGAGAATGTGATTTACTATCTAAGTAGGAATTTGAATCCAACAGAAATTAAGTATTCACATGTGGAAAAATTGGCCTTGGCAGCAGTTCAAGCTGTCTAGAGATTTCGTCATTACATACTGTTACGCAAGACAATTGTGATTTCTAATTGCAACCAAATGATGTATATTTTGACAAAAAAAATACTTGGGGGAAAATAATCTAAATGGATTTTTATCCTACAAGAGTTTGATTTAGAATTCGAACAATCTAAATCAAAGAAATCGTTGGTGTTTGTAGAACTTGTGTGTGAATTTCCCAATACTGAAACGGAAACTATGGTAGAGCATCCCATTGCAGATGAATCTTTGTTTCTTATAAATATGTTAGATCCATGGTATGTAGATATCATCATTTATCTTCAAACCCAAACCTTTCGACCTGAGCTTTCATGTTCAAATCGACGAAATATCCGTTACCAATCTCAGCAATACAATATTGTTGGAGACACACTTTATCGTCGAGGTGCATATTCTGTTTTTTGACGTTGGATAACACATGAAGAGGCTGAAAGGGTTTTGAATGACTGCCACTCTAGAGCGTATGGTGTTCATATGTTTGGGTATGCCACAGCCCAAAATATATAGCGCGCTAGCTATTTTTTGCCTTCATTATTCAAATATTGCATTCTCATGGTTCGGAAATGCCACAACTGTCAAATATTTGATCGAAATATGTATGCACCACTAGCTCCTCTTCACCCCATAATTGTTATCGGTCCTTTTGCGAAATGGGGCATTAATTTCATTACATGTAACCCTCACTCGGCTGGGGGGGCATGGGTATATTATTCTCTTTGTAGATTACTTTACCAAATGGGCCAAGGCAATGCCTACATTCGCAGAAGATGGAAAAATTGCAGCTACATTCATATTCAATTATGTGCTTGCTCGTTTCAGTGTACCCCAAGCTATTATCACTGACCATGGAAGTCATTTTCGAAATACAATGATGACTGAACTTTCTGATCAACTTGGCCTGTGCCATGATAATTCTACTCCATATTACCCGCAGTCTAATGGTCAAGTTGAAGCCGTTAATAAAGTTTTAACCACCATGATCAAACGGATTATCGGAAATCACAAATTGAATTAACATACCATGCTTTTTTCGGTGCTATGGGCATACCGAACCTCATCAAAAACTGCTACAGGGTTCACTCCTTTTCAACTAGTTTACGGTTTAGAAGTTGTGTTACCTATTGAATGCGAAATACCGTCACTCCAATTAGCCATAGAGTTACTACCATCTACCTCTAAAGAGGAAAAATGTTTTTTGTACATAGCACAATTATATGAGACTCGGCGCACCGCTACATTAGCAGCTAAAGCTCATAAAAAATGCATTAAAGCTCAATATGATCGAAGTGTTACACCTCGTGTTTTTTCAAAAGGAGACCTAGTCTTAGTATATGATCAAGCTAACAATAAGCTGGGTGTTAGGAAATTCGAACCAATGTGGCATGGTCCTTACATTGTCAAGTGCTTGCCAAAGGGGCCTATGAATTGACTGATTATGACGGGGTCTCTTTAGATAAGCCCAAAAATGGTCTTTATCTAAAGATATATTATGCTTTATTTTTGTGTGAAGATCTCACTTGTATACTAGTTATTTTTCTAGTTAGTGTGCCTTAGATTAGATAAGTGTGCCTAGTTTAAAATTGTTTTTGCTGCTATCTCTGCTTATCTTGATTACTCTTGATATTGCAGATGTCAACATCCCTTCAAACATACATTTGTTTTGTTGATGGTGCATGTCATAGAACACAAAATATTTCTTCCACAGCTTGGGTTATCTATTCACCCATTGATGAGTTAGTTTCTATGCATGGGGTAAGCCTTGGTCAAACAACAAACAATATTTCAGAATATAGTGCAGTGATTGAGTTATTATTTGTTGCCATTTCATTTGGTATTCGATGTTTGATCATTAGATTAGATTCAGAACTCATTGTATTACATTTAAACAGATTATACGCAATTAAAAATCCAGTGTTATTGAGATTATTTTTGAAGGTTTGTCTCTTGAAAATACAATTTGATTACATCGAATATCAACACATTTCAATAAATTTAAACACATTGGTTAATGCATTAGCTAATCATGTTCTAAAAAGACATTTGCAACGTTAAAACAGTAAATAAAAACAACATTTGATACATGTTGAACAAGATAGTCAGATAAAGTAGTAATATCATAGATAGGAGTTTTTTGTTTTCAAAAAATATTACATCGCCTTCGATCATAGGTTTAAAACACCTTATGAACTGAAAGATACTGATACAAAAAACAAAATATGTCAATCCACGATGATCATCCACTATCTGTGGTGATGATCATGGTAGTAGACTATCGCACGCGCCACCTTGTGCAGGAATCTCCTAAACTGGCCTAGAACACCAGTAACATGACTGTGGAGACGAAGAGGAATACCGTCTATCGAAGTCTCAGGAATATCTATAGTCAGCCTCTCCAAGTTGTGTTCCATGTCAGTGAGGATTTCTGCTACCTGGTCCTGTGGCTGTGCTATAGGCTCTGTTTTCCACCTTTCAAAGCGGCGGAGTATAGCCGGTCGTCGTGGACCAACATCTGCATTTAAAATTTTGTTATCAGTATTGGATGATTAAAAACAAATAAAAATTATAGTTAAAACACATCAAAATGATTCACTTACCTGATTCGTCCCATTGTGCCCCTGGAGGTAAGGACATCTCGGGATCACCTATGAAATCTATACCCGCATATGGGAAATATTCAATTGTGAAGATTTGGTTCTGCAGCCACATAAAATACACAGGAGTAAACCGAACCATTATACTATCTTCGCCACCATGGCGGGCCATCAGTGCAACCCAACGTACCATACGAGGTTCTCTAAGTTCACCATGATCGACAGGAATAAGCTGAGGGGAGAGGAATGGAATCCTCTCTAAAGCAAAAGAAATCAGGATGGCACCATACCAAAAGTTTTTCAACTTTGCATTTTTCGCTCTGGTCAGTTGGCCTTTCATGTTGGCCAATACACCTTCACACCAGTTGAAAATGGTGTCCCTAAAACATGCAACCGTGATATGCATCTAAGACTTAGTGGCCACATGTAGAGCCACACTTCCACACAACCTAGTTACTTTGAATGCAATAACTTTAAGATCAAGTCGCAAGATAGTCTTTATATCTATGCGATTATCTTTGGGATTTTCTTCATCACTGCAAAACTCTTGTTTGTAACTAGCAATGGGTAGGCCACCCTGCCTATCTCCAAAAAAAGAAATGATTTCTCCTCTTTTGGATAATCTAGTGAGAAACTAAATATCTTTGAGCTCAATTTTGAGCCGATGATCGCCAATGATAAATCACTGGTCTTGAACATCCTACTTTTTCACTAGCCATGTCATCAGCTCTACTTCTGCTCTCATACCTTGAATTTCCCATAATTTATACAACTCACAATTTTTAAGCGCATGCATTGTAGCTTGATTATTAATAGTTGCATCATATGTACATTCATGCTCACGTTCTCTCCACTCTAGCATTGTGGAATTGTCTGCAAATGGATGCATTTGAAGATTAGAAACTTTTAGAGTGAGAAATTTTAACCATTTTTGTGAGAAATGATCAATTTTCATTTGGTCACGCCACCTCCACAGTTTTTGTGCAGAGACAGTGCGGACGTCCACATGCATTCTACACGAAAACTGCGGTAGCCCAATAATTTTCCTTCGAGAAAATTATCGGGGTCCGCAGGTAACGCATGTATGACCCGCAAACCACCGAGAGCAGAATTTTAAACATAATTTCTCCTCAAAATGATTTTAAAGCCTAAAAAGAGAATGTAATCAGATAGAATGAATAGAATAGTGTTGTGGATTACCTGGTTCTGACGAATCTCGATTTGAGCGGTCGATTCTCCCGTTATCAACTCCAAAACGTTTTCTGCCAAAAGCTCTCAATTTACAACTCCAAAGACAAAAGCTGAAAATGACTTTGTTAAACTCCTTTTTATAAGATTTTTTGAATGAATAAAATATTTTATTTTATTTATTTTCCACTTATTTTTTCAATGTTTTTACTTATTGGAAACATGTATGTTTAATATTTCGAGTTTTTTGTGCAGAATACAAATTTTCCTCGTGAAAAGAATTATTTTGATGATGAGTACACTTTTATCACTTTTTCAGGCTCTTGAAAATTACGAAAAAATGAAACCTTGGAGTTCTCTTTTAAGCCCTTTTCAGACTCTCTAAACATGAAAATATTTTCGAGTACTTGACTATTCGAACTCGTTAAAGTAAATGAACAGTCGTCCTTTCAGTATAGGTTTACCCCTTTTCTGGACTGAAATGGAATATTTACGAAAAAGGTATACGTTGACTAATCATGGTCAATAGAGTTCTCTCTTGTGTTATTTTATCCTTTTTCAAGCTTGAGAGACTAAATTTACGAAAAAGAACAACCATGGAGTTTTCTTATTTTCTTCTTTTAACTCCCTAAAATTGAAAAACATCGAGTTTCACCTATACTGGACTCGTTAAAATTTAACAGTAAAGGACCCGTCGATTACAAACATGAACGAACCACTCCTTCTTAGGGTTCAATTTTAATACTAAGTTGGACTCATCAGAAGGATGAGCTTACACAACAAGAAAATGTTATCCTCCTCAAGCTTGTCAAAAATAAAGAGGTACTTTCCAGAAATGGTGGGGGGGGGAAATAGAAAAGGAATTCAGCTGTCACACTTTGTTTTGAAAAGAAGTATACCACTCTTGAACATGAAACTATTTGTCACACTTTTACCTGGTTTGGGAAAATCCTTTGTCTAACAGTTAATCAAACCACATTGAAAGTCTTCAGCTAGTTTCTGGGTATTAGCTTTAGGTCAATTATTACCAAACCATCTACAGTGTGTGTTCAAGGGACAATTTAAATAAACCATTCATTTCAAACATTTTTCTCCATTCACGTTGACCATCCTTGAGTCAGTCCTTGCTAAAAATTTATTTAAAACTTGATCTAATGGTTTCGTGTCGTGGGTTTTCCTGCAATAGGTCACTTTCTATTGATGATAGCTCATCATCTAGAAATTTGATATAGAATACTATTAGTACCTTGGGATTTACATGCCTTAATGGCAGGTTTCTCGCCTTCCATGATAGGTTGCATCATTGACCTTTGATCGAATGATTCTGTGAAGTATTCAACTAAAAATCATTCATTCACACTTCATGGATTGTACTGAGTACTTTGAAAGCCATTGTCATTATTGGTGGTTTCTCTCACACTTGTTAATAGTTCACATCATTGACTGGTAATCAAATGGTTTCTACCATGTTCGACTTTGACACAATCAATCGCATGGATAGAATCGTACTAGTTCGAGAAGCGGAAATCAAGACCCTGGATCTAGTTTCCACCATCCGGGCTGTGAGGAGTTTTATTATTCATGATACAGTAGACTACTTATGACGGATGGCTGCATCCATGCTGTGTCTATTATTGATGTAATTTTAAAATCATTTATGTACCAGAACATGTAGTTATTTTTGATCTGAGTAAGGGAATGCCTACCTCAGCAATAATATATATATATATATATATATATATATATATATATATATATATATATATATATATATATATATATATATATATAGATATATATATATATGTTTGCATTGAATTTTTTTATAGGTTTTTTACTGATATGTCTTCAATCCAATCCTCGAAAAGATAAAGAACTTCACTCTTCAGAATTACCTCAGACTTCACACTTTAGGGGGCAATATGTTACACGTTATTTTGTCACTGTGAAATTTTACTGTCTATATGGGTTCATCACTACCTATATTATGCTCCCTTAGAATTCAAAAACCACAATGATCACCCTAAAAATTTTAACTTCGCACTTTTCCTAACCCTTGCCTACAGATCTGCATATATTTTATCTATAGCTTGCGACACATCCTGCACATTTTTCTTATAAAACCTGCGGACCCCCGTAAACAGCCAAATAAAGGAAAAATTAAGTTCTAGAAGCCCAGTTGGATGAATATTATCCCAACTGGAAGCTTATAGAAGCGCGTTTAGTTTGAGCTTTATCCTATACTCATGAGCTTTATCCCTTCACTCATGGATTTATCCCTTGGTATATGGGTCTCAAATCCCTTCATGAGAGGAATCCATCCTCGTCTTCATGGAACTGAAACTACCTCCATTTCCCTATAAATTGAGCTAATGTTTTAGTCTCAAGAGTAAATGGTAGCTTTTAAATTGTAGAGACACATATGTGGTAATTGCTGAAGAATTTCTTAAGAGAGCATACTCTCTATACTAGCCATTTTTTATATGAGAATGATCACACACTCATGTCATAACTTCATGCTAGTTCAGAGAGAAGAAGGCTTGTGAATCTGAGAGAGGATGATTGTTCAGGACCCCGGAAGAAAATGTATGACATCAAGGTGAAAGGTTGTAAGGTTACTTCTTATTATATAAGTTAATACAAATGGATTGCATTTTCTCATTGAATTGTTCATGTATCTATTTGAGTAATTCAATTCTTATATTCCTTGATCACTAAGATAGATTAGTGCTTTCTCAATTATTATATCTTACAGGTGCTTTTAATCCTTTTATCTGTCTTTGATTGCAGGTTTCACATGTTGAAGTGACCTCTTTTGGAGCGATTGGATAGAAGATTTTAGAAAGCGTTGGACTTCAGGTAGGGCAATGTCCTCGTACTTTGTTATTAATAATTCTGAATCACAAATGATCTAGAGAAAATGGTTTGCATTTGGTTTTTTGTTTCTAGATATCCTTAGGATACTAGGGAGATCATTCTTGTCCGCAAGAAGGATTTATCTGCATAACAAGAGGATCAGGAGAAAGATGCTTTTAAGGTTGAGCATGGATCAGTAGCACTGGCAGTAGGGACACAACCTGTAAATATGGAGGAGGAATGAGAGTTTCATTCGAGCTCTACCAAGAGGGGGGAAATATGGATTGAACAAACCTTGAGGATTGTTGAGGAGCATGTGAATGCTCCTAGCAACACTTTCAATCAAAGAAATCCCATTAGGGGAATTTTGAGGTATAAAATGGGCCTCCTAAAGAAAATATAAAATAATAGTGGAAATAATAAAATAATATTAGAATACATCATCAAATTTTAGAGGGAAAAAAGAAAAAACTACTTTTTCAACCCATACTTTCAACTTATTTCCCTATGGGTTTACTCAAATTTCGAGTCAGAACACTCGTTGGATGCAGAATTTGATTCCTCATCCAAGGAGTACCCATGTTGCATACTTATGATGGACCCTGCTACATGAAAAATTATAAATACATGAAAAACGTGACTACAATCATGTTTGTTCATGTATTTCTAATTTTTCCTGTAGTGAGGTCTATCGAAAGTATGAAACATGGGTATGATTTGGATGAGGAACTAAATTTTGTATCCAACGAGTACTCCAACTCAAAATTTGAGTGAAAACTTAGGGAGATAGTTGAAAATACAAGTTGAAAAAGTAGTTTTATTATTTTATTATTTTTTAATATTTTTACTTTTTTACCCCAAAAAAGGTGAATCATCCCCCATGGTTGACATCATCATCTTGAATCCTATTGGTTCTTATTAATTTTATTCTCATTGTACATTTTTCTTAGGGGGCCCATTTAAACCTCAAAATTGTTCTAATGCATTAGTAATATTTTCTAGTTATTTGGCCTTGTTGAGCAACATCAGTGAGCTTGAAATTTCCACTTTTGATGAAGTTGCATATGATCAGGTCTAGAGAGATTTCATGGTGGAATATTATAGCTCCATCATGAGGAATAATATGTGATACATAGTGCTAAGACCGGAGGGAAATTTTGTGACCACTTCTCTATGAATATATATGATAAAACATGTCATTTATGGAAATGTCAGAGAAGTACAAAGTGACATTCATGGTGAGAGGGTTCTCCAAATAAGAGAGAGTGGACTACGAAAATACATTCCCACTTATCAATAGATATGCATCCATTATAGAATTCTTGTCCATTCCTTTATATATGGGGTGGAGGATACTTCAAATGGATGTGAAGATTTCTTTCCTCAATGAGGTGATTGAGGAAGAGTTGTATATTGAGCAACCTCAAGGCTTTGAGGTGCATGGGAGAGAGTCTCATATGTCCTAATTGAGGAAAGCCCTTTATGGACTGAAGTAGGCTCGACTCGCATGGTATGCCAAGATAGATGTATATATTCTTGGTTTGGGATTCACCAAGAGTGGGGCAGACTCTAACTTGTATTATGTACTTGTTGAGGGTGAGTCACTCATCCTGGTACTTTATGTTGATGATATTTCATCAATGGGTGGTGTGCCCTGGTACTACACCAAGAATGTTGCAACTCCTAAGGGCTGCCCTACTTTACTTTATCAACCCAAGTTTCATACAAAATTGGATGTGACAATGATATATACACAGTAGATGCATTCTACTCATGTCATCCTCTTCTGAGCTTTACAAAAGGGTGCTACTTTTAGGGTTTCTATGTGAAGTCTGTCACACTTCTGGAATTAGGCCTAGGGCTACCAATGATTCAAATACATGGCACTATCATCAAGTACAAAAGTATACCATAGTAACCAATTATATTTAACTATTCCGAAATGAAGGAAATCAACTTATTAGACTATGATAAGAATTGTAAAGCAACCTATGTACCTTGCATGAAGTAAATTGCTAAATTGAAATGATAGAAAGGAAACTAATATAATCACACTTGGCTAGGCCAAGTGGATAAACACACTCTACTTACTCTATTCTCAATCTATCATGTTTTTATTCATGCAACTATTCATGACCTAACTATGCTTGAAAATGTGTTGTTTTGCAGCTAGGAGAAGGAAGTGCTAAGGTGGCTGATGGAAGGCTTGAACACATAGGGGAAAGGATGGAGGTGTATGAGTGGTTATTTCAGGTTTTGAAGGTGACCATGGTGGTTTCTAGGCTTAAGGAGGGTCCCACAAGTGTTGTTCCAAGAGATGCTATAGGTTTCTTGTAGTGCTATAGGAAAGTCCTGAATTGCTACAGGAAACAAGCCAAGGGAAATCTGAGGCAAAAAATAGGTGGAAAAGGGGTAGGAAAGGTTGTGTGAAGGTGGATTAAAATTAATAGGAAGTGGCCCACCCCTTGGCCAAGCTAAGAGCTTCTTGGGAGGCTTGTCTTGCACCCCTGGGGTTTTCTCACGGTGCAGGGATGAAAATTTTGAAAACAACATTGATGGTGATTTTGCTGAATAGAGACCTAAAGGAAGATGAGAGATGAATTTGGAGGTGATATTGGACTTCTCATTGGTTGTGATACCTTCTCCTACAATAAAATTACCTATTCATGAAATAAATATGGATAAATTCATGATAAAGACAGTGGAAAATATGACTTGAATTTGTAAAGAAAATCTATTCTAAACTTACAAGAAGAGATCTACCACTACATATTGAACATGTTCATGGAATTATAGCAACCAATCTCATATATTCCAAGAAATCATAAACTAAAAAGCATTTTTGGTCTGTGGGGAAGGTCTACCCTCCTCAAGATCTATTGACAGAAGTGAAAGGGGGAGGCTTGAATCACAACTTTATGGATTTTATCACCTAATATACCACTCATGTAAGTAGACTAAATATACAACAAAGGAAAAATGGAAGCAAACTAAAACAGTAAATGAAAATACCAACAAACTAGCTAACCATTCATAAGAAAAACTAGCTAAATGACATAAAAGGAAAGAATGATTACATAAGAGAGGTTGAGGCACATGGATTGGGCCCTAACCCACAAGCCTAGCTCTCCAGAACAAAATCAGTAAGAAAAATTCTAAATACTCATTTAATTTCAAGAACATAGTCTCATTATATCCATGAAAGTCTTAAAAACTGATTACAATAACAAAGAGCCTAATGGATTTCTCCAAAATCTGAATCCTAATTAACTCTTTCTCAATTCTATTTAACCTAAAGGATAGCTACCAACATCTCTGTATAAATTAGGTGATGATTCCACTTGACTCCAAGTGAAATATGGCTTTGAGTGCACTTTGTCTTGAGTTTTCTTGGTTGCCTTTTATTTTGAGTTGTTGGAGGGAATATCGAGGATCCCTTGGCTGCCTTTGGGAGATAACAAGGGTGAAAACCTCCTAAAATCTCTCCTTGTTGTCTACTCTGAGTCTTTATGACAAAATATTCACAAAAATGCCATATCTTCATGATTTTTTTGCATTTAACCTTATGTTAGGTACTCGAAGTATGTTATTCTCAATCACCGCCTACACTAGCATCATAATACCATAATATAATAAAAAATGTAAGAAAAGAGATTTAATAAAGCAAAAAGGTGACGATTAACCCCTCCAAATGTACCTAATGATGGATATCATCAATGGGATCAAAGAAGCTCGTAGGGATGTGGAAGTGTTGAGAATGCAACAAGATGATGAGCTTAGTGAAAAAAAGTCACCTTCACTAAGTGGGCCCACAGGCTATTTTTGGCACAAAGTCTATTTTTAGACTATGTCTATTTTTAGACATATGGATCATGTTCTATGAGTTGTAGGATGCTATTTTTGGATGGTTGGTCAAGTTGGAAAAAATAGATGGAATTCTATTTTTAGACATACTGGGCGGAATCTATTTTTAGATTGCCAGTCTAAAAATAGAAATGTCGAATATTATTAGCTCCTAATAATATTTGGACTCTAAACATTATCTTATCCTCTTGGAGCACTTCAATTAAGTGCACAAATGTGGCACATGCAGCTGACAGAAGGAATTACACTATTCCTGAGGGTTTAGTGGAGCTATTGCATGGAGACTTCAGTTAGAACTCAGGTGACAGAGTTTGGTGGAGTTGATTGAGGAGTTAATGGAGTTGTGTTCAGTTTAACTCAGTTAAACATAGTTGAGCTAGTTGTATCTAGTCTATCTGATTGATACACTAGTGAGAGTGGTGTGAATTAATTATTAATTAATTCACTAATTATAAACTCATTAATCAACTAAAGAATACATCAGTTAACTTCAGTGCATGGACAGTTTCAGTGGAGACCAGTGAAGAGGTAGGTGAAAGAGTAGTGTGAATATCAGTTATGACTATACTGGTGCATGAGTTTGCACCACACATTGATGAAGATGCCAATGAGGATTGCGCAGTGCATACCAAGTGGATTCAAACTCAGATTGGGCCAGTACTCATCTTGGATTGCCCACAGTAGTTGTTTCTAACAGTGCGATGATTGCAGCATGTGTTTTCATTAGATCTGAGCTTGTGTAGTATGTAACAATTGGAGATTGTACTAAGAGCTTGTGAGGAGTTTGTACAATGATTGTTACATGATCTCTATCGTTATAATATACAAATAATTGGGGATTTTTATCTTTAAAATTTCCCATAAATATTGTGTTTTTATGTGTGATTGTTTATGGTTTTAATGTGCGCATGCGATTGTTTATATTTACGCAATTAATGATCAATAGTATAAGAGGTTATGTATTATGCATGAAGCTCAAACAGTGTGTGATCAGGATAATCTCGGTGAATAATTTAACAGTTATTCAAATTTCTACATGGTATCAGAGCGATATTGATCACTGCATTGGAGAAATTCTGAAACATTAGGCAGTAGGACTGTGGCAGGTGGAATTCGAATTTGCAGTGGTGTTTTCTTGGTGTCGAAGTCAAAATGTCTTTCAACGGATTGCGATTGGAGTATGCCCTTGAGGGCAGCTTGAATTATTCTACATGGAAGGATAGGATGGAGGTGGTGTTAGATGACAATGGGTTGAAGGAGTTCATAGATGCTGAAGTCCCAAAGCCTATAACCTAGCGATCTTCCGTATGGCGCATGTAAGAAGGCAATAACAAGTGTCGAAGGATTCTGTTGGAGGGCATGAAGGATCACATAGTGTCCAGCCTGCATGGTAAGGCTTCTCCATTATTGATGTGGAAAGCCTTGAAATATTTATTCCAAAGTAAGAGCGACCAGAGGAAGTTGGCACTCAAGCATAAACTCAGAAACATAAAGATGGAGAAAGGCGACAGTATGCCCAAGTACCTCACGAAATTCATCCAATGCAGGGATGAGCTGGGAAGTGTGGGGGTGACTTTAGATGATGAGGAATTGGTGAGCTTGGCTCTCCTTGGGTTTCCGAAGAGTTGGCATTCCTATCAGGACTTTGTCAATGGTGGGAGAGAATTGCCGGGGATGGGAGGCGACTTTGGTTAGATCTTATGAGAGGAGATAAGGCGGAGTACCGGGGTGAGGATCTTCATCAAACTTTGATGAAGAGATTGCGCCAGATGCCAAAGAAAGAAGGGAAGAACAAAGAAAGCTTCTCATTAAATTAAGGAAAGAAGTAGGACATGTCCAAGGTGAAGTTCTTTCACTGTCACCAACATGGACATTACGCCACTAGTTGTCCACATAAGAAGAAAAATAAGCAGGCTGCTGGAATTGCAGCTGGAGAGGCCTTAGCCTCGCAGTTTGAGCTGGATTTTTTGCTGATCGCATGCTTGGTATCAAGTGTGATGGGTTCAGTGTGGTTTCTTGACAGTGGTGCTTCTTTTCACATGAAATGAGATCGAGATTTGTTTATTGATCTGGATGAGAAAGATGTTGGAGTGCACATCGAGATGGGCGATGATGGTAGATATAGTGAGACCGGTATCGGTACCATTTCCTTTGAGAGGTAGTCTGGTAAACCCTTCATATTGAAGGAAGTGATGCATGTTCCAGGATTGAAGAATAATCTTATCTCTGTGGTGATGTTAGAGGACAAGGGATATGATGTTGTCTTTAGCGAGGGAAATGCTTTCTCATGATAAGGCAGCCAGTGAAAATTTGAGAGGATAGGGGTTCAAGTTCAAGAACCTTTATATCAATTGCAAGAACCTTTATCAGTTGCGGGTAGATGGCTGCGCAGCAATGGCATGCAAGGCGGGAGAAGTGGTGAGCCGGGATGATGAGGGCGAACTGTGGCACAGGAGATTGGGCCACCTTCACCATGGAGCTTTGAAGATCTTGTAGCAGATTTCTACTGGGCTTCCTAAGGGCACTCTTGCGCAGTCAAATCAGTGCAAGGGGTGTACCTTGGGGAAGTATGTGAAAGCCACCTTTCACGAGAAGGATAGTCGTGCCACAACAATCCTTGAGAGAGTTCACATAGACGTGTGTGATCCTTTCTCAGTTGCTTCGACAGCAAAGCACAGGTATTATGTGATCTTTGTTGATGATTTCTCTCAAAATTGCTGGATTCTTCTTCATGCAGAAGAAGAGCGAGACATACTCAAATTTCTATGAGTTCAAGGCACTGGTTGAGAAAGAATCAGGGAAGTAGGTGAAGGCTCTTAGGAGCGACAATGGTGGTGAATTCATCTCTGGATAATTCAAGGACTTTTGCAGCGCAGAAGGAATTCGAAGAGAGCTCATAGCACCTCATAACCCACAGCAGAATGGGGTTGCTGAGTGGAAGAATAGAACGATCGTGGGTGTTGCACAGGCGATGTTGCATGATCAGGGCCTTCCCATACACTTGTGGGCTGAGGCATGCAATACTGCAGTATATGTGCAGAACCGTTGTCCTCACAGGATACTTGGCATGAGTACACCCGAGGAGGCGTTTTCTGGTAAGAGGCCTGATATTTCCCATTTGAGGATTTTTGGTTCACTTGTTTACATTCATGTGACGAAGGATGCCAGGAAGAAGTTGGAGCCGACCGCAGAGGTTGGGATATTTGTGGGGTACACTGATACGCCCCACAACTATCGTGTGTATTTTCCAGACAGTCGCAAGACTGTTGTGCGACGGGATATCAAATTTCAGGAGGAGAAAGCCATGAAGTGTTCGCTTGAGAGGAGCCACACTTGCATGCAGACGGGCTATTGGTTCTTGGGGTGAGCCTGGGTTGTGGATCGGCTTATAAGGAAGGTTCATGGAGTGAAAGGACCACTCAGTAAACAACAACCAGGCGAAGCGCACTACGAAGGCGGCCGGCGGCTCAAGATGCGAGAGAAGGTTGTGGAGCACCTACATCACGGCGCAGTCAAAGAATGCACCACATTGAGGGTACACTAGAGGCCACCTTATTCCTTGTGAGCTTGAAGTGTGAATTAACGAAGCATCTATTTCAAGGAAAGGCTGTGGAGGATCATGGGTAAGATGCCATAGTGGAAGAAATGTGATTCGATTGTCAAACTTAGTCATGGAGGTTGTCCCAAGACGGAAGGAAATCCATCATTGAGTTGGAATGGATCTAAAAGTGAAATGAGGCGCGAGGAGTGGCAGAGAAAGTACAAGGAAATATTTGTTGCCTGAGGCTTTTCACAGATAGAGGGGATCGATTATGAGGAGACCTTTGCACCTGTCGCAAGGTATTCTTCCATACGGACGATTCTTACTCTCTCAGCGCAGATGGGGTGGCACATTCATCATATGGATGTGAAGACTGCGTTCCTCAATGGAGTCATTGAGTAGGAGGTGTACGTAGAGCAGCCCGAAGGTTTCGAGATCTTCAGCAGCGAGTCGCATGTGTGCAGGCTCAAGAGAGCGCTGTATGGGTTGAAACAAGCACCTCGTGCTTGGTACACACGAATAGACAGTTATTTCACCGGACTTGGATTCTCCAAGAGTGAGGCAGATCCTAACCTATACCAGATTGTGGTGGAGGGTAAGTTGCTGATCATTGTACTTTATGTATATGATTTGATTTTGACAGGTGATGAGCTGTTGATACTCTCATGCAAGGAGGATCTTGCAAAAGAGTTTGAGATGAAGGACTTGGGCCTCCTTCATTATTTCCTGGGATTGGAAATTTGGCAGCGTAGTGGTGGACTATTTGTTTCTCAGGGTAAGTATGCCCGAGAGATACTGGAGAAGTTCAACATGCATGGCTGCAAGCCTGTTGATACTGCTCTTCCTGGTGGTTGGAGGAAGGAGGATGCTACTTCGGCGGAGGTAGTGGATGCCATTGTTTATCGATAGTTGGTGGGGTTGCTTATGTATCTGGTCAATACATGACTCGACATATGCTATGTTGTTAACCAGCTTTCACAAGCTATGTTTTAGCCAACCAAGCTCTACTGGAAGGCATGCAAGCATGTATTGAGATATCTCAGAGGCACATCAGGATATGGATTGTGGTATAGACAGTCGGATGAGGTGAAGCTATGTGGCTTCACAGATGCAGATTGGGCAGGGAGCCCAACAGACAGAAAGAGCACATCTGGAGGGATTTTTAGTATCGGTTCGATAGCAGTTTCTTGGTACAACAGGAAGCAGAGATCCGTGGCACTCAGTTCAGCAGAGGCTGAGTATATGGTAGTGAGTTTGGCTGCATGCGAGGCTATATGGATGAGGAAGATCCTGGTTGGGTTGTTCGGTTCACACTTAGAGCCTACTGTGATTTATTGTGATAATCAGAGTTGCATCAAACTCTCGGTTAATCCATTATTTCATGATATATCTAAACACATTGACATCCGGTATCATCATATCAGAGATTGTGTGCAGCGAAATGTCATGTTACTTTACGGAGGATCAGGATGCTGATATCTTGACGAAGGCGCTCACCAGGAGCAAATTAGAATACCACAGAGGTAGGATAGGGGTTGCAGATAATCCATATCTTGTTGAGAGGGAGTGTTGAGAATGCAACAAGATGATGAGCTTAGTGAAAATAAGCCGCCTTCACTAAGTGGGCCCGCAGGCTATTTTTGGCGCAAAGTCTATTTTTAGACTATGTCTGTTTTTAGACATATGGATCATGTTCTATGAGTTGTAGGATACTATTTGTGGATGGTTGGTCAAGTCGGAAAAAATAGATGGACTTCTATTTTTAGACATATTGGGCAGAATCTATTTTTAGATTGCTAGTCTAAAAATAGAAATGTCGAATATTATTAGCTCCTAATAATATTTGGACTCTAAGCATTATCTTATCCTCTTGGAGAACTTCAGTTAAGTGCACAGATGTGGCACATGCAACTGAAAGAATGAATTACGCTATTCCTGAGGGTTTAGTGGAGCCGTTGCATGGAGAATTCAGTTAGAACTCAGGTGATAGAGTTTGGTGGAGTTGATTGAGGAGTTAATGGAGTTGTGTTCAGTTTAACTCAGTTAAACATAGTTGAGCTAGTTGTATCTAGTACAACTGATTGATACACTAGTGAGAGTGGTGTGAATTAATTATTAATTAATTCATTAATTATTAACTCATAAATCAACTAAAGAATACATCAGTTAACTTCAGTGCATGGACAGTTTTAGTGGAGACCAGTGAAGAGGTAGGTGAAAGAGCAAGTGTGACTATCAGTTGTGACCATACTGGTGCATGAGTTGCACCACGCATTGATAGAGATGCCAATGAGGATTGCGCAGTGCATACCAGGTGGATTTGAACTCATATTGGGCCATTATTCATCTTGGATTGCGTAGTAGAGGCAGGCTAACTGGTGGAGCAGATTGGAGCATGTGTTTTGTTAGATATAAGCTTGTGTAGTGTGTAACAATTGGAGATTGTACTGAGAGCTTGTGATGAGTTTGTACAATTATTGTTACACGATCTCTATCATTATAATATACAGATATTTGGGGGTTTCTAGCTTTAATCTTTCCCATAAATACTGTGTTTATATGTGTGATTGGTTATGGTTTTAATGTGCACATGCGATTGTTTATATTTCCGCAATTAATGATCAATGGTAGAAGAGGTTATGTATTATACATGAAGCTAAAATAGTTTGTGATCAGGATAATCTCAGTGAATAATTTAACAGTTATTCAAATTTTCTACAGGAAGGATGAACTTGTTCAAAGTTAGAGATGAAGGACATTGGCTTGATGCATTAATTTTTGGGATTGGAGGTGTGGCATCATTCAGGGGATATTTTCTTAGGGCAGGGAAATTATGTAGTCCATATGTTGAGGAGGTTCAAGATGGATGATGCATGCCTATGTTTGCATTTATGATCATTGAATTGAAGAATTTGAGTGCTTCCAAGGGTGAGTTGGTGGATCACACACTATATAGGAAATTGATAATTTCCTTGATGTATTTGGTCAACACTAGGCTATATATGTATTTTTTTTTGGACACGCTCATCCAATTCATGGTAGAGTTGAGATAGGTTCATTGGCTGAAAATAAAGAATCTGTTGAGATACCTATAAGGCACAATGGACTTTGGCCTTAGATATGTTAGAGTTGGTGAAGTGGAGTTGTATAGGTGCACAAAATCTAACTGGGAAAGGAGTATGGTGGATATAAAATCCACAAGTAGATGTTGTTTTAGCTTGCGATCAACCATGATCTCGTGGTAAAGAAAAAATAAACATTCAGTGGCACGTAGTCTATCACAAGAAAAGTACATGGAAGTGAGTATGGTTATTTGTGAGGAAGTATGGATTCATAAGATGCTTGTACAATTATTTGTTTTGGAGATTGGGCCAACAATGATTCACTATGACAATCAAAGCTATATTAAGCTCTTTGATGATCATGTGTTTCATGATCATCCCAAGCATATGGAGATTAGATATCATGAAATGGTCCAGAGAGGTGTTGTGATATCGCTAGTAGATTTCCACAAAGGAGAAAGTGGAAAATATTCTCAAAAAGCCTCCATTGAAAGGGAAGTTTGCAAAGTAAAGAGACAAGCTACGAGTAGTGGATAATCCCTTACTTGCTAGGAGGGATCATTGATGCTTGTGGTAGCTTTGGAAGGTATTTTACATAATATTGGTGTCTTAGCATGTAGGATATGATGTGTTTCCTCTTTAGGTGATTTCTTGATGGAGTAAGTGATTTATGTCTTCTTTCCCAAGTTTAACTTAGAAAAAATACAATAATTAAATTATATTAATTATTATGGACTATTAAGTCAAATTCTAGGATAAATAATGAAATTATTTAAGTTATTTAGAAATTATCTCAACCATTGATCTCGTAGATATTCTATAAGGGATATTAGGGTTAGGGATTTGGGCATGATGAATATTATGTTGAAGAATGTAGCTATGGTCAGTCTTCATAATCCTTGATTTATTTGTAATACTATGTAAAAACACAATAAAATCATTATTACTCGTTTAATCATATTATTCATTTTATTTATTTGTCAAAAGAAAAGTAAATAAATGATATGAAAAGACGCCCATTTGAAAGTATATGAAGATACACCCATTCAGATTAGAGAAAGGCTATATATATAGCCCACTTGATCTTCTCCATAATGCACATCAAATTGCCTCTCATCTTCTTTCTATGTGAAGAAAATAAGAAGTCAAGGAAATCGAAGACAGAGGCTTCTAATTCGTCTTCTCACCTTGCGCAAATTCTCAAAGAAGGTTGACTTGAAGTCAACCTTTTGTGATGCTAATATGAAAATCTGCAACTCATATAATTTGAATTTTTGTAGTGATAATATTAAGTTCTATATGAACTCTGAGGCTGATATAGAAGCAAAACTTCAACTCTCTTAGAGAACTGAAGTGGAAATCATTACATACATGTTTGTAAACGTAATTAAGGCATCTTACCTTGGAAAATTAAAGGGATGGCTTGGTAGTTGTGAATGGTCATATTTCTGGTAACTTTTCCTATGAAATTTATTTCTTGTTGAAATTATATTCTAAGGAAAGTATTGTTGGGTTTTTACACCTAGTGGGTTTTTCCTAGGGTAAACTTTGTCGCTTGTTATTATGTATTATGATCTCTACATTCATTTCAATGTTATTGGTTTAATTTTTTATTTATAATTTTTTGATGAATAATATTTAATGTTATAATAATATTGATATATCCTCAAGTAATTATCAATGATTTGGAAGTAGTTCTTGTATCTATTGCACTTTGATATTTTAGCATGGTATCAGAGCAAGGGGGAAGAGTTTGGATTTATCTAAGTTCTGAAGTTGATTATCTCTCCTCATAGAAGGTCATTGGTTCTATGATTAGTTTTGTATGTTGGCCAAGCTTTATTTGTGGAAGAAACTTTTGGTTATTGTTTGTTGATGTTTGTCTGTAAGGGTTACAGAGCTAGTTGTGCCCTAGTCTAGGTTGTAGAAAAGAATGGACCAAGTCAAGATCATCGGAAAGAAGACCAAAGCTACCTGAGTTAGGTCACACTTATAAAGTGTTCCACTTTTATTGAAATTAGGTTGCAGGTCGTAGGCCTGGCCACAGAACTCAAGAAAAAGTTCATATATTCATCAATGGAATGTGAGCATTGACAAGAGAGATTTAGATGCATGTGACCCAATGCATGCAAAGCTACATAAGTTGTTGTGGTTAGTGTTGTAGCACAAGAGGAAGAATAACTTTGTAACTTTATTTTTGTGTGTTGAATCAAATTGTTGGGTTGAAGTTTTATTGTGTGAAGATCTGAATACAAGAAAAGCATTGGAAATCAATTCTTGAAATTTAGTGTAGTGATTGGCTAGACCTACACATATGTATAGAAACATGGATTTATGTTCAAAATCATGTAAAAGCATATAATCCATGATCCAAGCATGGATACTTTGTTGATACTATGTGGAAGAATCATTGTGCTTCCCATTTACTTGATATATTGATGTTGTGGGCTTGATTTTAAATAACTACTATGATCTATGAAGCATTATAAACTGAATGAAGGAAGATGATGGTTTATCGTACAATACTTTCCACATGAGATATGAAGATGTTTGACTTGAAATACAATTTTCATACAATAATCAAGGAAACATGTTGTAAAAACATTGAAGTTGAAACAATATATTGGTTCTGAATTCATGGTTGAGATAGTGATTTTAGTTTAGATTCAATTATTATGCATAATATAGGTCATTGTTTTTCGAAGGTGTTGATTCTTTTCACCTACATATTTGGTTACCACATAAGTGATATGGAGCATAATTTGTTGGTGTTGGACCAATGAACTAACATTTGACCTAGTGTCATTTCATTTGGGTTCATATTAGACGACTAAACAATCATAATGTTTGACCTAGAGTCATTTAATTTGGGATCATATTGGACAACCAAATGGTCACAACGTTTGACCTGGCATCGTTAAATCAACATTTGACCTAGCTTCATATTGGATAAGTGGTTTAATACATTTCTTGAGATATATTTTTGAATATCTTGACACATGGATACAAAACGTGTTGAGAATGCAGCAAGATGATGGAGCTTAGTGAAATGAAGTCGCCTTCACTAAGTGGGCCCGCAGGCAAATTCTGGCGCAAAGTCTATTTTTAGACTATGTCTATTTTTAGACATACGGAGCATAATTTGGGAATTCTACTTGGAGATTCTTGATGGATGCGACATGTTGGTAAAAATATATGAGACCCTAATTTTAGGACCCAGACTATTTTTAGACTGATCTCCTAAAAATATGGAAGTCAAATATTATTTACCCTTAATAATATTTTGACTATAAACAGCAGTTTACTCTCTTGGCGCACTTCAGTTTGAGTCATGGAGGTGGCTCATGCAACTCACACAAGGAATCACGTGGTTCCTAGGGTTTGATGGCATCTTGCATGGTTGGCTTCAGTTAGACTTCAGTGGCAGGAGTTTTGGAGGAGTTAACGGGACAAGTAGAGGAGTTGTGTTCTGTTTGTTTTAGTTGAACTAGTTGGGATTAGTTAACTAACTAATCAAGTAGATATGAGTGGAGTAAATTAAATAATATTTAATTTACTAAATATTAACTCATTATTCAACTCAAGAACACTTCAGTTCACTACAATGCATGATCAGTTCAGTGGAGACCAGTGGAAGAGGTAGATGAAAGGGTGAGTAAAGCTATCAGTTGGTAGATTTGTTTTGCATGAGTTTTGCATTACACTTGGAGGAATTGTCCATGACAATTACGCAATCAAGGCAAAGGGATTCGAACCTTGAACCTCTTCATATACAGGCCATGATTGCGCAATAGAGGAAAGGCAATTGGCGGGGAGTTTTGAACCTCAGACTTGTTCAAAACTGAGTCAGATTGTGAGTAACTTCATGAGAGAGTACTGAGTACTCGTGAGGAGTATTGTACTTGTTTGGTTACTTGATTTCTCCATTATAATATACACAATAGCTGCGGGGTTTTCAGCTATAGGCTTTCCCCATACATACTGAGTTAATGTGTGATTGAATTGATGTGAGATTGCTTCTGTTATTTCCACATGTGACAATTAATTGTAGAAGAAGGTTATGTGTTATGTATGCAATTCGAAATTGATATATGACCAGGTTAATCTTCAGTGAATAAGTGATTTATTCAGCTAATTTCTACATGGTATCAGAGAGAGATTAATTGTCGAGATCTATTACGGTGATTGCAAACTTATTTCCTCGGACAGAGTCTGCATACGGGCCAGGAAGCCTCCGGATTCATCTTTCTTCGGAAAGTGAAAGGTCTGGTAAAAGCCCTTTGCAGTCAATCTCTGATTTGGAAATAATTTGTTTTCAAGTATAGATCGGAAGCGATAGAGCTTGGAGTTTGGAATTCGAATTTTGCAGAAGGTTGTTCTTCTTGGTGCCGGTGTTGAAAGATGTCTTCTTTCAATGGTTTGCGACTCGAATATGCTCTTGAAGGCAGTTCGAACTATATTTCATGGAAAGATCGAATGGAAGCAGTGTTAGAAGATAATGGTCTGAAGGAGTTCGTGGATGCGGATGTCCCAAAGCCCACTGATGCAGCTCTGGTCGATGCATGGCAAAAGAAGATCGCGAAATGTCGAAGGATCCTGTTGGAGGGCGTCAAGGATCATATTGTATCCAGCCTGCATGGAAAGGCTACTCCATATTTAATGTGGAAAGCTTTGACGGATCTATTCCAGAGTAAGAGTGACCAAAGGAAGCTGGCACTCAAAGATAAGCTCAAGAACATCAAGATGGAGAAGGGCGACAGTATCGCCAAATACCTCACGAAGTTCACTCAATGCAGAGATGAGCTGGGAAGTGTGGGGGTGACTGTCGAAGACGAGGACATGGTCGACCTGGCTCTCCTTGGTCTTCCGAAGGTTTGGCACTCATATCAAGATAGTGTCAATGGTCGGGAGAAGCTGTCGGGATGGGAGCGCCTTTGGGCGGATCTCATGCAGGAGGAGATAAGGAGGACTACTTGAGATGGATCTTCATCAAAGGGAGCTGATGAAGAAAATTGTGCTTTGGTTGCCAAAGCAAAGAAGGGGAAGGGTAAGAAAACCTCTCATTCTGGTGCAAAGGGCAAGAAGCAAGATATGGCGAAAGTGAAGTGTTTTCACTGCCATGATCACGGACATTATGCTACCAATTTTCCAAAGAAGAAGAAGAACAAGCAAGCGGGAAGATCTGCAGATGGAGAAGCTTTGGCTTCACAGTTCGAGCTTGACTTTTCACCAATTGCATGCTTGGTTTCAAGTGTGATGGGATCGGTGTGGTTCTTGGACAGCGGTGCGTCATTTCATATGACGGGAGATCGGGAGTTGTTCTCAGATCTGGAGGACAAGGATTTGGGTATGCACATCAAGATGGGCGATGACGGTAGATACAATGCGACTGGTATCGGTACCGTATCCTTTCAGAGGGAGTCTGGTAAACCCTTTGTACTAAAGGATGTCATGCATGTACCTGGATTGAAGAAGAACCTGATTTCAGTAGCTATGTTGGAGGATAAGGGATATGATGTGGTCTTCAGCGAAGGAAAAGCCTTCCTGCGCAGTAAGACTACTGGAGAGACCCGGAAGATAGGGGTTCGAACTCAGAACCTTTATCAGTTGCAGGTAGATGACTGCGCAGCTATGGCATGCAAGGCCGGAGATGTGGTGAGCCGGGATGATGAGGGCGAACTATGGCACAGGAGATTGGGCCATCTTCACCATGGAGCTTTGAAGATTCTGCAGCAGATTTCTACTGGACTTCCTAAGGGCACCCTTGCGCAGTCAGATCAGTGCAAGGGGTGTACTTTAGGGAAGTGTGTGAAAGCCACCTTTCACGAGAAGGATAGTCGCGCCACGACGATCCTTGAGAGAGTTCACACAGACGTGTGTGGTCCTTTCTTAGTTGCTTCGACAGAAAAGCACAGGTATTATGTGATCTTTGTTGATGATTTCTCTCGAAAGTGCTGGATCTTCTTCATGCAGAAGAAGAGCGATACATTCGCGAAGTTCTGTGAGTTTAAAGCACTGGTCGAGAAGGAGTCGGGGAAGAAGGTGATCGCTCTAAGGAGTGATAACGGTGGTGAATTCATCTCGGCTGAATTCAAGGAGTTCTGCAGCGCAGAAGGGATTCGGAGAGAGCTCATCGCACCCCATAACCCACACCAGAACGGGGTGGCTGAGCGGAAGAACAGAACGATCGTGGGTGCTGCACGGGCGATGTTGCATGATCAGGGCCTACCCCTTCACTTGTGGGCTGAGGCATGCAATACAGCAGTGTATGTGCAGAACCGTTGTCCCCACAAGGTTCTTGGCATGAGTACACCAGAGGAGGCTTATTCTGGCAAGAGGCCTGATATTTCCCATTTGCGGATTTTTGGTTCTCCTGTCTACATGCATGTGACGAAGGATGCGAGAAGGAAGCTGGATCCAACTGCTGAGGTTGGAATATTTGTGGGGTACACCGATACACCTCATAACTATCGGGTGTATGTGCCAGACAGTCGCAAGACTGTTGTGCGACGAGATATAAAATTTCAGGAGGAGAAAGCCATGCAGTGTTCGCTTGAGAGGGAGCTACACTTGCATGCAGATGAGGAGCTGTTAGTTCCTAAGGAGGAGCTTCCGGATGTGGATCAGCCACAAGAGGAGGTTCATGAGGTGGAAGAAACCACCCAGGCAGCGCCAACCATCAGAGGGCGCATGCGCACTACAGAAGCTGAGCGACTGGCTCGGGATGCAGAGAAGGTTGTAGGACCACCTATAGCACAGCGCAGACAGAGACAGTCACCGGATCGGTACACTGGATACATGGCTCTTATGAGTCAATGTGTTGTGACAGAGCCATCCTCTTTTGAGGAAGCTGTGAAGGAACCCGCATGGGTTGATGCCATGATCGAAGAATATGATTCGATCATCAGGAACAGTGCATGGGAGATTGTCCCAAGACCGGTTGGGAAATCAGTTGTAGGTTCGCGATGGATCTACAAGGTGAAGCAGGCGGCTGACGGGAGTGTGGAGAAGTATAAGGCGAGATTTATCGCCCGTGGCTTCTCACAGATCGAGGGGATTGACTATGAGGAGACTTTTGCACCTGTCGCAAGGTACTCTTCCATACGGACGATCCTTGCTCTCTCAGCGCAGATGGGGTGGCACATTCATCGGATGGATGTGAAGACTGCGTTCCTCAATGGAGTTATTGAGGAGGAGGTGTACATAGAGCAGCCTGAAGGTTTTGAGATCTTCAGCAGTGAGTCGCATGTGTGCCGACTCAAGAGAGAACTGTACGGGCTGAAGCAAGCACCTCGTGCTTGGTACACTCGGATAGACAGCTACTTCACCGGGCTTGGATTCTCCAAGAGTGAGGCGGATCCAAACCTGCACCAGATTGTGGTGGAGGGGAAGCTGTTGATCATCGTACTGTATGTAGATGATCTGATTTTGACTGGCGACGAGCAGTTGATACTTTCATGCAAGGAGGATCTTGCACGAGAGTTTGAGATGAAGGACCCGGGCATCCTTCATTATTTCCTGGGATTGGAGATTTGGCAGCGCAGTGGAGGACTGTTTGTTTCTCAGGGCAAGTATGCCCGGGAGATTCTGGAGAGGTTCAACATGCAAGGCTGCAAGCCTGTTGATACCCCTCTTCCTGGAGGTTGGAGGAAGGGAGATGCTACTTCGGAGGAGGTAGTGGATGCCACTGTCTATCGACAGTTGGTGGGGTCGTTGATGTATTTGGTCAATACTCGACCCGATATATGCTATGCAGTTAACCAGCTTTCGCAAGCTATGGTTAAGCCTACCAAGCTCTTTTGGAAGGCGGGCAAGCATGTATTGCTCTATATCAGAGGCACATCGGGATATGGTCTATGGTACAGACAGGAGGATGGAGTGAAGCTTTCTGGCTTCACTGATGCAGATTGGGCGGGGAGTCCAACGGACCGGAAGAGCACTTCTGGAGGAGTTTTCAGCATTGGGTCGATAGCAGTTTCCTGGTACAGCAGGAAGCAGAGATCCGTGGCACTCAGTTCAGCAGAGGCCGATTACATGGCAGCAAGTTTGGCTGCATGCGAGGCTATTTGGATGAGGAAGATCCTCGCAGGTTTGTTCAGGTTGCATTTGGAGCCTACAGTGATCTACTGTGATAACCAGAGCTGCATCAAGCTCTCGGATAATCCAGTATTTCATGATAGGCCCAAACATATCGACATCAGGTACCATCATATCAGAGATTGTGTTCAGCGGAGAATCATGATGCTTTCATATGTTCCCACGGAGGATCAGGATGCCGACATCCTGACGAAGGCGCTCACCAGGAGCAAGTTCGAATTCCACAGAGGCATGATAGGGATTGCAGATAATCCATATCTTGCTGAGAGGGAGTGTTGAGAATGCAGCAAGATGATGGAGCTTAGTGAAATGAAGTCGCCTTCACTAAGTGGGCCCGCAGGCAAATTCAGGCGCAAAGTCTATTTTTAGACTATGTCTATTTTTAGACATACGGAGCATAATTTGGGAATTCTACTTGGAGATTCTTGGAGTATGCGACATGTCGGTAAAAATAGATGAGACCCTAATTTTTAGGACCCGGGCTATTTTTAGACTGATCTCCTAAAAATATGGAAGTCAAATATTATTTACCCTTAATAATATTTTGACTATAAACAGCAGTTTACTCTCTTGGGGCACTTCAGTTTGAGTCATGGAGGTGACTCATGCAACTGACACAAGGAATCACGTGGTTCCTAGGGTTTGATGGCATCTTGCATGGTTGGCTTCAGTTAGACTTCAGTGGCAGGAGTTTTGGAGGAGTTAACGGGACAAGTAGTGGAGTTGTGTTCTGCTTGTTTTAGTTGAACTAGTTGGGATTAGTTAACTAACTAATCAACTAGATATGAGTGGAGTAAATTAAATAATATTTAATTTACTAAATATTAACTCATTAGTCAACTCAAGAACACTTCAGTTCACTACAGTGCATGATCAGTTCAGTGGAGACCAGTGGAAGAGGTAGATGAAAGGGTGAGTAAAGGTATCAGTTGGTAGATTTGTTTTGCATGAGTTTTGCATTACACTTGGAGGAATTGTCCATGACAATTACGCAATCAAGGGAAGGGGATTCGAACCTTGAACCTCTTCATATACAAGCCATGATTGCGCAATAGAGGCAAGGCAATTGGCGGGGAGTTTTGAACCTCAGACTTGTTCAAAACTGAGTCAGATTGTGAGTAACTTCATGAGAGAGTACTAAGTACTTGTGAGGAGTATTGTACTTGTTTGGTTACTTGATTTCTCCATTATAATATACATAATAGCTGCGGGGTTTTCAGCTATAGGCTTTCCCCATACATACTGAGTTAATGTGTGATTGAATTGATGTGAGATTGCTTCTGTTATTTCCGCATGTGACAATTAATCGTAGAAGAATGTTATGTGTTATGTATGCAATTCGAAATTGATATATGACCGGGTTAATATTCAGTGAATAAGTGATTTATTCAGCTAATTTCTACAAAACGAGTTGAGCTACATGAGTGCAAACACATTTTTTAGATTAAATATTGTTGAATAGTATAGTCCATAGCCATATGTCAGAAGCATGAAAATTTAGATTGATTCTGAAAACTTGGAATGGTGGTCGATTATAAAATTCACACATCGTACTAGTAGCAAGGTCACTCGAATTGATTGGTCACATCTAATTTGTTGTGTGGATGCATATGCAGACTAGATTGACTATTCCACAATTGGTCATGGTATTGCTACATGGACATAAATGCAAGATAGATATTGGCCCTGATATATGCATAAATTTTGATGCAATAATGTCATGGAAGTCTAGTATGAAGGTTATGTTCGTGTATATAGTATGGTAAATAAAATTTAGGGTCATGCACCCTGATTGTTTTCAAATCTCATGGTATTATTGGAATCCAATAATATAATGTCCATTTTAACCTAATTGGATGAGAGGTCTTGTTGAAACCTATGGCATGTGATTGGTTTCCATGGGGTAATTATGGTATCCAGTTACAAATCAAATATCAAACCACGACTAACTGCCACCACTCTCCTTTGTCAAAATCTCAAAAAAAAAATGAAAAACACAGCATGGAAAGAAACACTACATATTAGAACTGGTAAGGCTCTATGGTTACAAGTTTAAGGTTGCAGGTTTAATTTACACAGATAGAAAATAAATTATCATTTATTTTTTGTTATGAGTTCCAATATGTTGAATGTTTAAGTAGTCAGTAGTGTACATTTTGTAGCACCAATGCGGAAAAATGGAATTATGTAGAGCATGCCCTAAAAGAGGGATTTCGTAGAACACTTAATTTAATATATGGTTTTGTATGGTTTTCAGGATTATGGACTCATTCTTGAGTCAAATTGTATTATGGGAGAAACATGGCAATCAAGGTTTAAAGGAGAATAATTCTAAAGGCTTTGTAGGTACCTCGGCATGGTATTCTCGTATTAATGATTATCTAATGAGTATTGGTGTATATATTTATGATATTACTTATTTCTAACAAAAACAGAAGAACATGTCATTCCTCATGGAACATTCAGAGAAATCAAGAAGCCTAAAATATATTTTGGGTACTTATCATGTATGAAAAACCTTATTAATGTTGAACCTTCTACCTATGAAGAAGCATCTTGTCAGCAGGTTTGGAGAGATGTTTTGATATCAATCAATTATGAAGTATGATATCTAGGAAATCGTGCTAAGGCCTTAAGGATGCATGTGGAGAAACTATGATGTGTTGTACCAAATAAAAGGAAGATCGAAAATCTTATGTTAGCTTTAGAGGGAGCTTGAAATGATCATAGTAGAATGTTTCAGATTAAGAGGGAGTTGGCCACTAAATGTGATCTTGAACCGATGAATCTTGATGAAATATTATTTGTAAAAGTTTGATGATGATAAGTGGTTGATTGGTTCTTTGATGAACTTGGTATGAATATTTTCTTTGTAGTGAATGCATTGAATTAGATGAATCCAAAAGTATTATCATTGGATACTATAATTTTGATTGGACTGAAAGTGTTGTCAATGGAAATAATACAAGTGGTAGATGTTTTTTATTAGGATCCAAAATGGTTTCTTAAATGAGTAGGAAACATTCTTCCATCAAACTTATTAATGTCTAAGCTGAATATATGGCAGCTTGTGTAGTTTAGGCTTTAGAAATTACTTCTCGGAATGTTTGAGAAAGTACTGGAAATTACCTTGATATTTTGTGACAGACAAAATTGCATCGTAGATTGAAGCAATTTTTTATCAAGTACCACTACATTCGTGACATGGTGTATAAGGGATGAGGAAATATTTAGTACATCTCCACTGATAATCAGATAGTTGATGTCCTAACTATGCCTCTTTCCAAAGGGATATTTTTTTTTTATAGATAAAATATGGGACTTGTGGAGTATGGCTCTCTCGTTGAGAGGGAGAAATGATTTTTTCCCACATCATGATGTTCTTCCTATGTCACTTAACCAAAATTAGGGATATCATCCCTTTTTCAAGTCGATCATAATTAGGAAGAATGGTTTGAGAGATAATATTCTTCATGTGTCACTTGACCAAAATTAAGGATGTCATCCCTGTGTCAATTTGACCATAATTAGGAAGAATGGTTTGACATATTGGCATTATAGATATATATTCTTCTTGTGTCACTTTGACTAGAATTATGGATATTATCTCTGGGTCAATTTGACCAAAATTAGGAAGAATGGTTTCATGGATAGATATTGTTCTTGACTCTTGTGATGTGACTAGAATTAGGGACTTTATCCATGTGTCAAGCACATTTACTAGAATTAGGAAGAATGGTCTAGTGGATAGACATTTCCCTATGTTATATAACGTGGCCAGAATTAAGTATGTTGTCCATGTGTCAAGTACATTGACCAGAATTAGGAAAATGTCCCTAGAGGTTGATTTGGAGTGTCCTTTTTGCTTGGGTCTCTGTTTAGAGAGAGTGTGTATTGGAATCTAGCCTGGGATGAGGCCATTTGGAGTTTCACCTGGACTATGTGCACTAGTGGTGTGATGATGATCTAAGACTATCTAGTCGATTCATGTATGAGTATCGATTGTATGTTTTGGGTATTGATTATGTTTTTGATGTTGATATTTATGTTATGATGATGTTTATCTAAGCTTGATACTTCCTTAGAAATATTTTCAACTTGTTCACATCTTGTTAGACATTATGAATGCCTCCCTAGATAAGAGGGAGTGTTGAAGAATGTAGCTATGGTTGGTATTCATAATCATTAATGTATTTGTAATACTATGTAAAAACACGTGAAAATTATCGTTAATTTTTTAAGAATTCTCATAATGCTATTTATTTGTCAAAAGAAAAGTATAGAAAGGATACAAAGACACACCCATTTGAAAGGATATGAGGAGACACCCATTCGAAAAGGATACACTCATTTGGATAAGATATATATATATATATATATTTGATCAAGGTGAGAGGATAAATAATAATATTTTGTCTTCAATCTCCTTGAATTCTTATTTTATTTGCATAGAACAAAGATGAGAGGTGATTCAATGTGAATTATGGAGAAGATCAAATTGGATATATATTGTCTCCATAATTCACATTGAATCACCTCTCATCTTTGTTCTATGCAAATAAAATAAGAATTCAAGGAGATTGAAGACAAAATATTATTATTCATCCTCTCACCTTGATCAAATGATCATAGAAGGTCAAGTTGAAGACAACTTTTCTATGATGATAAAGTGAAGTTTTGTGGCTCATATAATGTGAATTTTTGTGCTGATAATATGAAGTTATATATAAACTCTGAGGTAGATATGGAAGTATAACTTCAAGTCTCTTAGAGAACTGAAGTGGACATCATCACAGACTTGTTCATAAATATAATTAAGGAATATTATATTAGCATATTAAAGGGTTGGCTTAGCACTTATATATGCACATATTTCTAGTCAAATTGTCTATGAACTTGATGTCTTGTTGAAATTTTATTCTAAGGAAAGGATTTTTGGGTTTTTCCCATAGTAAAATTTGTCTCTTGTTCTTATACATTGTGATCTCTACCCTCCTTTCATTTTTATTGGTTGAATTTTTGAAGTATAATTTCTTGATGAATAAGATTAAATGTTAAAATAATATTAATATATTCACAATTAATTATCAATGATTCAGAAATAATGCTTGTATCTATTTCAATCTATTTTTTCAACAGATTATAAATGAAATTCTAAGGGAGAGGTGAAGACACAACAACAAGAGAGAGAGGTAGCTACTGCATTTTTGGGAAATAAATTTTCTTAAATAGAGAGTTTTTTCTCCAAAGTTTGAGGCTCATTTAGAGTAAGGACAAGGATGAATATGACATGTTGATTTGGGAGAATTTATAAGAGATAGAATTGCTGTATATTGCAAGGTCGAATTCTTGAAGCGAGAAAGAGGTTGAATTGTTAGAGAATTTGATTTTCCAATGCTGACTTTCATAAGGAACAAAGTCTATTCAAGGGAAAGGTGAAAGGTTGAGTTGTTGGTGAGAGGTAGGCTTAAATTCTCTAAGCCAAAGAAATTTAGTGACTAATTTCCAATGGGTTGAAATTCCTAGGGCCAAGTTCTTCCAGTGGGTTGAAATTCCTAGGGCCAAATTCTTCTAGTGGGGTTGAGTTACAGGTCCATTCAATGCATATTTCCTTTTAATTTCTTTTTGGGTTGAAAACTTGATTTTATTAATATTATTTAATGAAGGAGAATCGTTATGGGTATTTATCTATTGTAATGAGTGATTTATCTTTCTAATTTATTTATGTTGCACGTCAATTTATAGAAGTTAAAAAACTAGTAATTTTATTTTTCAACAATTCATAATTTATTTGTATAATAAAATAAATTTTGGGGAATAAATAATTGTTGTGAGAAAATAAATATGGACTATTATTAGTAGATTTAACAAAATAATGGTTATTTCTTTATATATTATCTACTCTAGGTCAATTGGGGATATCCCGAATGGTTGAGCAGAACAATTATTATCCTCCCCACCCAGGTTCAAATACCTACAAATGACATGATGAACTTTGATTCCTTAATGATTATTGTTGTAACACCTTTGAGCCTAATAAAATAATTATTGAGTGAGTATAATTGTGGTTTCGCCTAGTACTAGAAGCCTCTCTTCCTTTTTATACTAAGAGGGAGGTTGATTTCTTTATTTGCACAAAAAAAAAAATGAACTTTCTAGATGCTTCTATGTGGAATGTGTTACCTACTTAGTTGTACTTAGCAGAATAAGGAGGACACCATTGGAAAATGGATAAGGAACCTCTCAATTTTTTTAATACCATAGATCCAACAACCAAATTTTACCCCTTATCTCTCTCTCTCTCCTTATATCTTCTTTTATCTTATTATATATTCTCTCTATGCAAATTTCATACCCCCATTGGGGGGGATTGTAAAAAATGAAACTAGCATGATGAAATTATGCAACAGACTTAGACCCTTGGGACTAACTTTTCCACTCGGATTAACTCATCCCTCTTCCTTGGGATCATCAAAGTAATTGGAATCTCTTCCCTTTTCTCTATAAATTGAAGCTCCCTCTCTTGTGTAGGAGTATTGAAACTTGAGATCTTAGGGAAGTTATATTTTATAATTTTTCCATAATTTATAAATAAAGAAAATGATTTGGAGGCTCATGATATTCTGAATGGTATGGTTTTCTTGCTCTTCATGAGGTAACCATGTTGTGTTTTCATTTCATTGCTTTAAGTTTGCATCTTAGGCCTTAATAGGGACGTTGTTGTCCAAAGGATAATATTGGTAATTGCTTGTTGTCTTCTTGTTAGTTTGAATTCTAGAATTGAATATTACATGTATTTTTTCTGTTGAATGGCATGTTTACTCCTTTCATTGTGAAACATGCACTTATGTCTACTAACTTTTTGGCACGATCATAAACTTTATTTATAGGTTCCTCTAGCTATAAGATTAAGGACCTCCGTCGTTGGAGAATCCACCTTCTTACACCAAAGAATCATTAGTCCCACTTGCATCAAGTACCTCCAAGTGTCTCAAAGGGGGCCCAAAACTCTCTCTTCTTTCCTATCAAAAAAATTTAAAAATTTCTCCAACAATTATTTGTTCTATTTCTAAGTGCTAATATTGTTTAAATCTGGCATTTGAAGGCTTTTGCGTTTTTTATCCTAATGGCAGTCAAATTCTCTATAAAAATCCAAATATCTTGGCTTTTTCATAGCTAAATAGTGTATAAATTCATATTTTTACTTCTAGTATTTCACTTGGTGATTTTGGGTTTATATACTAAAATCTTTTAAGTGTCTCAAAGGCATTTTGGGAACTTTTTGAAATAATATTATTACTAGTTTTTTAGCAAGCTTGTTGTAATACCCTTGTTGTTATGTTATGTAAATATGATGGAATTTTGTATACAGAGATACTAGGTTGGTGATTCAGATGTAAATATGATGTAATAATGCATATTTTGATACTAGGGAAGTGAGCCAGAATCGTTTCATATTTTGATATTTTGGCAGAGTGGCTGGGAGGTGTTGGCGAGGTAGAAGGTCTCTTGGGAAAGACACAGGTTCAGGACAGAGGTCAACAAGGTTTCCGCAGTAGTCTAGCACAACGACGACATTTTCACTCTACTCCGAAGAGTGGAGAGTCTCACCCAAGGCATGTCGTGACCTTAGTAAGTTTAGGATTAGATCAGGTATCAATCAAGAATAACTTATAGAATAACGTAGACAGAAAAAAGTGTTCTGAACAGGTGTAAATACTCTGCAAATGATAATACTCATGAAAGTATTCAAAATGAAAAAAACAAAATTTAAAGTGACCAACGCATTCAACTTAACCAGAAAGACATAACAGAACTCGGGATATCAAACCCAAATCATCATATATTACATTAACAATAAAGGACAGTTACATTTCTCTTCAGAGCGATCCTGGCGGGATTGACTACAATAGTATCACATAGAAAATAACAGAATGAAAAGAGAGAGAACAGAATGAACAGAAAGAACAGAGCTCTCCTACGGATCTCTTCTTCCAATCCCTATTGTGCCAACCCAACCCCTGTCTACGTTGGTCAACTGCCTATTTGTTCCTTTTCCAACATGACTGCCACTTTTCCCTTCTTTTCCGCTCTGTTGTCTGCTACATCTCCCTAATCGCTGGGAGTTCCAATGCTTGTTCTTGTCTCTCCCTTCTACCATTTGTGCTTGTTTCCGCAGCAATTGCGCCACCTTCTCTTCAGCTCTTCACAACCGTTATAGCTCTCTGTCCACCGTAGTTGTGTTCTGCCACCTGTTACCTATGACTCAAAACTGTTTTATTTCAAAACAAGGGCCCCAACACCATCCCTCCATGAAATTCTCCTCGGGTGAGACTCTCTTCTCTTCGGAGTAGAGTGAAAATGCCAGCATTGTACTAGACTACTGCGAAAACCTTTTTGGCCTCTATCATGAACCTGGGTCTTGCCCAAGAGACCTTCTACCTTGCCAATAGGAGGCCAAGATTATAATTATGTATTATGTAAATATACATATAATAAAATAATAGTTAGTTGCAAGGTTGAATCCATGAAATATTATGGGAGGTGGCACAACTTTGTGGCAATGGGAAATGGGTATCATGTTTCATGTTTTGGTAGGCAAGACCAGGGGACCCATATGGCCCTAGTGCATGCCACATTGCAGTATATAACCATGTATAGGAAAATTTTATGTGTTTTTGTGTATGTATGTGTGAACCAAGTGAAGGGGGCATGGTATTAGATGAATGGAATATTATGATATATAGTGCATTGTTTCTGCTCTTCATACTGTTAGCCACCTATAAAATTTTGGCATAGAAAACATGTGGCTAAATGGCTTCTAATTATTCAAGAAGAAAATTTTCATTGAAAACCTATCACTCTTGAAAGCCTTCATGTGTTTTGTCCTTTGAAGCAATCCTCAATGTTGTGTCCATCAAAAAGCCTCACTGTTTGTGGAAGAAAAGCTTCAAAAAAGGCCTCCATTTGCCTCATTTCATCCCCACAAAGCCTACATTTTCATCATCTGTCCTCCTCACAAAATGTCCTCCAACACCCCCTCATTAACCCTCTAAAGCATCAAAATTCCCTTTTAAACCTTATGGCTCCCTTCATTTGGTTCAAAAATCCCTTTTGCTGCCTACTGGAACCCCCCATTTGGCCTCAAAAAAGCACTAAAATTGGCCTAAAAACCCTCTTCTTTACAATATATGAGGCTTAGCCCCTAAGGGCTTATACAACTTGGCCCCCTTTTTCATAGGATTTTGCCCTGCGACTGGGTGCTTAAGAAACATTAACCTCTGTTGAAAAATTCTTGAAAATCCTTTGAAAAGCCAAAAATCCTTTGAAAACTTCGAAAATCCCTTTAAAAAGGCATATGAAACATTTCTCCACTCCATTGAAGGATAAGCCCCTGAGGGCTTATTTCTCCCTAGCCTCTCATTCATGGGACTGAAACACTGTAATCAAGCACTGAAAACCTTTAAAACCCCCGTCGGAACCCTTTTTCCTTCATTCCCTTTGTTATTTTATAAAATCCGATGGTTTGAGTTTTTAGCGGATCTCCACTGTTGATCTCTGCAGATCAACAATTGTTATCAAGCTCGATCTCCACCCGATTCCCTGCCTTGCATTTCCTTTGTCACCCCAAAATCAAATCTGGACTGTCCATACACCAGATCGAATGGCCCATAATCAACCCGATGTTTTAAACCCCACCAGTGCATCTCTCCTCATCGGGTCTTCTCCCAACCGTCCGATCAAGATCACTAGATCTGACGACAGAGAATGAGTTTCACACAAAATAAGTGTTTGGATGTTAACATTTCAAAATCACGCGATATAAGCAGTTTTGCTTTGCCACGTGGCGCGTAGTGTATGGAATCATGCAACTTTTGTGAATACCATATACCGCCCCCGATGCCGCGTGAATACCACCAGTTGTTTTCACTTACCACCATCCTCCGCAACACATTCTTCACTTAATCTTGGCCGTCCATCATATTAATCTGACGGCCCGGATTAGATCTCACCCCGGCTCATCTCCCATCCACTTATGCTCCCGAACAACTACATCCCTTGATCTCCATCGTTAAACCTTTCAATCCAACAGTCCTCATATAATTTCACCCTCACCCATTATTCCTTCATTCACCCCCCCAGTGACCTTATCGTGCAATCTAGACCATAGATTGCCAATGTTAGATCAGATCTGACGGTCCAGAATCCTCCTCGCACCAAAACCTCATCGGGCCTGCTTTTCGCTGTTCGTTCACAATTTCCAATGTTCTGCCATGATTTTTCTACCTTTCTTCACTGCACCTACGATTCCCCTTCATCGCGCCACCATCCCTTTGGTCCTCCACAGCATATTATCCTCCACTCCACTGATTTCCTTAACATTTTTATTTTCTTTTGTAGGGTTTCAGATAGTATAAGATCGCTCTCTGTCTCACGATCACAGACAGGGAAAATAGAGCACAGGAAGACATTTTTAGAGTCAGAGATTATGGAGGAAGGCGCCAGTGATGGTCTAAACGTGTGTTTCATTAAAATATTAGTGTCAAACCCTGATCTAAACCCCCCTGCGCTATGAAACCTGCATAGCCACCAGAAATAGTCAAAAGAGAAGCGACAAATTGTATCAGTGAAGGAAATTAAAGGATTAAGAGCCTTTATTGAAGATTAATGATTATAATCCAATGTTTAAAGCTTGAAGAGACAACATGAAGACCATAAAGAAGACCGAGGCCTAATTCAGCCTAAAACACAGACCTAAAAGTGAATTAAAAGTGTTTTAGGAAAATACAAAGACATCTGTTAGTCCGAGAAAGCCTCCACCGCCACTCAGAGGCCAATTGAACCCTCTCTAGCACCAAAATCCAACACTCTCCAGCTACCAAAAGACACCTGCAGCCTCACAGAAATCAACGAAGGCCTAGTTATTGCAAGAACGGAAGATATTGGCTTAAAGACAGCTGAACAATTAATACAAATCAAAAGATCTTATTACTAATTGTCAGCAAATCTATTTTAAAAATAAGAAACATCCCTGAAGTCAATCTTTTCGTCCATTAGGCCTCGAAAAGCAAAAAGAGAGTTATGAAGCAGAATTATAGGTAGAATGCATTCCTGCCTTATGCCTTGCATTGTTTTCAAGGTTACGAATTGCATTGATTATGGAATTAATGATACTTGACCCCTATAAACTCTCCCACTTCCTCATTTTCTTATAAATTCTCCTTGAGGACCACATTGTAATGGTTGGTCTTTGTATATTTGATTGCATGTTAATAGTTTGCTAAAGCCCTATTTGCAATCAAAGATACATAAGCTGATATGATAAGTTTGAAGTTGTAGAGACCCACCAGGCTTGAATATTGTAACTGGCTTGAACATCAAATACAAGCTTATTTATGGGATCCTGGTCTATGTCAATGGTGATGTGTTTCTGATTATCAATTGTTATATTCCTTTGTGTTTTCATTCTGTCCATTTTCTTTGATAAAGAACAGCAAATACAGAGCTAGGATTTACTCGTAACAGTACCCTACTCTCACTGATAAGCTTTATTTCTATGTTTTCCTCCTTTGAAAGTTTCCATTAAGAGTACATTGAAGTAGGTTAGTTTCAAAGCACTTACCTGATCTTAGATTACTCTTTATGTTTATCATCTGTGTTTTCTAATAGAATATTCTAAAATTAGGATAGGTGCAAAGTCCTTACTTTCTCTTAAGCTATTCTAAGTGCTTTTTAATGTTTTCTATTGAAAGTACATCAATGCAGGCTAGTTTCAAAGTACTTACCTGACCTCAGATTACTCTCATGTTTTTTTCTTAAGTGTATGCCAAAGCAAGATAGTTTCAAAGTACTTACTTGATCTCAGGCTGCTCTTAGTTTGTTCATTTGTTTTGCTCTTCATTTCCTGTGTGTTTCATTCCATAAAATCAACTTTAAGAGATCCTTCGACATAGATGACTTTCCCCATGGATCACTCTTGAACCTTGCTGTCCAATTAAATCCTCTTATGACTCCATAGCCCAATGGATTGAAGCTGCTTTTTTCCTATCTTTTCACCTAAATCATCCCTTCACTGGCATACACCTTTACCCTTCATTTAAACTGCCTTCACCTTCATCATGTCCTTGCCCAACCAAAATAAAAAACAAAACAAAACCCATGCTCTTCATAACTAGCCTAATATCACATTTCATGCCTTAAAGATCACATCTTTAGACACACTTATAGAGCGATCCCTCTCTGGATTTAGGAGGGCTAGATCCTAGAATCCTAAAGTGGTTCATATGTTGGCTTTGTGCTTTGTATCTGCCAAACGTGCAAATTACAGAGACCTAACATTCTGGCGACTCCATTGGGGAAGCAAGACCACATTAGCCTAAGTTTGGTAGTAAATCACTGTAGTGGACAGTAAATCTCCTTCAAGACACTTTAAACCTTCCCCCTGGTGACTCCACAGTCCTTGAATGACCAAAAGACTCCACTAGTGATCAGTAGGCCTGCTAATTATATTTGTTTTCACAAGACTCCATTGGGAGACTGGTTTCATTACAACATCATCCATTTTGAAGGAAACACATAGGATTAAGCCTCCTTGTTTGAAGATATTTTGCCTCTCAAAGACTGTCATACCTGGCCAACCTTCTTAATTGAGATTGTTATACATACTGGCTTCAAGAACAATCCATACCAGAGCTTATCCCGATCCAAAGCCCCCTAAAATAGTGGAAAATATTGAGAGTATTATTAGGAAGCCTTCTTCATATAGGGACCCCACTATTTTCAGAGACATTTATAGGGCTAATTCAACACCTGAAAACCTTACAGCTCTATCAGAAACTCAGTTTGATCTAGACTTACCAAGAAATTCACCAAGAACTAGGTCATTCAGTAGTTTAGATTAGACAAACTTTGAGACTCCAAACTCACCACCTCATAGTGATCAGCATATTGGTGGCAGAGGAACCCCTCCATCCACACCTCCTGATATACATTTCATTCATAAATTGGGTATCTCTCACCCTAGATCTGCTCAACAGTTTGCTGTTGGTCCTAGCATTTCTGTCAGTCATATACCTGCTGCTCAAGCCCATCCATTACCTCCACAAAACATCATCATGGTAGCATGGTATGCTCCCTTGGTGCTACCACGGCCTTTAGCTCCTTTACCTAATGAATATCAGTCTAAAATTCCTCACTTCACTAGGAAATAATCTACTACAGCTCAACACCATGTAGATAGGATGGAAGATGCCTTTGAATACATGGAAATAGAGGATGAGACAATTAAGATGAGGATCTTCGCTCAGAGTTTAGGAAGAGAAGTGAAGAAGTGGTTTAAAGGCTTACCTCCTATTAGTCACCTATAAATTTTGACAGAGCAAACATGTGGCTAAATTTTTTTTTGAGTCTTTAAGAGATACATTTCCTCTGAAAACATATCACTCTTGAAGCCCCCTTGTGTCTTTGCCTTTGAAATATCTTCACTATTGTTCCCACTGAAAAATACTCACTATTTGTGCAAAAAATATGCTCAAGAAAGCCTCCATCTGCTCCCTTGTACTCCTGCAAATTTCCCATTTTAACCCTTTTTTCTTTCTCAATATTCCCCCCCAAAATCCCTTCATTAACCCTCCAAAGCATCAAATTCCCCTCTAACCTCTAAAAATCCATTTTATTGGTTTAAAAACCTCTTTTTCTGCCTACTAGAACCCTTCTCTAAGCCTTAAAAATCCTCATTTTGGCTTAAAATCCCCCTTTTTACTTAACAGCCTTAAGCCCCTTTCGGCCAGCCCCTAGCCCCTTTTCACCGCATAGAACCCGGCGTTGGAACCAAGCACTAAGGCCCCGGGCGCTTATCGCAATCGGAGCTTTCCGTGTTTGCATTTCCCTTTGTTACTTGAAATCTTCTGATGCGATTGTATTTTGCTCTGAAGACCCACGCTGCAATCTCAATCGTTGATCCATAAAAATCTAACGACCAGCTCTGATCTCGCACTGCGGCCCCACCAACACCTTTCATTGACCCCCGATTGAATATTGACCATTGATTTTCCTTGCAATCCGATAGTCAAGCACTAATCGCACCATCGCCAATCGAAAGATCTTAATACAACACCTTTTCGTTTCCCCGATTGGCCAACTCCCGATTGGATCCTGGTCATTGAATCCACAAGAACCAATAGCCAAGATTGGATCGCTCACCGCTCCTTTTCCCTCCATCACTCTCCCTCCAAAAAATCTCCACTGTTGATCTTCCGCTGATCCAACGGTCCACGTGCAATCACAAGTTTAAAACCATCGAAGTTGTGGCCCCTGCCCTTCTCAGATGCGATTTGATCGCAGCCGTCCATCCTGATTGATCCGACAGCCCTCCTTTCTCCTGCCCATTCATTTAATCCTTTTTATTCCACCTCCTCATTTGATCTTAGCCATCCATTCCATATATCTGACGGTTCACATTAAAACCGTTGCTGACCCTTTCTCACCCTACCGACCATGCACCTTTCTGTATCGCGCACTATTCCGCACCGTCAGATCTCCTCGCTTTAAATCCAACGGCTGTGGTGCACATCGCATTATTTTGGCATCTGAAGTTTAATGCTTCAAACTTACGCAAAAAAAGTGGTTTTGAGGAGGACACGTGTCTGGCAGTGATGCATATCGCGTTACTTTGGAGAAATTTCAAAACTACTCTAAAGCAGTGCGAAAACAGCGGTTTCCTTCTAAAAACCGTCCCTCCCTTATGTTATCCCACATTCAATCCTGACATTTGATCAGATCCGGATCAATGGCTCTCGTCTCATCGCGTCTTCTTTCATGTTATTTCCATTGGCCTCTCCAAAGGATTTGATTGGAGAATATCGACCGTTGATCTCCTCCTGAGATCTAATGGTTCACATTCAAAATCGCTCTCCGCCTCTCGGTCCCACCATTCAAAGCCCCATTTCATTTGATTTTCATCGGTTTCCTTGTATTTCACCCAAAGTTTTAACTTTTTGTTTTACACTAAAGTTATAATTTCTCCACCTAACTCCTCTAAAGCATCTCCACCAGTAAATCTTCGCTATCGATCATCATCCCACTGTCTAATCAGACGGTTCAAAAGCATTTCTCCACCAGACCTTCTTCAGATCTTTCCCCCACCATTATACAACAATTTTCCCCGTTTTCTCTACTACAGCCGTTGTTTCCACTGCTGCGCTACCATCTCCTCAGCCCTCCACAACATCCATCTCCACTCCCGCATGGATTTCTTAAAATGTTTGTTTGTTTTGCAAGGTTACAGACGGTGATAACCGTTATTGCTCACAGTCACTCTCACAGTGACACAGAGTGCCGAGGAAGATTTTTCAGAGCCAGATATCGCAGGGAAAGACTCCTAAGGGGGTTTTAAATACATGTTTCATTCCAATCAGAGTTATTAACTCTGTTGAGAACCTCCAGCACCATTAAACCTACACATTCACAGACAGAAACAGTCATAGGAGCGGCAAAGAGTATCAGTGAAGGATTAAAATGATTTAAAGCCTGTTATTGAAGGTTTTGAGCTTTAATTCAGTGGTTAAAGGGAAAATATATAGATTGAAGACCTTATGATTGACACAGAAGGCCTAATGAGGCCTAAAGAACAAAAACAATCCTTGTCAGTGTTTCCCATTAGTAGAAGTTTCTTTCCCGAGAAAGGACAAAGTTCCCATAATGTTTTACTCTTCATCAATGTTCCCGAGAAGATCTACATCCTGACAGAAGTCCTAATGTTTCCAGAGAATATTTTACACAGTACGGCAGACCTAGAGTCATTTATCTTCCTTTTTCTTGTCCCAAAGTACTACAGAGTACTACAGCCAAAAATTACATCAAAGAACATACCTAGAGTTACTATCAGCCTATCGAAGACCACTCTTTCATCCAAAGAGTACTGAAGATCAATGCATAGATATTAAGGAAGAATGGGCCTCGAGCCCTCTCCTTCTACTTTTGTTTTAATGTTTCATTTAAAGTTCCATCTACCTCCTCTACCTCTTTTTTAACTATAAAAACTTTTGAAAAATTTATTGTAAAGGTTGTTGATCGGATAACCGTGGATTGTAAGTTGTTTCTCTTGAGATATAGTTCTGCGTGCATAGTTGTAAAATAGGCTGAGGAGATGATTTCAGATTGAATATCAAGTTGTTGGACAATGTTGTATATGACTGGTGTTGCTCTTTAATATGAAAAGCATTTTCATTGGATCCTGATTTAAAGAAACGGTGATGTGTTCTACCTTTGTCTCTGTTTTCCTTCTGTAATTCACCATATTTCATTTCTTTGGTAAGAATCAATAAACTGGTTTAGGATATACCCTTGCATGGTACCCTAATGCTTGCTGCTCTTCTTATCTTTGATGTTTTCTACTAATTGTGCTATATGAGAACTAGTTCAAGGTAATTTAGCCAGTATAGTAGTTGGTTATGCCCTGCTTACTGATGCATGAATTTAGAATCTATTCTTAGATGTTCTTGTCTAGTTTTAATTGAAAGAATTGGGATGCTGAGAGATTAGAACTGATTCTGTCTCACTAGGGTCCTTTTCTAACAGTTAAACCTTTCTAAGTTCCCTTAAATTGAATGTCAAAGCTTTGAAAGTTCAAAGTCTTTCTCTAATCTAAGGCTTCACCTTTGTGTTAAATCTTTAATGTTTTCTTATTGTCTGAAGAGCCAACCTCTTAGGAGTTTGATCACAGATGGTTAAGGCATGCCCTGTCCCTAGATTAGCTCTTGAGGTGGTCACCTTATAAGGTTTCCTTGTCATTCACCTTCATTCATTATCATTTCATCCCATACTATCATCTTTAAAAGATCCTCTGTTTTAGATGACTAGCCCATTTGAAAGCCTTGGATATGGAATAGCAAGTAAACCCCTTTATGATTCCATTGCCCAATGGTCTCAAGTATTCTTTGAAATATCTTCCCATTGCCTAAAATATTTCTTTTCTCACCTCTTTGTCTTCCATTTAACCCTTCTTTCATGTTTCCCAACAACCAAACAAACAAACAAACAACAACCCTCGTGCCTTATAACTAGCCTAATACCTCAAACATTGAACTTCAAAGATATATATTTCTTTGCCTTTATAGAGAGATCCCTCTCTGGACCCAGGAGGGCTAGATCCCGAGGTCCCAAAGTGGTTTTCATGTTGTCTTGTCTTTTGGTAGAGCCAAACCTGCCAAAACACAGGAACTCCAACATAATGGCAACTCCGCTAGGGACTCTTTGAGTAAAACACACCTTTAAACATTTCTAATACTCAAAGAAGACCATAGTAGCCCTGGTTTGGTAGTTAATCACTGTGGTGGACAATAAATATCCTTCAGAAAATTCTAAAACCTTCCACCTGGGGACTCCACAGTTCCTTAATGACTAAAGACTCCACTAGTGATCAGTAGGCCTGCTGATTACCTTGGTTATCCAAAGACTCCACTGGGAGACCAATTTTCATTACAACATCAGCTATATTAGAATAAAAACATAGGATTAAGCTTATTTTTTTGAAGACTAACATACTGGCTTCAAGAACCATTCATACTAGAGCTTATCCTAACCCAAACCCACCTGAAATAGTTGAAAAACCTAAGATCATTCTTAGGAAATCACCCACCCCTAAAAAGCCAACTATTTCCAGACCGATCCATAGAGATGATTCAGCACCAGAAGACTTTACAACTCTTTTAGACTCTCACTTTGACTTAGACTCACAAAACATTTTAGCAATAACTAATTCATTCAGTGCTCTAGATCAGATAGACCTTGAACCTCCAATTTCACCATCTCACAGTGGTCAACATATTAGGGATAGAGAGACCCCTCCATCTACACCTCTTGTTATTCATTTCGTTCAAAACTTTGGCCTCTATCACCCTAAATCAGCTCAGCAGTGTGTTACTAGTCCTAGCATTTCTGTCATCCATATACCTGCTACTCAAGACAATCCTTTACCTCCACAAAACATCATCATGGCGGCATGGTATGCACCCTTGGTGTTACCACAGCCTTTGGCTCCACTACCAAATGATTATCAATTAAAAATCCCTCATTTCACTGCAAAAGAATCTACCATAGCTCAACATCATGTAGATAATATGGAAGATGCCTTTGACTATATGGAAATTGATGATGAAACCATTAAGATGAGGATCTTTTCTCAGAGCCTAGGAGGAGAAGTGAAGAAGTTGTTTAAAGGCCTACCTCATAATAGTATCCATGATCTTCCCTCTTTACATAAAACCTTCATAAACAAATGGGAATTCAAGAGTAACCCTCTCCAAATCTTAGCAGAATACAAGAATCTTAAGATAAATGTAGGAGAGAGTTTCCATGACTATTCTACTAGATTCAATAGTGTCTACAATGCTCTCCCACCACATATGAAACCTCCCCAAGGAATGGCCTTAGTGAAGTACCCTGAAGGATTTGATGCTGACATGGCCTATCTGCTTAGGGAGAGAGATTATAAAACATTGGAAGACATGCAAAAAGGAGTTGTGAGTGTAGAAGCGAACCTGATTGAAGAAAGAGCTAGAATGAGGGCTAAAAAGAGGGTAACCTATAGGGATGACACATCAGCTTCCACATTTGATCCCAAATATGACAGTCTAGCCAAAAACATGGAAAGGCTAGAGAAAATGATGGAGGAAATGGTTGTCACAGTCAGTAATAAAAACAGAAACCAAAATCAAAACCAAAACCAGAACTTTAGGAGAAACAATCCCCCAAATAGAAAGAGAAACTCTGATCAACAAGTCATACCCCCATTTCAAGAGAATTTCCTTGATGAGGATGAGGGGATAATAGAAGAGTCTGAAGGAACCACAATAAACATGGTGGAGGTAGACAACTCTATAGAAGATAATCAGGCCTCATACTCACATTGGGATGAGGAAGGGTTAGAATCTGAGGATTATAGGTTAGGATTTGAAAATGCCATCATGCAAGTCAGAGAACAGGATGAACTTAGAAGCAAGAAAATCTTAGACACTTCTAAACCAAAAGCCTCTGAGATTACCATTAAGAAAATACCTAAGAAAACTCCTAAAGTGACTGCTGAAAGTAATAAATCAGAAGCTAAGAGTTTTGGGAAAAACAAAGAAAAGGACAACTAGAGTACTGATAAACAAAGTCAAGAACCTAGCAGCACTAGCGTTGCAGCTAATGCTCCTGATAAAATAGCTTCAAACATTGTACATAATGAGAATCAGCAAGCTGATTCTGCCACTAAAATAGTGGCCAACAAAACAGATTTGAGCCTTACAAAGATTCAATCTTCTTTCAATTTAGAAAGTGAGATTGCTAAAATTAAAATTTCTGTCCCACTCTCTGAGCTGGCCACTCAGGATGTATATAAGGGCCAAATTTTGAAAGCTTTAAATCTAGGAGAAAACAGTGACACTGTCAATTTAAGTGATGATCAACCAACCCTTCTATTTGGTCCAAAGATAGAAGGGGAGTTTCAGGATGGGGTAGTACCTCCTTTTTATATCAGCCTCAATATCCATGACAAAATCCTTCACAACGCAATGCATGACTCTGGGGCTTCGCACAACCTGATGCCTAAGGTAATTATGGAGAAGTTAGGCCTAGAGATAACCCGAACCTATAAGGATTTATATTCATTTGACTCTAGCAGAGTGAAGTGCCTTGGCCTAATCAAATATCTGTGTGTAAATATGACCCAAATACTAGCCAAATGCATGGTTATGGATGTTGTGGTGGTAGATGTGCCACCTAAGTATGGCATGTTGTTGTCAAGGTCATGGGGTGCCAAGCTGCAAGGTACAATGTAGATGTATGGGTCATATGCCACCATCCCTGTCTTTAGCCAGCTTAAGAGACTGTATAGAGAGGCACGGATGAAATTTATGGTTAGTAGCCCTCAAAAACCTAAAAATTCACCTATGTACTCCATCCATACCGATCTGGACTATTTTATCCTTTTCAATGATGAATCCATAGATGAGACAGAGTTAGAAGATAGAGATGCAAACAATAGAGTAGAGCCCACATATCTTAACATAAAGGCCACTTTAGATGTAGAGGGAAACAATAAAGAAACATTAGAACAGTGCACTAAATCAGAAACTTAGAGTGAACAAAACCAAGACTGCAAACCGCAGGTTACTCACCACTCTGAACTCCATACACATCATGAAGAACAAACACTCCATACCATGGTGCAGACTCCATAATACAACATAATGGTGAACACAGCTCTAGGGGTGAAAATAATGATAAATCTGAAAACAACCCCTTATGGAGAATGAACTTTCATGGGTCTTGCACTAGGAAGAATGCAGAGGATGGAGTGTGGCTATAGAATATTGAGAATGACTATGCTGAAAGTCACGCTTTCAAGCTAGATTTTAAATGTACAAACAACATCGCAGAGTATGAGGCTCTCATCCTAGGCTTGAATCTGTTGAAAAAACTAGGAGCCCGAAGGATAGCTGTACACGGAGACTTTGAGTTAGTCATCAAACAAGTGAACGGAGAATATATGGAAAAACATCCTAGATTGAGAGCATACAGAAATGATGCTATGGACTTACTAAAGGCCTTTGTAGAATACGAACTTGTGTTTGTTCCTAGGAGTCAGAACATCATTGCGAATGGATTAGCCTGTGTTGCTAGTTCATATCATAAATCACCTAGTGACAAACAAATCATCGTTTAGATGAAATACAGACCTGCAGTGCCAGATAACGAGAAATACTAGCAGGGCTTTGAGGGCGACAAGCAGATAGAGGATTTCCTTCTTGGCATGAATGATTTTGAATTCTCTGAGTCAGACTCTAAATCTGAGGAAAGCTACCTGAGTGAAGAGCCCCCCAATGAAGAAAAATCGCCCCAGAACGTAGAAATAAACGTGTTAACTGAACAACTTGGAACTCAAACCGAAGAGTATAAGAACGAAGAAAAAGAGGAAATAGAGGTGCTACAGTCAAAATATAAGAATATACCCAGAGGACTGGCACCTTTAGAGGACCTTTTTGATTTTAACGACGTAGTGAAGAAACCCACTATATAACACTCAGACTTTGATGTCGAGGAATGCAACATAGGCACCGAGGATAAGCCTAAGATGATTAATTTGGCTAAGTCCTTTCCAGCAGACATGAAAAGGAAATATATTGATTTATTTAAAGAGTTCATCGATGTGTTTTCCTAGAGCTATGAGGACTTAAAATCCTATGATACGAAGATCATCTAGCACAATATCCCACTGAAAGAAAACCAAAAACCCTTCAAACAGAAACTGCATAGAATCAACCCGAAACAACTGCCTCTAGTTGAAAAGGAAATCAAGAAGATGTACAAGGCAGGAATCATAGTGCCTGTGAGGTTTTCTGATTGGTTTTCCAACCTTGTATTTGTGATGAAAAAGACAGGTGAGATCAGACTATGCATCGATTTTAGAAACCTTAACAGAGCTTCACTTAAAGATAATTACCCCTTACCCAAGATGGAGCATATCTTACAGAGGGTAGTTGGCTCAAAAAGGATCTCCCTATTAGATGGATTTTCAGGTTATAACCAAGTTTTAGTACTCCCAGAAGATCAGCTTAAGACCACTTTCACCACTCCATGGGGCACTTTCATGTACGTGAAAATGCCTTTTGTACTAATGAACGTTGGTGCAACCTTCCAACGAGCTATGGACATAGCCTTTTCGGAGGAAATAGGGAACTTCATTTTCATTTATCTTGATGACATAACAGTTTATTCCAAGACTGATGAGGAGCACCTTAAACATCTGAGAAGATTATTTGAGAAATGTAGAAGGTTCGGGATTTCTTTGAATCCAAAGAAGACTGTATTTGGCCTTCAATAAGGTAAGCTTCTTGGCCATATTATATCAGAAAAGGGGATTAAAATATACCCGAAACGAGTTGAGGGAATACTGAAGATTAGCCACCCGAGAAACATAAAAGAACTACAATCCTTTATTGGGAAAAATTAACTTTTTGTGGAGGTGTATTCCCAACTTAGCGGAACTCCTAAGAAATATGAATGAAATGCTTAAGAAAGGAGCAGGAGTCAAGTGGACTGTAGAAGCCAAAAAATCTTTTGAATTAGTTAAACATGCACTTACCCGGGCGCCAGTCTTAATCAGCCCTGACTTTTCAAAAGTTTTCCTGATATTTTCCTTTGCCTTCGAGCATACAGTGGCTAAAATCCTGCTGCAGAAAAATCAAGAGGGACAGGAACAACCTATTTCTTTCTTCAGCAAGGCACTGAGGGATGCACCCTTGAAATATAACATAATGGAAAAATAGGCCTATGCCTTGGTAAAGGCCTTGAAATACTTTAGGGTGTATATTCTGCATTCTCACATCATTTCCTACATGCCTAACATAGTGGTAAAAGACATTTTGTCCCAAGATCCAGATGGAAAGAGGGGCAAATGGATTGTTGTAATATTAGAGTATGACCTGGAAATAAAACCCACAAAACTTATCAAAGTTCAGGGCTTAGCTCAACTAATGGTTGAATCTAACTTACGAGCCCTTGACATAAACATGGTAGATTCCCTGGATGAACACGAAGGATTGCTTGATCCTACTGTTGAAGAACAATTTCAAAACTCTCCTTGGTACTCTGACATCCTATATGTGCTTACAATTCTGAATGCTCCTCCTGATTTATCAAAGACTAAGGCTAGGTTTATGAAGTTAAAGGCTAGAAACTATTGCATTTTAAATGAATGTTTATACTAGAAAAATTCAAATGGTTTTCTGCTTAAATGTATACCTGAAACTGAAGCTGAGAGGGTTAAACATGAGTTCCATGAAGGAGAGTGTGGAGGCCATTTAAACTGGAAAGCCACTGGTAACAAAATACTCAGGGCTGGCTATTATTGGCCTACACTTTTCAATGACATCCACAAAATGATAATTGCTTTCCATAAGTGCCAGATATTTCAGGGAAAAACAAATCTCCTCCCTTTACCATTGCAACCTATTACTGTTGAGGCTCCCTTTCAACAGTGGGGCCTAGATTTCATAGGAGAGATCCATCTTGCTTCCTCAACCCAACACAAATGGATTCTCACATCCATAGACTATTTCAAAAAATGGATAGAGGCCATCCCTTCTAGGAATGCCACAGATTCTGTTATCATTAAATTCCTTGAAGATCACATCCTCTCTAGATTTGGCTGCCCTAGGAAGATAATCACTGATAATGCTACTGCTTTTGGATCCAAGAAGATGATTGATTTTTGTCACAAGTATCAGATTGCACTTGGTCATTCAACTGCTTATTACCCAAAAGGTAATGGGTTAGTTGAATCATCAAATAAAATCTTGGTGACCATCATCAAAAAGTTGCTTGAAGAGAATAAGAAATCATGGCATAACAAGTTAGTGCATGCTTTATGGGCTGACAAGTTAACTACAAATAAATCCATCGGAATGTCACCATATCAGCTAGTCTATGGAATAGAGGCAGTGTTTCCTAACAGCCTAGGGGTACCAACGATTAAATTATTCCAAGAAATACAGACAGAAGAGGACAGCATGGTAATGAGGATAAATCAAACCATACATCTCCAACAGACAAGAGAAGAGGTCTACAACAGAGCTTTGAAAGTGCAAGAAAACATAAAAAAGTTGTTTGATAAGAGAAAAAAAGTCCGTGACTTCAAAATTGGAGATAAGGTTCTAAAGTGAAACTGTAGGAGAGAAGACAAAGGAAAGCATGGCAAATTTGACAGTTTGTGGCAAGGTCCTTACATCATCCAATCCACCATTGGTCCAAACGCCTTTTTTCTTTAAGAACTAGATGGTACAGATCTATTTGGGGGTCCTGTCAATGGCAGGATGCTCAAGCATTACTACTGCTGATTTCCAGTTTACAGTTTTCATTTCCATTGTAAATACCATTGTTGTGTTTTGTTTTCAAGAAAAAGAGAAAAATGTTTCAAAAAAGAGGAAAAGAGAGGTTCAGACATGCTCAAAACATGAACCTCTAAAGTTCCAAAAAGAGTGGCTCAAACAAGCTTAAAACCTGAGCCAAAAAGAGTAAGAAGTTGGTTCTAATATGCTCAAGACCTGAACCAGCAAAGAAAGAAAGAAGAATCAGCTCTAACAAGCCCAAAACCAGAGCTGAAATGAAGAAGAAAGTGACTCTAACAAGCTCAAAACTTGAGTCACAGAGAAAAGAAGGATGCTTCAAAGTTTCACAATTCAGAGCGTTCACAATTTTGGTTCTAAGTTTCTGCAAGTTCAATTCATGTGCAGTTGTCTTTATGCCATGGATCCACAACAAACCAGACTGTTTAATCCTAGTTTGGTTGTTTTTAAATTTCTGTTGCAGAATGTAGAGAAAGAAATCTGCTAGAAAGTTTAATCCTAGCAGATATTAGTAGGTAGAGAAGCTATGAGGCCAACAGTTTAATCTGGTCTCATGGAGAAATAAGGGTAGAATTAGATTAGTTTGTTTTTTCTTTCAAAAAAAGATGATGAAGAAGGTCTGCAAATTTAAATGCACCTTGAAGAAAAAATGTTAGGATTGTAGGATGGGTAGGTAGATTGTTTGGGGAATATTTTTTGTTGACTTAATATCCATCATGTTTGTAGAAGTTGAATCAAGAAGGAAAATATGGTTAAAGAATCAGGCATCTGGCCTACTTCCAAAGATTATTTTCCAAGATTCTTGACACCTTCAAGAAGATGGCATCCCCATGTGGAGCCACTATTAGCCACCTATAAATTTTGACAGAGCAAACATGTGGCTAAATTTGTTTCTGAGCCTTCAAGAGATACATTTCCTCTGAAAACATATCACTCTTGAAGCCCCCTTATGTCTTTGTCTTTGAAATATCTTCACTGCTTTTCCCACTGAAAAAGCCTCACTATTTGTGAAAAAATTATGCTCAAGAAAGCCTCCATCTGCTCCCTTGTACTCCTGCAAATTTCCCATTTTAACCCTTTTTTCTTTCTCAAGATTTCCCCCCAAAATCCCTTCATTAACCCTCCAAAGCATTAAATTCCCCTCTAAACCTCTAAAAATCCCTTTTATTGGTTTAAAACCCTCATATTCTGCCTACCGGAACCCTTCTCTAAGCCTTAAAAATCCTCATTTTGGCTTAAAAATCCCCTTTTTTGATAATAGGCTTAAGCCCCTTTCGGCCAGCCCCTAGCCCCTTTTCACCGCATAGAACCCGGTGCCGGAACCAAGCACTAAGGCCCCAGGCGCTTATCACAATCGAAGCTTTCCGTGTGTGTATTTCCCTTTGTTTCTTGAAATCTTCCAATGCAATTGTATTTTTCTTTGAAGACCCGCGCTACAATCTCAGTCGTTGATCCACACAGATCTAACGACCAGCACCGATCTCACACCGTGCCCCCTGTTACACTAAAAACTGTCATCCTGACATTTTACTATGAGTATGAGCTCATTATTACTCATACTTCCTCCTTTTGCAAGTCTAACATATCAACTCCTCATGTCAAGCTTTCAAAATCAGAGAAAAGTTCTTAAAAATCCCCTAAACATTGGTATCGCACTTTCTCTATTCATTTCCTGCGGTCCCGCACCTAAAGTTCAGCCCTCCTGCGGAACCATACTGCAATTTCTTTGTGTTATGGGTGCGGACCTCTGTAAAACTCAAAAAGGCGAGAAAGTAAAGATAAAAAGTGGATTTTAGATGAATTCTAGAAGATTCTAGATGGGAATTTTCGAGAATGGATACGCTTTGAGAAGGTTCATGCATCCCTCACTTGATGGAGCTAACCCCTTGATGTAAGGAGCTAATCCCTTTGAAGGAGGATTCTATCCCTTCATATTTGGAAGAGAAAACCTCCTCTTTTCCACTATAAAAAGAGGCCTTGGGTAGCCTCAAAGGGAGTTCAAGCTTAAGATATTTGAAGTTAAATGCTATTGAGATTCAGACTCAGTTAACTAAGACTTTCTGTGAGGTTAAATCACTCATCTCTATCTGTCTTGGTTCAAAGAGTGCAATGCTTGTCAAATTAGAAGAGATTCCTACTTCGGACCCCAGGAAGACCTGCACGACATCAAGGCACAGGTTGTAAAGGTTTTCTTTATTTGAAGTTAATACAAATATACTCATTTCTCTCATTAAACTGTTTATTTATGGTTTATTTCATAAATTCCTTGATCATTATGATGAGTATGGTTTATAATAATGTCTATACAGGTGCTGTGTAATCTTTTTGCTTGTTTGTGACTGCAGATTCACGAGGAACGTTCTTTCAAGTGCACGGGAAGGACTTCAACGAGATCAAGCAAGCGCGGGATATAAGGTAGGCCTTGCACCTATATAGTGTTTTTATGAATCTTGTATGCTTAGAGAGAGATTAGTATAATTGGTTGTTTGTTGCTAGTTACTTTTAGTACTAGAGAGATCGGTCTTGTCCGCAAGATGGATTAATCTACCCAACAAAATGGTGACCATATTGGGGAAAGAACTTGTTGTTTTTGGTTCTCTTTTATTTTTGATTTGAGGAAACATTTTTTCCTGGTTTTTGATTGATACATATCTGTCTGGGTAATTTAGATTTTCCCTGTTTTTGAAAATTTAGAAATATTTTAAGTTTTTCTATAATTTTTCCTAGGACCACACTCTGGCTTACTTTGACAGTGCGGGCAGGTTCGCACTTTCCGTAAAGAATACAGTGCGGGACCGCACCTGTCAATACCGGTTGCCTGCGGACCCTGTTAAAATTTTAGAAAATCTCTAATTTTCTTTCTCTAGTTTATTTTTATTTGGATTTAGCATTTTGGTGTCTGCCCAGACTGATTATTGTTTCTGTCAAGATTTTTTTGTGAATGAACTCCAACAGTGTTGATGTTTTGATGATTTTCTAGAAGATTTTGCAGTTAGGATTGTTTTTCCACTTGGTCTTTGTAGCGATTCGAACTTTTGACAATTTGCAGTATCTCAGATTACATAGATCTCTTTTTGTCTTTTGAATCCGACCTAATTGTGAAAACATCCTTTATTGAGAAATTGAGCCTTTTTGTTTCTTTGCAAATCTTCGAAAAAACTTGATTGAAAGTTTTAAATTTCATTTAAAAAAAAAAAAAAACATATTTTGAGTGTTTTTGATCTGTTTGTTATTCTGAACGAATAGATTCTTAGTTTGCTGAACAACTAAGGAAAACATTCTTCAAAAAATCTTAACGTTTTTACTCAATTTAGATTTTAGATCTCAAGATTAGATTTTGTAGTTTTGAGTAGTTTTAATTTTTGTAGCTTTCTTTCGAAGGAAAATTGTTTTGTAGCTTCTAATTTGGAAAGGAAAAGGATTTTTCTTATGAGCTTTGAGTGTTTATTGAAAAGACAAAGTAGTTGCTTTCAATTATTTTTCATGTTTAAAGAAGGAATTAAAAGGATTGCATTCTCCAACTCTTTCTTTAGATAGAAAGTTCATTGAAAGAAAAAGAATTGAATATCATTCGTAGGTGCATTTTAGTGTTTTTTGGAAGTCGAGTCTTCACATCATCCAAAGTTTCATTTCCGCACCCATTGACTTAAGAAACAGCTCATAAAATTAACGCTTAATTAAAATTCATCTAGTAATCTTTTTATTTCTAGGGCTCTTACCACCAACATAGCTTAGGCTAGTATCTTGGAGTAGGGAGTAATTAACTCTCCAAGATAGCTAAAACAAACAAGTAGACAAATCTTGTGGTAGGAAGAATTCCAATTGTTGCATGTATGCTCTGGGAAGCTCCTCTTAAAGGAGTCAAGCACGAGATCATATCTGAACCAGTGGGGTAATTAATCCTTCCTCATTGGGAACGATAGAAGATATACACGTATTAAAAACGGTAAACCTCGGATAGACCATTGTCGAGGAGCCAGGGGTCACTTGTCGGTAAACCTTGGATTATTTCAAGGAGCCTTCAAGGGGATTGAGCTTTGTTACTCTGCCCTTGCGTGTGTGTCGGATCGTAGACTGTTCCCCCAGGTATATTTGTTTCAATTGGTAACCTTAGTGGCTATAATCTTTAGGATTATTTCCTAAGGTGACAGTGGAGGGAAGATCCCACTATACCTGGAACAGACATCGGCTAGACTCACTTGGACTCTCCGGAGGGTTATCTTCACTCGAGATGGTATAGTGGAGAAACTTGCACCGGTCTGTTTCATTAAGCAAGTTGTCGGGGTAACTGTTCCAACTGCCCTTTTCGTATTAAAACTCTACTAAGTTGGATTTCATCACCAACTAGTGTTTTTAGTACGGAAAGTTACCTGTTTGTGTGTGGTTTGAACTCTTAGATTTTTAAGCGAATGATTCAATTGTTTGTTTCTTAGAGACTTTAGGTGTTTTCATTGAAATTTTTCTTTGTTTGCATGTGATTAGATAATCTTTAATCATGGTGGAATTGCCAAGAAAATCCCAGAGAATACAAGGGAAACCCCCTGAATATTCACCAAGTCAACTTGAAGGGCTTCGTGCTCTGGTAGCATCCAGTAGTAGTAGAATTAGATCAACAGAAATTGGAAGTTCATCTATAGTTATACATTCTGATCATCAAATACCTACAATAGAATACATTCAAGAACCGATTTCAGTTTTTGAAGTTACTGAAAGTATTTCTCCTTCTGGTGAATTATCTGACGAACCTGAAATATCTGAACCTGAAACTGAATCTTCTGTGTTAGAAACATCCTCAGGATTTATCACACCAACTTCTAGCGATCCAGGTTCACCTAGGGTAAGAAATATCATTACAGAAAATATTCCCTCTGGACTTATTTCTATTGAAGAACTTACTAATCCAGACGAAGACATATCTCTTCCCAACTCCCCTCAATCGTTAAATCTTAGGGAGCGTGAATCTATTTTCTACAGCCCCATTCGAACTAATCCTTGGTATCTCTCTTTAACAAAATTTTTAGAGAATCCGGGTCTTGATTTTTATCCACCTCGAATTCCATTTCATCCTACACCCAGAGGTTATTATCCGTCATCTTTTATGGCTGGAGAGTCATCCATGTTTTCTCAAACGACGGAATCATTTTTACATGGTGGTCCTTCTGTTCCTTCGGGATATCAGTCTTTGTCTGGTACTTTCTCAGGAGCAACTCCTCAACCCATCGAAAACGTGTTATCATCTGGTCTTGATGGACTTAAAATTGAAACGTCGAGCGCAGAACAAATTTTTATGATGTCTGGTAATATTCCAAATCCTCAAACTCAAGGCAGTCAGTTTCCTTCTGGGGGGAAACCTCAGGGAACTCAGTTACCGCCTGGGGGACAACCTCAGGGTAGTCAGTTACCGCCTGGGGGGCAACCTCAAGGTAGTCAGTTACCACCAGGGGTACAACCTCAAGGTAGCTTTTTCCTAGGACAAACTGTGGAATCATATTATTTTGGGGGGCAACCCCAAGGACAGTACATACCTCAGGGACAACCCCAAACTCAATATGCTCCTCAGGGTCCTCAACAACCCCAGCTTCAGTACACGCCTCAAGGGCAGTACTCAATTCAAGGTTACCAACAGCCTTCTAGTCAACCATCTGTTCAAGGAGCCGGAAATTTACCTCTTAATTATCAACCCTACGTTCAACCAGGTTATGGTCCTTATGTTCAACCTTCTACGGGACAATACCCCGGAATGATGGTGTGGGATTCGTCCCAATATCAACAGCCTTTACAGCCTAATGTGCAGTTGCCTTATCAACCTGGTCATCCATTGGTTTCTGGTTCAACCCAGCAACCTATTCAGCCAGCTATTCAAACTCCTGCACCTAGTTCAGTTCAGCCGACTGGGCCTAGTACACCTTAGACTCCGCCTCAAACTGCTACAACTGCTGCAACGACTGTTCAACCTGTCACACCTGTTTCTGGAGTATCTGTAGCCCCGAGTTCGGCTACCCCTGTATCTGTTGAAATCCCTCAAGTCTCTGTACCTTAGTTAGGACCTTCAGTTCAGACTTCAGTTCAGATACCTATAGGAAAAACCGATACAAGTACAGTTGTTACAAGTCAACCTCAATTTACGTATCAACCGTACCAGGGACAGCCGCAATTCGGTCCCTATGTATAGAATCCAAGCTATCAGTATCAACCGTACCCCGGTTATACTTATCAACAACCTCAGTATGGTCCGGTTCATCCTGGTTTTCCGGGGGGTTACACAATACCTAATCCAAATCCGATTCCTAGTTATCCTGGGTATCCGCCTCCTGGATCTGCTTTGGCTTCTCAAGGTTTTCACAACCCTAACCGTCAATTACCGTTTATCGCAACTTTGGACTTACCTGATTTGACACGCCTTACAAATGATCCTATTTTTTATTATCAGAACTGGCCGCCAATGCCTCATAAGTTGCCCAGTGATATACCAAAATTTGAAGGTAAGTCAGGAGAGGATCCATCGAATCATGTTATGACTTATCACCTTTGGTGTGCATCTAATTCAATCATTGATGATTCGATTCACTTACGTCTTTTCCAAAGAACCCTTATAGGTCTTGCTGCCAAATGGTACATTGAGTTACCACGCAGCTCATTTCATAGTTTCAGTCAGTTAGCAACTGCTTTCTTGACTCATTTTCAGTTGCCTGTCAGATACGACAACGACACAGAATTATTAACTTCGCTAAAACAATCTACGTCCACGTATATTTCTGATCATATTCATGAATGGCGACGTAGAAGACGTTTGGTGAAAGTTTATATTCCGGATCAAATTTTGGCAGAATGGTTTGTTAAATCATTATTACCCAAGATCACTGAAGATGTAGCTAAGGCCGGTGTTGTTACTGAAGAGCAAGTAATTGCTCAGGCTCAGTACCTTGACCTTGTTTATACGCAGTCAGGTACTCTACATGAAAAAATCCCAGACCTTCCAAAACAAGGTCAAATAGTTGCTGCTCCTTCAGGGTCTCATGCCGCTGACGATATGATTGGTACGGTCAATTCTAAAAGTAAGAAGAAATCGTCAAAGAATTCTTCTCCAATTATAACTTTACCTGATTCCCCGAAAGGATAATCTTCTCCCAAAGTTTCCGCCGACATTCATGTCGTTGAAACATCTACGACAAAATCAAAATCCAGTGGTAAAAAGAAGGGGAGGAACAAAAACAAAAAGAATTCGAAAGAGAAAACTGATAAAGATGAATCCAATGACGAAAAACGTAAACCTCGCTATCCTTGCTTCATTTGTGAACAAGATCATTTCACGAAAGAATGTCCATATCGAGACGAAGTTACGAAATTTGTTAAAGGATCGCAACAACCTGCTGTCTTGAAGGATCCTTTTCCAATTCAAGATAGTAAGATGATTGGTTCTTCCTCGACTACTTTAGAAGAGCCTATTATGATGATGTCTCATGTAAGGATTGCGACGCGATCACAAGATTATGGTTCTAAGAATCCCGTTGATGGCAAAGAAGCAGAGTCTTCTAATGAAAATACACCAAATACACCTCCTCCTGTTTCCGGTCCGCTACAGATCGAGAAACAAAATCCAGACTTAATAATCAAACCGCCTGCTAAAGGTGTTCTTCGTAAATCAGCTTTCAATCCACATGCGAGAGCTGCTCAGAATTACAACATTGTTGAAGACTTAGCCGTTTCTCCTTCAGCAATGTCGGCTTTAGAAGTGCTGCAATCGTGTCCAGCACAACGTAAATTATTATTGTCTGCTATAGGAGCTGTCGATGTTCAGGATTCTAACCTTATAATCTTCGATTTAGAAAATAGTACACCACGTCTTCCTCACCAAATGGCTTTCCAGATTCCAGTGTTAGTCAAAAACAGACCAATCTTTCGGACTGTGATTGATGAGGGAGCTTCAACGTGTATTATGTCAATTCAGTGTTGGAAATCACTTGGATCTCCTACACTTAACCAATCCCCGACAATTCTAAAGGCTTTTGATGGTCGAGGTTTTCAACCTTTTGGTATTTTGTAGGATTTACCCATAGGGGTCGAAGGTAAAATCGTTAATCTAGATGTGGAAGTGGTTGATGCCCCTCTAGATTACAACCTTCTTCTAGGTCGTAGTTGGTCCTATGCTATGACTGTTGTTGTTTCTTCGGTCTTTCGACTCATAAAATTTCCATATCAAGGAAATATCGTGACAATAGATCAGTTAACTTATTTCTCGTCTGACCCAGCCTCTATGGAAACAATCCAGCATGTTGGTAAAATGGCTATCCCTTATAAGGATGTTGGAGTGGGTTTGATTAAAGATTCTGGTTTACTAGGAACTTTTTCCTTTCCTCCTCCTAACGTATCGCCTTCTACTGCAAATATTCACATGATTTCATCAGACACTATTATGTTTGATGATCCTTGGATCGTACCTTCCGAATCCGAGATAGATTCATTTGATGGCATGATGCCTTTGATTCCATTTGAAATTGCATACCAGGCTGTACAGTCACTTTCCAACCCCTCTTCAACTGAAATTGATCCAATGAATGGGATCCAAGAGGAATCACTTTCTATATCTAGTTCAACTACAACGACATTTCCTGAACTTGTTCATATAGATGAGCAAATTCGTGAGTTTTTGTCTGTTGATGATTTACCATGGGAAGATCTACATCACCGATCTTCATTTTTACCTGAATTAGATCATTTTGAAGATGATTTCGCTTCAATTTTTACTGCTGAATATGTGAAGGAACCTCAGAATCCATTGCAAAATCCTGATTCTAAGTTAAATTTGGAAAATATATCTAGAACGGTTCCAATTGACATTTCAGTAAAACCAGGAATAATTGAAAACATTCATATAGGTGCTTGTTGTACAGATGAAGAAATTCAGACTTATAAAGCCCTATTTCAAGAATTCCATGACGTGTTTGCCTGGTCTTATGAAGAAATGCCAGGAATTGATCCATCAATCGTCGTTCATGAAATTAAGACTTACCCTGATGCTAAACCTGTTCGTCAACGATTACATCAAATTCATCCTAGAAAAGCTGCTGCTATAAAAGCTGAAGTTGAAAAATTACTTCGAGCAGGATTCATTTATCCAATTCTCTTAACGGATTGGGTATCGAATATTGTTCCTGTGACTAAAAAACAAGGAACGATAAGAGTATGTATCGATTATAGGGATATTAATCGAGCGTGTCCAAAGGATAATTATCCAACTCCCTATATCGATCAAATAATCGATGATTGTGCTGGTAGTGAATTGTTTTCCTTCATGGATGGCTTTTCCGGCTACAATCAAATAAACATACTCCCTGCAGATCAACTCAAAACAACTTTTATTTGTCCATGGGGAACGTTTGCTTATTGTAAACTACCTTTTGGACTAAAGAACGCTGGAGCATCTTTTCAACAGGCTATGTCTTATGCATTTCATGACATTAAGCACATTGTCCAGCCATATCTCGATGATTTACCTGCTCATTCATTACGTAGGGCCGATCATCCCACTCATTTACGAGCAATTTTTATGAGATGTAGGCATTATCGGATAAGGCTGAATCCGCATAAATGTGTTTTCTGCGTAGAATCGGTTCGATTACTGGGATTTGTTGTCTCGAAAGCAGGTATTCGCGTCGATCCATCGAAGGTCGAAGCCATTGTTAAATTGCCTCCTCCTTCGACTTTGCGCCAACTCCAAAGTTTGCAGGGGAAAGCAAATTTTTTACATAGGTTTATTCCTAACTATGCCGAGCTTACAAAGGGTTTTACCCGGTTGTTGAAACAGGACATTCCGTTCTTTTGGGACGAGATCGCTGATCGATCTTTTGATGCACTTAAACACGCGTTGACCCATGCACCATTATTGCATCCTCCCAACTACAACCAAGATTACATTTTGTACCTCGCTGCTTCTCATTCCACCATTGGGATGGTACTAGTTCAGGAAGATGAATCTCACAATGAACATTTGATTTATTATCTTAGTCGAAATCTGCATCTGACTGAAATCAAATACACACATGTGGAGAAATTGGCCTTGGCAGCTGTTCAAGCTGTCCAACGTTTTAGACATTACATCTTGTTACGTAAAACCACAGTAATTTCTAATTGTAACCCTATGATGTATATTTTGACCAAACAATTCCTAGGGGGCAAATATTCCAAATGGATAGTTATCCTGCAGGAATTTGACTTGGAATTTGAAAAATCCAAGGCAAAGAAATCTTTGGTATTTGCGGAACTGATGTGCGATTTCCCCTCTACTGATATTGAAACAGTGGTAGAAGAGTCCATTGCGGACGAATCTTTGTTTCTCATCAGTACACTTGATCCATGGTATGGAGATATTATCGTTTATCTCCAAACCCAATCTTTTTGGCCTGACATTTCACGAACTCAGCGACGGAAAATAAGCTTCCAATCCCAACAGTATACTATCATTGGTGATACACTTTATCGACGTGGAGCGGATTCTTTTTTTCGACGTTGTCTAACTCATGAAGAAGCTGAAAAGGTGTTAAATGACTGCCATTCTGGAGCATGTGGCGGTCATATGTCTGGGTATGCCACAACCCAAAAGATATTGCGTGCAGGTTATTTCTGGCCAACGTTGTTCAAAGATTGCATTTATGCGGTTCGCAAATGCCACAACTGTCAAATTTTTGATCGGAAAATGCACGTGCCACCCGCTCCTCTTCACCCTATAATTGTTGTTGGTCCTTTCGCGAAATGGGGTATCGATTTTATTACATGTAACCCTCACTCGATCGGGGGGCATGCGTATATTATCTTAGCAGTAGATTATTTTACAAAATGGGCCGAGGCGATGCCTACATTTTCAGCTGACGGCAAGACTGCTGCAACATTCGTATTTAATCACATAATTACTAGGTTCGGTGTTCCTCAAGCTATTATTACAGATCATGGAAGTCATTTTCGGAATGTCATGATGACTGAACTGACAGACCATCTTGGCTTGCGCCACGATAGTTCCACTCCGTATTACCCGCAAGCCAATGGTCTGGTTGAAGCCATTAACAAAGTTTTAGTCACCATGATTAAACGAATCATTGGTATTCACAAGACGAATTGGCATTCCATGTTATTTTCAGCGCTTTGGGCATATCGAACCTCAGTCAAAACATCAACGGGTTTCACTCCTTTTCAACTAGTTTACGGTTTGGAAGCTGTGTTGTCGATTGAATGCGAAATACCGTCACTAAAATTAGCCGTAGAATTACTTCCAGCTACATCTGAAGAGGAGAAACGTTTCTTGTACTTAGCTCAATTAGATGAGAATCGACGGAATGCTACAATAGCAAACGAGGCTCATGTTAAAAGGATAAAAGCTCAGTATGATAGAAATGTGACCCCTCGAAATTTTTCAGAAGGAGACCTAGTTTTACTTTATGATCAAGCTAACGACAAGCTAGGAGCTGGGAAATTCGTGCCTATGTGGCATGGTCCTTATATTGTTAAACGAAAGTTAGCAAAAGGGGCCTATGAGTTGATATATTTTGACGGTGTCCGTTTGGATAAACCCAGAAATGGGCTTTATCTAAAGCGATATTATGCTTAAATGAGGTGTGGAGATTTTTGTTACTGTTGGTGTGTTTTAGATTAGAAAAGTGTGCCTAGTTTAGAAGTGTGTTTTTGTCACTATTCCTGCTTATCTGAGTTTTACTCTTGATATTGCAGATGTCGACGTCTCTTCAAACCTACATTGGTTTTGCTGATGGTGCTTGTCGTAGTACACAGAACATTTCTTCCGCAGCCTGGGTTATCTATTCACCCTCTGACGAGTTAGTATCCATGCATGGGGTAAGCCTTGGTCAAACAACGAATAACATTGCCGAGTATAGTGCAGTGATTGAGTTATTGTCTGAATCCATATCATTTGGAATTCGGAGTTTGATTGTAAGGTTGGATTCTGAACTTGTTGTATTACAACTTAACAGGGTTTATACCATTAGAAATCCAGTGTTATTATGGTTGTTTTTGAGAGTTCGTCTCTTGGAACGTGAATTTGATTATATTGAATATCAGCATATTCCAAGACATTTAAATACATTAGCAGATTCAATTGCTTCTAGTATGATAAATAGACATTTGCAATAATCAAAAACAGTAAAACAAACAACATTCACATATGTACACAGATAGCCGGCAAATAGTGATATATCATAGTATAGGAGTGTTTTCAAAAAATATACATCGTCTTCGATCATAGGTTGGAAACACCTTATGATCGGAAAAAATGATAATACAAAAGTCAAAAATATGATTCTACACGATCATCCCATCACTGATGGTGATCACGATAAGAAACCACTGCCCGGGCTACCCTGCATAGGAACCTCCTAAAAGGTCCTGGAACTCCAATCACATATCTTTGCAACCTGAGAGGAATTCCATCTATGCTCTTCTCTGGAATATCTAGAGTCAAACGCTCTAGATGATGCTCTAAATCAGTCAAAATATCCGCTGATTGGCCTGCTGGGGCTGGTGCGGCCGCAACTGGTTGTCTTCTCTCGTAAGGTTGGAGATGGGCTGGTATTTGTGGACCCACATCTATTTTCAAAAAAAATTTGGTAATTAGTTTTCAAAGACGATAAAAAATTAAAAAAAATTAGAATTTAGCAAACATTGAAAAATGATTTTACCTGAATCATCCCACTGTTCCCCTGTTGGGAGAACCATCTCTCGGTCGCCGCGGAAATCTATCCCGGCATATGGAAAATCCTCTATCACAAAAATTTGGCGATCCAGCCAACGAAAATATGAAGAAGGAAATCGCACAATCTCAGTACCCTCGATAGCATGACGAGCCATCAACGCGGACCAACGAACCATTCTCGGTTCTCGAGGTAGACCGGCATCAACAGAAATACTCTGTGGAGCTAACATGGGGATCCTCTCCAGAGAAAAAGAAACAACAATGGATCCGTATCCAAAGTTATTCAGTTTCCCATTTTTTGCTCTGGTTAGTTGGCCTTTTACATTGGCCAACACAGCTTCACACCAGTTAAAGATGGTGTCGCGATAACAGTCCACGACAATACGCATTTGGGAACCAGTAGCTACATGAAGCGCAACACTCCCACACAGTTTGGTAATAGTAAAAGCAATAACTTTCAATTCAGGACGGATGATGTGTTTTATGTCAATCCGTTTGTCCCGAGGATTTCCCTGGTCATTGCAGAATTCTAGTTGGAGACTAGCAACAGATTGGCCACCTGGCCTAGTCCCAAACAAAGAAACTTGTTCGCTCCTCTTGGACAAACCAGTCAAGAAATATATATCCTCCAGCTCAATTTCGAGCCGGTGGCCACCAATGAAGAAGCACTGGTCCTGCACATTCCATCTGTTCACCAACCATGTCAAGAGCTCTACTTGTGCCCTCATGCCTGAGATGGCCCAAAATTTGTACAAGCCACATGCTTTTAATGCCTGTTGTGTGGGAAAATGAAGTATTACGACTTCATCCACTTCCTCGTGCTCACGTTCTCACCAGATTAGCATCTTGTCAATCCTACAATACAGAAAAAGGCAAGTTAGAATAGTTTTATTTGAAAATTTTTGGCAAACAAATGAGAAATGAACGTTTTAAAATCAACCGCGCGGGTACCGCACCCACGCTTTATACACAGAGCGTAGATCCGCACGCGTAATGTGTGCCGGGTGCGGAACCCACGACTTTTTCCTTATAGGAAAAAGTCGGGGTCCGCAGGTAGCATGTGTCCCACCTGCGGACCCCGCGGGCGAACTTTTAAACCATTTTTTGCCCCAAAAATGCAAACTAAAGCCTAAAAACAAATTTGAAACGGATGAAAAACAAGATTGAGAGGTTGTGGATTACCTGGGACTGACGGTTCTCGATTCCAACAGACGAATTTTCCAGAATCTTCACAGGAACTTTCTTACCCAAAAGCTTTTTACTTTTCACTCTGAAACTGAACGGTAAAAATGAAGTTGAAAAAGTCCTTTTTATAAGTTTTTTGGAATGGATGAATTTTTAATTTATTTATTTTTCACTTTAAAAAGGGTATTTTTGAAATCATTTTTACTTATCTTAAAACATGTATGTGTAATGTTTCAAGTTTTTGTGCAGAAACTGGATTTTTCAGGTGAACTGATCGTTTTTCAACAAAGAGCATACTTTTATCACTTTTTCGGACTCTTTCAAAAAATTTACGAAAAAGCAAAACCTTGGAGTCCTCTTTTAAGCCCTTTTCAGACTCTCTAAATATGAAAATATTGCCGAGTACTTGACTATTCGAACTCGTTAAAGTAAATGAACAGTCGTCCCTTCAGTATAAGTTTACCCCTTTTACGGACTGAAATGGACTATTTACGAAAAAGTTATACGTTGACTAAATACAGTCAATAGAGTTCTCTCTCGCATCATTTTATCCTTTTTCGGGCTTGAGAGACTAAATTTACGAAAAAGTACACCTATGGAGTTTTCTTAAGTTTTTCTTCTAACTCCCTAAAACTGAAAAACACCGAGTTTCTCCTATACTGGACTCATTAAAACTTAATAGTAAAGGACCTGTTTAATTTTCAACAGGAACGAACCACTCCTTCTTAGGGTTCGAATTTTAAACTAAGTTGGACTCATCCGAAGGATGAGCTTATAACCAAGCAAATGTTATCCTCCTCAAGCTTGTCTGTTGGAACACCTAATCCTACATGGGTAGGTGTGGAATGCGAAAAGTCACAATGGAGTCCAAGTGACCTTGGAATGTGAAACCAAGAGTCACACCATTGTACTATAAATGTACATCTTTGTATAATAGAAAATAAGAAAGCCTCACGCGTATCCTTCATTGTGTTGAGTCTCTTGTGTGTGTGTGTTCTTCTTCCTCATACACCATGTGTGTGCTTCAACATGGTGTTTAACATGGTATCAGAGTGGGCGATTGTTGGCCCTGCTCCACTTTGAGTGAGCCATTTGTGTTTATGGCCTATGCATATCTGCAAAAATTGTTGGTTTTTTTGCAGCACTCAAGTGTTTGTAGCAGTCTTTTTGCCACATTCAGAAAGTGGTTTTGGAGAAGGAGCAACATTCAGAAGAAGGAGCAGCATTCAGAAGAAAGAGCAGCATTCAGAATTTGTTTTGAAGAAGAGCAGCAGTGGTTTTGAAGAAAGGCAGCACTGCCCATCTGAAGGTTTTCATTCTCATTTTTCCTGCAATTTCTATTAAATTCTGCACCATTTTGAGCTGCTGGAAAATAGTTTAAAGAGGGTTTCTGAAGAAGTTTCTGGCTTTTATTAGAAAATTTGTGAGTTTTTTACTGGAGAAATTATGCCACATTTCCTGAGAAAGATTTCTGGGTTTTACTGTTGAAATAATCTGGAAAATTCTGCAATTCTGGGTTCTTCTGCTGCTGGGCTATTGAAAAAATTATGGGTTTCTCTGCTGCTAGAAATTTGTACTGTTGCTTTCATTTTTGCAATCTGCTGCCTGTATTTCAGAGTTTAAAAATCCACTGCTGTTTCAAAGGTTTTCTACTCTTCTTCTCTGCTGTTTTGATTTAAAAAAAAAAAAACCAAAAATAAATAAAAAAATAAATAAAAACAAAAAAAAAAATTCGATTCAAGCTCCCGCCTCACGGCCTTCCTCTTTACTCTGCAAAATAAACCCTCCTCCCTACGCCTCTACAGCCCACACTTCTTATCGCTCCCCCTCTTTGCATTATACAAACCCTTCACATGCTCCTATATAACCAACACTCAAACACTTCCAAACCCCTCTGCTTCCTCACAACACCAAACTACCCTACGCTACCCATCTGCTCGCACAGCAAAAGCCTGTCTACGCCCCCGGTCGCCTCCGCTCCAATCTCCCATACGCAGTCTACCTATTGGCCTTTCGGCCCCCCCTCTACACATTCTGAAGTAGAAGTTTCTGGCTTTTTAATGGAAAATAATTTTGAGTTTTTCTGTTGCTGAGCTATTGGAAAGAATTTCTGAGTTTTTCATTCGAAGATTCCTGCAAAATTTTGGATTTTTTACTGCTATATGTTCCAGAAAAACTCTACTCTATATTTGAAAGGAAAAAAAATCTCTCTGCTTTCTGCAATTATGGAATCTCTCTGCTCTCTAGAATTCTGGAATCTCTCTGCTCTGCTGTTTTAATAAATAATAAAAAAAAAAAAAAATCCCTACAACACAGCCCTCGGCCCTCCTTCTACTCCCCACACCAGCGCTCACTCTGCAATCGACTCTCACTCCTACAGCTCGACCCTTTTAAATTCATTCCTCATCTACTCATAACTCTCACGCTCCCCTCACTCTGCAACACTTCCTTACCATACAACTCCTCCCTACGCCATCTCCCTGCGCTCTCTGCAATACACACCCATCTACCCGCTCAATCTGCAAACTACCCTGCTGCCTATCCTCACTATCCTGGCTGCTATCTACCCTGCGGCCTATCCTCACTATCCCGCGGCCTCTGCAAACAGCACACATTTCATTTTAATATATATACCCATCTCCCTATCCACACTTACGCCGCACTCCCATTTCTTTATACGCTCCTCCGCTCCCCTTGCATCGCCCTACACACTGCGTATTCAACGCCTGCAAATCAACACCACTCCTCACGCGCCCTGCCGACCCTCCTTACAGATCTGCAAACGCACCCTGCTCTCCACGCATCTCCCTGCTCGCTTCTCCACCTGCGCCAACTGCAAACCCCGTCTACCCCGTCGACCCGACTCCCCATACCTTCACGCCCTCCACGCTCTGGCCATCCGACTCTGCGGACTTTTCCAAACGCTCTCTCTTCCTCACCTTGGCCGCTCGGCCTTCCAGCATATGCACATACGTTTCCTTCCCTATTTTAATTTCATCGTTTCATTTTTTTAATCCCTTTTCCCTTTTAACTATTCCCTTTTTTATTAAAATATTCCCCTTCATTACTAATACAATCCACCTCCCAAAATAATATACCGCCCATTCGACTTTTTAATTCATTCCCACTCCATTTTTAATAAACTCCCTCTCCTTTTAATTCTTCTTCCCCCACTTTTTTAAAATTTCCATAATATCCCCTCTCCATTTTTTTTCTTTAGCTTTTTTAAAATTTTAAAATTTATTTAATATCAAACTCCCCCATCTCAATACATTTCCCTCTTATTACAATTCATTTCCCATTTTTTAATTAATTCCCTCCTCATTCCCAATTTTAATTAATCTATTTTTTAATTAATTTTTAATTAATTAAAAAAAAAAAAAAACCAGCAGAGAGAGAGAGGAATAAGAGAATAAGAACAACAGTAAAAGAAGATTCGGCATATGAGGAGCACATAATACATAGAAGAATTTGCAGATTTACATTGTGATTTGTGGCATTGATTTGAAGGGTCATTTTTTTTGAAGAATTTCACATTTGAAGACAAGTTTGCCATCATTGAAAACAACTCTTTGAAGAGAAATTTCAGCTGCCTTAAAGGACCTTTTGCACAGTTGTTTTTGCTGCACATTTTTGCAGAAATATGTATTGAACTGACATTGTATTTTGAGTGGAATTTGCCTCTTCATTCATAGTTGGAATCAGTGAATTTGAGTTGTTGATGTAATTGTTGATTGTCCTCCATCATTTGAGGAGCACACTTTGTACTTTGAGAATTTCTTGAGTCATTTGTATTTGTTGTTGAATCACATTGTAAACGGGTGCATTTTCGGTTGTAGCCGACACCCTTTCATTTTTGAGCCTAAATTGTTGAAAATGGCCAAAATCAATGAGACATTAGTGTTGTTGAATGACCTCATTCATTCAAATGTTGATGACATGATAAAAATGAGCAAGGAGGCTCTTTGTAAAATTCACAGTTGTTTGCAAGATGCACATGAGAAGATTGAGTTTTTGCAGTTGGAATCTCAGCTCCAACAAGATGAACTTCAGCAAAAGAGTCACCATTCTGAACCTGTTTTTGTTCAGAAGATTGTGAAGGACTCTCATCAGAAGCAAGAAGATAAAGTTGCAGTTGATTCCCATTCAGTTCCTTGTACTAGAGCAGATGTTCATGCAAATGCAGCAGCTCAGCCTGCTCTTCTCAAGCCCATCATCAGACCTTGGGAAGAGCTTGTCCACAACAAGCACCGAACTGGTCTTGGATACGAAAAGGATGTGTCCTTTCATATTCCAGACTACACCAAGCCCGTCATATTTCAGAGTGCCGGATTCCTGTATGACAGTTCACCTGCAGCTGTTCCAGATCTTGTTCCACAACAATCACAGATCGTAAAATGCCAACACTGTGATCGAGTTGGCCACATGAAAGATCACTGTTTTGATCTTCATCCATGCAAGCACTGTGGTCGGCACACCCATTCTTCAGACAGATGCTTCAGACACAAGTCTCCTGTAAGAACAAAGATTCATCTTGGATGGATCGCTTCTTGGCAATGGGCATCAACAACAAAGAAGATGTTTAAGGCACATGTCAGAACTTATTCTAGAATATTGAGCAAACTTGCAGTTGAATTTTTTCCATCATCTCACCTTGTACCTGATAGGGGGGGGAAATGGTGGTCATCTACAAGCTTCAATGCCACATCAAGCGAGCCCGAGCCACAATCTCTCATTCGAGATTCAGAGTTGTAGCCAGAGACATAGCAGTTCAAGCGAGCCTGAGCCACAATTCGTCGTCTGCATTCGTAGATGTAGCTGCAGCTACGTGATGCTCATGAGCATACCTTCTAAGCAGTGGATAACCTAAAACCATCATCTTTGGTTGGTGGATAACCTAAAACCATCATTTTCGGTTGGTGGATAACCTAAAACCATCATCTTTGGTTGGTGGACAACCTAAAACCACCACAGGTAGTAGACCTCCCTTCTTTTAGGTTGAAGGTCTCCCTTTATGAGGGACAATTCCTCTAGCAGAAGCCTTCAGCTTCTTGCCAGTTTTGGAAGAGTTCCGGGAACTGCAACAAGTTTTGCGTTCCAGTGTTTGTGGTCATCCTAAAACCACCTCTTTTTTCCAACATTTCAGAGAGTTGATTCAGCCCAAGTGCTGCCATGTATACTTTGTAGATTTGTATTACAGCTCTCTTCTTGGACTCACACATACCCCTTCTGATTAAGGGGGGATGTTGGAACACCTAATCCTACATGGGTAGGTGTGGAATGCGAAAAGTCACAATGGAGTCCAAGTGACCTTGGAATGTGAAACCAAGAGTCACACCATTGTACTATAAATGTACATCTTTGTATAATGGAAAAATAAGAAAGCCTCACGCTTATCTTTCATTGTGTGTTGTCTCTTGTGTGTGTGCATTCTTCTTCTCATACACCATGTGTGTGCTTCAACATGGTGTTTAACATTGTCAAAAATAAAGAGGTACTTTCCAGAAATGGTGGGGGAAAAAGAGAGAAAAATGGGCGTGTTTGTTGTATTTTAAATTTTTCGAAAATTCAGTCAACCACTCTTGGACACGACACTTTCATTCACCTGGGTTGGGAATTCCTTTACCTAACAGTTAATCAAACCACATTGAAAGTCTTCAGCTGGTTTCTGGGTATTAGCTTTGGGTCAATTGTTACCAAGCCATCTGCAGTGTCGTTATGTGTTCAAGAGAACAGTTCAAATAAACCATTCATCTGCAAAATATCTGTCATCCATTTTTGACCATCCCTGAGTCAGTCCTTGCCAATATATTTTCAAAACTTGATCTATGATTTCGTGTTGTGGGCTTGCCTATGACAGATCACTTTCTATCGACATTAGCATATTATCTAGGAAGTTGATCCAGAAATCGTCAGTACCTTGAAATCTGCATGCCTTAATGGCAGGTTTCTCGCCTTCGACGACAGGTTGCATCATTGACCTTCGATCGAATGATTCCGTGACATGTTCGACTTCAACTCATTCATTCACATTTCATGGATTGTACTGAGTACTTTGAGAGCCATTGACATTACTGGTGGTTTCTCTCACACTTGTTAACACTTCACATCATTGACTGGTAATCAAGTGGTTTCTACCATGTTCGACTTCAACACATTTATTCACATGGATAGAATCGTACTAGTTCGAGATGCGGAAATCAAGACCCTGGATCTAGTTTCCACCATCTAGGCTGCGAGGAATTTTGTTATCATCTATACAGTAGACTATTTATAACAGATGGCTACGTCCATACTGTGTCTACATATATCTGTACTATGATGTATTCAAAATCATTCCTGTATCAGAACGATTTGAGTTAGTTTCTAGTTAGTTTTAATTTGAGTATGGGAATGCCTACCTCAGTGATGACATATATATGTATATATTTTGCATTGAATGTTTTTACAGGTTCCGACTGGGGTGTCCACAGGATGATCTTTGAAATGATAAAGTACTGCACTCTTCATATATGACAGACTTCAGCTTCATCTATTCCAGACTTTGCACTTTAGGGGGCAATTTTTTACACTAAAAACTGTCATCCTGACATTTTGCTATGAGTATCAGCTCATTATTACTCATACTTCCTCCTTTTGCAAGTCTAACATATCAGCTCCTCATGTCAAGCTTTCAAAATCAGAGAAAAGTTCCTAAAAATCCCCTAAACATTGGTATCGCACTTTCTCTATTCATTTCCTGCGGTCCCGCACCTAAAGTTCAGCCCTCCTGCGGAACCATACCGCACTTTCTTTGTGTTATGGGTGCGGACCTCTGTAAAATTAAAAAAGGCGAGAAAGTAAAGATAAAAAGTGGATTTCAGATGAATTCTAGAAGATTCTAGATGGGAATTTTCGGGAATGGATACGCTTTGAGAAGGTTCATGCATCCCTCACTTGATGGAGCTAACCCCTTGATGTAAGGAGATAATCCCTTTGAAGGAGGATTCTATCCCTTCATATTTGGAACAAGAAACCTCCTCTTTTCCACTATAAAAAGAGGCCTTGGGTAGCCTCAAAGGGAGTTCAAGCTTAAGATATTTGAAGTTAAATGTTGTTGAGATTCAGACTCAGTTAACTAAGACTTTCTGTGAGGTTAAATCACTCATCTCTATCTGTCTTGGTTCAAAGAGTGAACTGCTTGTCAAATTAGAAGAGATTCCTGCTTCGGACCTCGAGAGGACCTGCACGACATCAAGGCACAGGTTGTAAAGGTTTTCTTTATTTGAAGTTAATACAAATATACTCATTTCTCTCATTAAACTGTCTATTTATGGTTTACTTCATAAATTCCTTGATCATTATGATGAGTATGGTTTATAATAATGTCTATACAGGTGCTGTGTAATCTTATTTCTTGTTTGTGACTGCAGATTCACGAGGAACGTTCTTTCAAGTGCACGGGAAGGACTTCAACGAGGTCAAGCAAGCGCTGGATATAAGGTAGGCCTTACACCTATATAGAATTTTTATGAATCTTGTATGCTTAGAGAGAGATTAGTATAATTGGCTGTTTGTTGCTAGTTACTTTTAGTACTAGAGAGATCGGTCTTGTCCGCAAGACGGATTAATCTACACAACACCCCCACCGACACCTTTCATCGACCCCCAATTGAATATTTACCGTTGATTTCCCTTGCAATCCGATGGTCAAGCACTAATCGCACCATTGCCAATCAGAAGATATTAATGCACCACCTTTTCATTTCCTCGATTGGTCAACTCTCGATTGGATCCTGGCTGTTGAATCCACAAGAACCAACGGCTAGGATTGGATCACTCACCACTCCTTCACCCTCCATCACTCTCCCTCCAAACAATGTCCACCATTGATCTTCCCCAGATCCAACGGTCCACGTGCAATCGCAAGTTTAAAACCATCGGAGTTGTGGCCCCTGCCTTTCTCAAATGTGATTTGATCGCAGCCATCCATCCTGATTGATCCGACGACCCTCCTTTCTCCCACCTATTCATTTAATCCTTTTGATTCTGCCTCCTCATTTGATCTTAGCCATCCATTCCATAGATCTGGCGGTCTACATGAAAACCACCGCTGACCCTTTCTCACCCTACCAATCATGCACCTTTCCGTATCGCGCACTATTCCGCAATGTCAGATCTCCCCACTTTAAATCCAATGGCTATGTTGCATATCGCGTTATTTTGGCATATGAAGTTTAATGCTTCAAACTTACGCAATAAAAGTGGTTTTGAGGAGGACACGTGTCTGGCAGCGACGCATATCGCATTACTTTGGAGAAATTTGAAAACTACTCTAAAGCAGCGCGAAAACAGTGGTTTCCTTCTAAAAACTGTCCCTCCCTTATGTTATCCCATTTTTAATCCCGACCGTTGATCAAATCTGGATCAACGGCTCTTGTCTCATCGCATCTTCTTCCATGTTATTTCCATTGGCCTCTCCAAAGGATTTGATTGGAGAATATCCACCATTGATCTCCTCCTCAGATCTAACGTTCCATATTCAAAATCACCCTCCGCCTCCTGGTCCCACCATTCGAAGCCCCATTTCATTTGGTTTTCATCGGTTTCCTTTGTATTTCGCCCAAAGCTTTAACTTTTTGCTTTACACTAAAGTTATAATTTCTCCGCCTAACTCCTCTAAAGCATCTCCACCAGTAAATCTCCACCGTCGATCATCATCCCACTGTCTAATTAGACGGTTCAAAAGCATTTCTCCACCATACCTTCTTCAGATCTTTCCCCACCATTATACAACAATTTTCACCGTTTTCTCCACTACAGCCATTGTTTCCACTGCTGCGCTACCAACTCCTCGGCCCTCCACAGCATCCACCTCCACTCCTACATGGATTTATTAACATGTTTGTGTGTTTTGCAGGGTTACAGATGGTGAGAACCATTATTTCTCACAGTCACTCTCACAGTGACATAGAGCGCCGAGGAAGCTTTTTTAGAGCCATAGATCGTAGGGAAACACTCCTAAGGGGGTTTTAAATACATGTTTCATTCCAATCAGAGTTATTAACTCTGTTGAGAACCTCCATCACCATTAAACCTGCACATTCACAGACAGAGACAGTCACAGGAGTGGCAAAGAGTATCAGTGAAGGATTAAAATGATTTAAAGCATGTTATTGAAGGTTTTGAGATTTAATTCAGTGGTTAAAGGGAAAATATACATATTGAAGACCTTATGATTGACACAGAAGGCCTAATGAGGCCTAAAGCACAGAAACAATCCTTGTTAATGTTTCACATCAGCAGAAGTTTCTTTCCCTAGAAAGGACAAAGTTCCCATAATTTTTTACTCTTCATCAATGTTCCCGAGAAGATCTACATCCTGATAGAAGTCCTAGTGTTGCCAGAGCATTTATTACACAGTATGGCAGACCTGAAGTCATTTATCTACCTTTTTCTTGTCCTAGAGTACTACAGAGTACTACAACCAAAAAGTACATCAAAGAACATACTTGGAGTTACTATCAGCCTGTCGAAGACCACTCTTTCATCCAAAGGGTACTGAATATCAATGCATAGATATTAAGGTAGAATGGGCCTCGAGCCCTCTCCTTCTACTTCTATTTTAATGTTTCATTTAAATTTCCATCTACCTCCTCTGCCTCTTTTTTAGTTACAAAAAATCTTGAAAAATACATTGTAAAGGTTGTTGATTGGATAACCGTGGATTTTAAGCTATTTCTCTTGAGATATAGTTCTGTGTGCATAGTTGTAAAATAGGCTAAGGAGATGATTTCAGACTGAATATCAAGATGTTGGACAATGTTGTATATGACTGGTGTTGCTCTTTAATATAACAAGCATTTTCATTGGATCCTGATTTAAAGCAGCGGTGATGTGTTCTACCTTTGTCTCTATTTTCCTTCTGTAATTCATCATATTTCATTTCTCTGGTAAGAATCAGTAAATTGGTTTAGGATATACCCTTGCATGGTACCCTAATGCTTCCTGCTCTTCTTATCTTTGATTTTTTCTACTAATTGTGCTATCTGAGAACTAGTTCAAGGTAATTTAGCCAGTATAGTAGTTGGTTATGCCCTGCTTACTGATGCATGAATTTAGAATATGTTCTTATATGTTCTTGTCTAGTTTTAATTGAAAGAATTGGGATGCTGGGAGATTAGAACTGATTCTGTCTCACTAGGGTCCTTTTCTAATAGTTAAACCTTTCTAATTTCCCTTAAGTTGAATGTCAAAGCATTGAAAGTTCAAAGTCTTTCTCTGATCTCAGGCTTCACATTTGTGTTAAATCTTTAATGTTTTCTTATTGTCTGAAGAGCCAGTCTCTTAGGAGTTTGATCACAGACGGTTAAGACATGCCCTATCCCTGGATTAGCTCATTAGGTGGTAACCTTGGAAGGTTTCCTTGTCATTCACCTTTATTCCTTATCATTTCATCCCATACTATCATCTTTAAAAGATCTTCTGTTTTAGATGACTAGCCCATTTGAAAGCCTTGGATATGGAATAGCAAGTAAAATCTTTTATGAATCCATTGCCCAATGGTCTCGAGTATTCCTTGAAATATCTTCCCATTGCCTAAAATCCTTCTTTGCTCACCTCTTTGTCTTCCATTGAACCCTTCTTTCATGTTTCCCAACAACCAAACAAACAAACAAACAACAACCCTCGTGCCTTATAACTAGCCTAATACCTCAAACATTGAACTTCAAAGATATATATTTTTTTGCCTTTATAGAGAGATCCCTCTCTGGACCCAAGAAGGCTAGATCCTGAGGTCCCAAAGTGGTTTTGATGTTGTCTTGTCTTTTGTTAGAGCCAAACCTGCCAAAACAAAAGAACCCCAACACCTCCTAATAGCATCAACGATCTACCCTCCTTGCTTCAAACCTTTATAAACAAATGGGAAGTGAGAAGCAACCCTCTCCAAATCTTAGAAAAATATAAGAATCTTAAAATAAGTCAAGGAGAGAGTGTCCAAGACTACTCTACTAGATTTAACAGTGTCTACAATGCTCTTCCACCACACATGAAACCTCCCCAAGTGATGGCCTTAGTGAAATACCCTGAAGGCTTTGAGCTAATATGGCCTATCAGCTTGGGGAAAGAGATTATAACACATTGGAAGACATGCAGAAAGGAGAAGTGAGTGTAGAGGCAAACTTGATTGAAAAAATAGCCAGGATGAGGGCTGAGAAAAGGGTAACCTATAGGGATGACAATATAGCTTCTTCATCAGATCCCAAATATGATAGTCTAGCCAAAAACATGGAGAGGATGGAAAGAATGATGGAGAAATTGGTCATCCAAGCAACTAATCAGAATAGAAACCAAAACCAAATCCAGAACCAAAACTTTAGGAGAAACAATCCCCCAAATAGACAAAGAGACTCTAGTCAACAAGTCATACCTCCATTCCAAGAGATTTTCCTGGATGAAGATGAAGGGATAATAGAAGAATCAGAGGGGACTATCATAAACATGGTGGAAGTAGATGACGAGGATCACACTTTTTCCACAGAAGATAGCCAGACCTCATACTCACATTGGGATGAGGAAAGGTTGGAAACTGAGGACTACAGGTTAGGATTCGAAAATTCCATCATGCAGGTTAGAGAACAATATGATCTCAGAAGCAAAAAGAACATAGATAATCCCAAGCCAAAGGCCTCTGAAATCACCATTAAAAAAAGACCTGGAAAGACTCCTAAAGTGACTGTTGAAAGCAGTAAATCAACAGCTGCAAATTTTGGTAAAAACAAAGATAAGGACACCCAAACCAGTGACAAATCAAGTCAAGAATCTAGCAGCACTAGCATTGCAGCTAATGCTCTAGTTGTGTAATATTCCTAATTAGCAATGTCTAATTGGAATATTAAATTTTGCTCAATTTTTCCTTCTATAGTTTATTTGTAAATAAAAAAGTGAGTAGAGAGGACATATCTCACTTTAGAAATAAAAGCTAGCTCCCTAGTAGCACGGCGTTGTAACTCAAGTGAGCCAAGGGGGGCCAAGAGACCACACAGAGGGGGAGCCCACGTAGACACATGGAGGGACTGCGCAGGCCATGACGGGGCACATGGAAATGTTGGAGGAGATAAGCATTAGGGTTGAGAGGGGCCAACGCTATATAGAGAGGAGATCCCCCTCATTTTTATCATTCGTTGTTGATGATATTGAGTTGTTCATTTGACTTCTTGAGCACGCTGGTTGTTTAGCCTGTCTATAGCACTATTTAGTGCGTTTAGTGTCTCCGGTTGGAGATCTTACCCTTAGCCCTGGGGGACTTCGATTGCCTACTCGAGCAAGGTAGTTTCTTCAGCATTTTGTGGGAGGATTGGTGTTTGGTTTTTTTTGCGGAGCCGTGCATTCAGAGAGACTGCGCAGTCATTGAGAGGGAGGACGCAGTCCATCCAAGAGGAGCTCTGGATTGGGATTATTGCAGGGGTTTTGAGCTGGGAGATTGAGCAGAGGATCAGAATTTGCCTTTGGGAGGATTTTGGTGGAGTTTGAGGCCGTATTTCATTCATTCCTATTCAGCCTCTGCGCAGAGCCTTGGAGGCCAACGTAATTCCCCAAGGGGGTGTTTTTCGGGGGTCAGCCATTTCTGATATGATTTTTGGGTTTTTCCAAGATTGGTGAGTAGAGGCGGATTCTAGATTTTCATACCATTCCAGCGAGGGTATCAGCCCTAAGTCATCAGTTCATTTTAGCAGTAGTAGCTACACGGCAGTTTTCCAGCAGCTGGGACGCATTTCAGAGAGTAGCCATTTCTCGTATATTCTGAGAGTATTTCTTCACTTTCCTTGAGCAAGTCTAGGTGCCATCACTCTGATCACCTATTGTACTTCATTATATTTCTCAGTCTAATAAAATGGCTTAGCATTCTCTCTCTATATTTCTAGATGATTGGTCGTACATTCTTTCTATGCTATTGTATGTCTGTTGTACTGTTTTCTTTATATATTTTCGAGCATTCTAGTTCTATACCACTTGGTGTGTTTATCCCATACTCTTCGACAGAGTCTGGAAAGGGCCAGGTAGCCTCCAGATCTCACCCTCTTCTCAGAGGTGAAATATCTGGTAAACGCCCTCCCAGTCCATCTCTGGTTAGAGTTTGCTGTTTTTTAGAGATATCCCCGAAACGAGATATTACAGTGGTATCAGAGCATAGTTCTAGCTCAGCCTGTGGAGCTAGTCTTCTATGACACCGGTGAAGAAGCCCTACATTTGTTACAGAGGTAGGAAGTATAGAGATCTTGAGCATAGGTTGGAGAACACCTACGGAGAGGGAGACTGTGTTTGGGTGGTGGACACAAAACATGAGGAGCCTGTGATAGACGCAGAGCAGGAGGAGCTTATGTTAGATTCAGAGCAGAGAGAGCCAATGGCAGATGATACTGAGGCCAAACAGTTTGGGGAGGCACTCCTCAAATCGGTGCAGGATCTAGTGAGAAAAATTGAGGTGATGGGTCAGAGATTCACCGCTGTAGAGGCTAGACAGTGTGAGACCCCATGGGTATTCCAGGTAGGTGAGGGATCAGGTACATCCCACCATTTTCCAGAGCATGGTGTTGTTCAACGTGATGCTACTCAGCCGATGGCTTCACATGCACCTACACGCTCTACCATGCCCACTTTATTTGGAGCAGACATAGGGGCAGGAGCCCAGCAGGAGGCAGAGCCCAGACATATGGGTGATTATTTTGCAGAGTATCAAGCCTATGGGCAAGAGTTCATAGATGCTCTCTCATTCAGAGATTTTGTTTAGCTCCAGCGGGACAGTAGACCCTGCGACCATCATAGAGGGCACCGGAATTATCATGATGGAGATACCCACCACACATCTAGCAGATTCGATTTTCCTATGTTTGATGGTTCATCAAACAGTTCGGCAAAGTCTTGGGTGGAAAAGCTGGATATCTATTTCCAGCTTAACCAGATGTCGAAGATGGAGGCCATCAAGGTGGCGACATTACACTTGGATGGTGAGGCCCAGGATTGGTGGTTTCATGGGATGGTTACACTCAAACATTTTGCAGTGATGACATATGTCGAGTTTACAAGGAGGTTGATAGAGATATTTGACCGGAGGGATCCGGAACAACACTTTGTTGAGCTGACTAGGCTCAAACAGACCAGGAGCCCAGAGACATACATTGCAGACTTCTTGAGGGTTTCAGTGATGGTGCCAGATCTATCTGCAACACGGATGATCTATATGTTTGTGGATGGGTTAGCAGAGCCACTTCAGGGTCTATTCAGATCTACTAGACCAGCCACACTCCAGGATGTTATTAGCAGGACCCGACATTTACAGGATGCATTGCCCAGGACTCAGACACCTTACCCCTAGAGACAAGGCTTCTAGCCCAAGGGGAAGGATGTTAGGATTCCACCTCCTAAGGGGAATCTAGGACGGGCACAGATAGATGATGATGCTAGGAGGGAGCTGAAGAAGAACCGGTTGTGCTTTACTTGTCAGGAGTCGTGGGCACCAGGACATAGGTGTGCTGCTGGCAAAGCACACTTCATTGAGGTCTTCTCCGAGGATAGTGGGGAAGAGGATGAGGAGGATGAAGAGGAGGCAGGAGACATTCAGACAGCCTAGGATCAGTTGCCACCTCTAGCTCCAGGAGTAGGAGGTGCATCTTTTTCACCCACAGGAGGGACCCTTGTAGTATTGTGAGGAGTTCCCAAGTATTTGACGTTGCGCATACGAGGGACAGTATGTGGCCAGCAAGTATCCATTTTGGTTGACAGTGGGGCAACCCACAGCTTCATCGATGCACAGATGGTCGAGCGGAGAGGTATACCGACCGAGAGCTTCGACAGATTTTCATTTTTGGTCCCAGGAGCCCAGACGATGCAGTGTGCCCGGTATGTTCCTGAGTTAGCAGTGACGATGGGTACCTACATCGTGACTGACCACTTTTTCGTGGTCAACATACCGGATACCAATGTGGTACTGGGTGTTCAGTGGTTGATTACTCTGGGGAAGATCACCATAGATTGGGAGGCCTTTGAGATGGAGTGGGATGATAAGAAGACCTGGAAGCATGAGAAGATCCGCGGGATGCACACTTACCCACCTCAGACTGTTTCGGCTCACCGAATGGAGGCAGATTTCTGGAAAGGAGACATAGAGTGGGTGTTTGAGTTTTTGGAATTAGAGGCAAGGGCCATCGGTCAGGTAGTTCACCCTGATATACAGGCCATCCTTGACAGGTATGATACAGTTTTTGGGGATATACCACCAGGTCGGCCACCGGACCAAGGGTTTGAGCACACCATTGAGCTTGAGCAGGGCATACAGGCAGTGATTACTACCCCCTATAGGCATCCCAAAGCCTATCGGGATGAGATTGAGCGGGCCATCTAGGAGTTGCTGGCTCTTGGGCACATCAGATCGAGCACGAGTCTGTTTGCTTCTTCCGTGGTGTTGGCGAAGAATAAGGATGGCACCTTGAGGATGTGTATTGACTACAGGGCCCTGAATAAGAAGACCCTGAAGAACATGTATCCTATACCCAGGATCTATGAGTTGATGGATGAGCTAAGAGGAGCCAAGTTCTTCTCAAAGATGGATTTGAGATTAGGGTACCATCAGATTCGCGTGAGGGAACAGGACATTCCCAAGACTGCCTTCAGGTGTCATTATGGGCACTTTGAGTTTTTGGTTATGCCTTTTGGGCTAACTAATGCCCCAGCTACTTTTCAGTCTTGCATGAACCATATCTTTCGCAATCATCTGATGAAGTTTGTATTGGTATTTTTCGATGACATACTCATATATAACAGGAATTAGGAGGAGCATCTCCAGCATATAAAGGTAGTACTACATATCTTGGAAGAGAAACAGTTCTATGCTAAGCTCTCCAAGTGTGAGTTTGGGATGACAGAGATGTTGTATTTGGGTCACATTATTGGAGTGGACAGAGTGAGAGTCCACAAGGAGAAGATCAGGGCCATCAGAGATTGGCTAGAGCCGAGGAACGTGACGGAACTTCGAGGATTCATTGGCATATGTACTTATTATAGGAAGTTTTTCAAGAGTTTCTCACAGCTTGCTGCACCCCTTATAGATTTGATGAAGAAGGGGGCATTCAGTTGGTCAAATACAGCATAGCGAGCCTTTGACAGGCTCAAGGAGGTGATGAGTAGCTGCCCAGTGCTTGCATTTTTGGATTTTACGCAGCCATTTGTTTTGGAGTGTGATGCGTTGGGAGAGGGGATCGGCACAGTATTGATGCAGGGAGGACACCCTATAGCCTTTGAGAGCTGGAAGCTCCTTCCACACGAGAGGTTGTATTCTATATACGATAAGGAGATGTTGGCCATTATGCATGCATTGGCCAAATTCCGATATTATTTGGTGGGGAACAGGTTCAGGGTGAGGACTGATCACAACAGCCTCGGGTTCTTTTTGGAGCAGAAGCAGCTATAGGAGAGGCAGCAGAAGTGGATCAGTAAGATCCAAGCATATGACTTTGACATTGAGTATGTCAAGGGTAAGAACAACGTGGTAGCAGATGCCCTTTCATGTAGACCAGCCACGTTATCTCTTATGAGCTTGGATATAGATTGGAGGGCTCGACTCTTAGTGGAGTACTCCAAGGAAAGATTTTCATGTGAGGTTATGGATGGACAGGAAGTGGATGACAAGTATAGGGTGGTCGATGAGATCATCTACTACAGGGACTAGATCTTCTTGACTGAGGGATCTCAGCTCAAGAAGAAGATACTTCAGGTGTCACATGATTCATCATTGTCTAGCCATCAGGGGTTTACCAAAACCTACAGGGCCATTAGAGAGAGGTTCTCATGGAAGGGCATCAAGGAGGACGTACTCCAGCACATCAAGGAGTGAAATGTTTGCCAAAGGAACAAAGGGGAGATGAGCCATCCCGCAGGATTATTGCAGCCTCTACCCATTTTGAAGGGGAAATGGGAGAGCATCTCGATGGACTTCATCACAGGGTTGCCCATGGTGCAGGGCAAGGATTGTATCTTTGTCATCGTTGATCGACTGACAAAGTATGTGCATTTTTTCGCCATATCCACGCACTACAAAGCATCACAGGTGGCCGAGCTGTTCTTAAGAGAGGTTTTTAGGCTACATGGTCTTCCTAAGACCATCATCATTGACAAGGACAACCGCTTCATGGGAGGATTTTGGCAGGAGCTTTTCCAGTTGGTGGGGATAGAGTTGACACTGAGTACCAGTTATCACCCACAGACGGATGGGCAGACGGAGATAATTAACAAGTGGCTGGAGGGCTACTTGCGTAACTATGTCAGTGGGCAGCAACAAGCATGGCTGAAGTGGTTGCATTTGGGGGTGTATTGCTACAACACTACACATCACATGTCCATTGGTATGTCTCCATTCTACACTTTATATGAATATCACTCCTTCTCCTTTGTTGACTTGATGTTTTGTGCTAGCAAGTCTCCAAGAGCCAAGATTTGGATCCAAGAGAGTCAGGATATTCTCCGAGCTCTCAAGGATAATATGACCACAGTGCAGAACCAGCAAAAGCTGTATACTGATCGGGGTCGGTTGGAGAGATAGTTCGAGGTAGGGGACTTGGTCTACCTATGATTACAACCATACTGACAGTCATCACTAAAGTAGAAGGGAGCTGAGAAGCTCAAGCCCCACTTTTATGGGCCATACAGGGTGATACGCAGGGTTGGACATGTTGCATATGAGTTGGAGCTGCTCCAAGGTAGCAAGACTCATAACATTTTCCACGCATCATGCCTGAAGAAGGCATTGGGGTAGCAGGTGACAGCGACAGATGAGATACCACCCACAGATGATGAGGGGCATTTGGTGTTGCAGCCAGAGGCCATTATTGATACTAGGGAGAGGCAGCTACGTAGCAGGACGGTCTGGGAATTCTTGGTGAGATGGAAGAATTTTCTAGATGAGGATGCCACTTGGGAGAGTGAGAGGATTTTGCAGCATCCATCACTTCAGTTGCTTGAGGACAAGCAACATTTTTCCGGGGGAGACTATAATATTCCTAATTAGCAATGGCTAATTGGAATATTCAATTTTTCTCAATTTTTCCTTCTATAGTTTATTTGTAAATAAAAAAGTGAGTAGAGAGGACATAACTCACTTTAGAAATAAAAGCTCGCTCCCTAGTAGCACGACGTTGTAACTTAAGTGAGCCAAGTGGGGCCAAGAGACCACGCAGAGGGGGAGCCCACGCAGACACATGGAGGGACTGCACAGGCCATGATGGGGCACGTGGCAACATTGGAGGAGATGAGAATTAGGGTTGAGAGGGGCCAACGCTATATAGAGAGGAGATCCCCCTCATTTTGATCATTTTTTGTTGATGATATTGAGCTGGTCGTTTGACTTCTTGAGCACGCTGGCTGTTTAGCCTGTTTGCAGAACTGCTTAGTGCGTTGAGTGTCTCCGATCGGAGATCTCACCCTTAGCCCCGGGGGACTTCAAGTGCCTGCTTGGGCAAGGTAGTTTCTTCAGAATTTTGCAAGAGGATTGGTGTTTGGTTTTTGTTGCGGAGTCGTGCATTTAGAGAGACTGCGCAGTCATTGAGAGGGAAGACGCAGTCCATCCAAGAGGAGCTCTGGATTGGGATTCTTGCAGGGGTTTTGAGCCAGGAGATTGAGAAGAGGATCAGCCTTTGCCTTTGGGAGGATTTTGGTGGATTTTGAGGCCATATTTCATTAATTCCTATTCAGCCTCTACGCAGAGCCTTGGAGGCCAGCGTAATTCCCCAAGGGGGTGTTTTTTGGGGGTCAGCCATTTCTGATATGATTTCAGGGTTTTTCCGAGATTGGTGAGTAAAGGCAGATTCCATATTTTCAGCCCATTCCAACGAGGGGATCAGCCCCAAGTCATCATTTCATTTCAGCAGTAGCAGCTACACGGTATTTTTCCAGCAGCTAGGACGCAGTTCAGAGAGCAGCCATTTCTCGGATATTCTGAGAGTATTTCTTCACTTGCCTTGAGCAAGTCTAGGTGCCATCACTCTGATCATCTATTGTACTTCATTATATTTCTCAGTCTAATAAAATGGCTTAGCATTCTCTCTCTATATTTTTGGATGATTTTTCGTACATTCTTTCTATGATATTGTATGTCTGATGTACTATTATCTTTATATATTTTCGGGCATTCTAGTTCTATACCACTTGGTATGTTTATCTCATATTCTTAGATAGAGTCTAGAAAGGGCCAGGTAGCCTCCATATCTCACCCTCTTCTCAGAGGTGAAATATCTGGTAAATGCCCTCCCAGTCCATCTCTGGTTAGAGTTTGTTGTGTTTTAGAGATATCCCCGAAACGGGATATTACATGTTGAAACAACTTCAAACATTGTACATAATGAAAATCAGTAAGCTGGTCCTGCTAATAAAGTAGTGGCCAACAAAACAGAATTGAACCTTTCAAAGAGTCATTCTTCTTTCAATTTGGAAAGTGATATTGCCAAAATTAAAAATTTTGTCCCTCTCACTGAGTTGGCTACCCAAGATGTATATAAGAGTTAAATTTTGGAAGCTTTAAATTTAGGAGAAAACAGTGATACTGTCAATTTAAATGATGATCAACCAGCTCTCTTGTTTGGCCCAAAAATTGAAGGGAAATTTTAGGAAGGGGTGGTACCTCCTTTCTATGTTAGCCTCAATATCCATGAAAAAATCCTGCATAATGCCATGCATGACTCTGGAGCTTCACACAACCTGATGCCAAAAGTGATAATGGAAAAGCTAGGCCTAGAGATAACCAGACCTTACAAGGATTTATATTCTTTTGACTCTAGCAAAGTGAAGTGCCTTGGCCTAATCAAAGATCTTTGTGTGAATTTGACTCAAATACCAGCCAAGTGCATGGTCATGGATGTTGTGGTAGCTGACGTACCTCCTAAGTATGGCATGTTGCTGTTAAGATCATGGGGTGCCAAGCTACAAGGCACAATGCAGATGGATGGGACATATGCCACTATCCCTATCTTTAGCCAGCTTAGAAGACTATATAGAGAGGCACACATGAAATTCATGGTTAGTAGCCCAGAAAAGCCTGAGAATTCCCCTCTTTACTCTGTCCATACAGACCTGGACTCTTTTATCCTTTACAATGATGAATTCATAAATGAGCCAGAGCTAGAAGATAGAAATTCAGACAACCAATTAGAGGCCCAAAATCTAGAAATAATGGCAGTTATAGATATAGAGGAAAACGAGAAAGAAACCTTTGAACAGTGCGCTGAAACAAAAAACCAGAGTGAACAAAGCCAAGACTGCAAACAACAAATTACCCATCACTCTGAACTCCATGAAAACCCTGAAGAACAAGACACATCAAAACATGGTGCAGACCTCAGAATACAACATAATGGTGAACATGGCATTAGGGATGAAGATGATGTTAACCCTACAAACAATCCCTTATGGTGCATGAACTTTGATGGGTCTTGCACTAAAAAGAATGCAGGAGCTGGAGTATGGTTGCATAACACTGAAAATAATTACACAGAAAGCCATGCTTTCAAGTTAGACTTTAAGTGCACAAACAACGTTGCAGAGTATGAGGCTCTCATCCTAGGATTACATCTATTGAAATAACTAGGAGCCAAGAAGATAGTTGTCCAAGGGGACTCAGAATTAGTCATCAAACATCTAAATGGAGAGTATACTACAAAGCATCCCAAATTAAGGGCATACAGAAACAATGCCATGTATTTTCTGAAAACATTTGTAGAGTATGAACTTGTGTTTGTTCCTAGAAGTCAAAACATAATTGCAAATGGATTGGCCTGCACTACTAGTTCATATCAGGAATCACCTAGTGACAAACAGATCATTATTCAAACAAAATACAGACCTGCAGTGCTAGATAATGAAAAATGTTGGCAGGTCTTTGAGGGTGAAAAACAGATAGAATATTTCTTGCTCTGCAGGAATGAATTTGAATTACCTGATTCAGATTCCAAATCTGATGAAAGTTGTTCAGATAAAGAGTCCCCAGATGAATAAAAACCATCCCTCAACGCAGAAATAAACATGTTGACCAGAGAATTTGAAAAACAAACTGAAGAATACATGAAAACGGATAAAGAAGACATTGATGTGCTGCAATCCAAAGACAAAAGCACACCCAGAGGATTAGCACCCTTAGAGGACCTTTTTGATTTCAATGATGTGGAAAATAATCCCACTATAGAACACATTGAATCAGAAGTTTAAGAATGCAACATAGGCAGCAAAGATAAGCCTAAAATGATTAAATTATCCAAGTCTTTTCTTGCACACATCAAACAAAAATACATTGATTTATTTAAAGAGTTTGTTGATGTGTTTGCCTAGAGCTATGAGGACTTAAAAGCATATGACATAGAGATTATCCAACATAATATCCCATTGAAAGAAAACCAAAAACCCTTTAGGAAAAAACTCCGCAGAATCAACCTAGTAAAACTGCCTCTAGTGGAAAAGGAAATTAAGAAAATGTATGAGGCAGGAATCATAGTGCCTGTGAGTTTTTCATATTGGGTTTCTAACCTTGTAGCTGTGAGGAAAAATATAGGAGAAATCAGACTGTGCATTGATTTTAGAAAACTTAACAGAGCCTCCTTAAAATACAATTACCCTTTACCCAAAATGGAACACATCCTACAAAGAGTAGTTGGCTCAAAGAGGATTTCTATGTTAGATGGATTTTCAGGGTATAACCAAGTTTCAGTACTCCCAGAAGATCAACTCAAGACAACTTTCACCACTCCTTTGGGCACTTTCATGTATGTGAAAATTCCTTTTGGATTAATGAATGCTAGGGCCACTTTTCAAAGGGCCATGGACATTGCCTTTTCAGAGGAAATAGGGCACTTCATTGTAATTTACCTTGATGACATAACAGTTTATTCCAAATCTGATGAAGAGCACCTTAACCATATAAGAAAGGTCTTTGAAAAGTAAAGAAGGTTTGGGCTATCTTTAAATCCCAAGAAGACAGTGTTTGGCCCACAAGAAGGTAAACTTATTGGCCATATTATATCAGAGAAGGGGATTAGAATAGATCCAAAAAGAGCTGAGGGAATACTACAGATTAGCCACCCAAGGAACATAAAGGAATTGCAGTCCTTCATTGGGAAGATTAACTTCTTAAGGATGTTTATTTCCAACTTAGCAGAGCTCCTAAGAAACATGACTAATATGCTCAAGAAATAAGTGGGAGTCAAGTGGACTGCAGAAGCCAAAAAGTCCTTTGAATTGGTAAAAAATGCACTCACCTGAGCACCAGTTCTAATCAGCTCAGATTTCACAAAATATTTCCTCATTTTCTCCTTTGCATCAGAGCATAGTGTGGCTGCTATCCTATTGCAGAAAAATCCATAGTGACAAGAGCAGCAAATAGCATTTTTTAGCAAGGCACTAAGAGATGCACCCTTGAAATACAGTATCATGGAAAAACAGGCCTATGCCTTGGTAAAGGCCTTAAAATACTTCAAGGTGTATATTCTGCATTCTCACACCATTGCTTATGTGCCTAACATAGTGGTAAAAGATATTTTGTCACAAGACCCAGATGGAAAGAGAGGTAAGTGAATTGCAGTAATACTAGAGTATGATCTGGAAATCAAACCCACAAAACTCATTAAAGGTCAGGGCTTAGCTCAATTAATGGTTGAATCTAACCTACAAGCCCTTGACATTAACATGGTAGATGCCTTGGATGAACATGAAGGATTGCCTGCTCCCACTGTTGAAGAGTGTTTGTGCTCAACCTAGTCTCCTAAATTGAGCTCATTTAATTGTCAACCAGGGTCAGTAAACTGTTGAAGTGAAGTGCACCATATGTGCCTAAGTAACCTTTTCCTACTTCGTTGTGTTTAGTGTTTTCTGATGTTTTTGGTTTTATGGTTTTATTTTGAAAAGGAAAAGAACTAAGTGCTAAATGAAGGGAAACTATTGGTCAAAACAAAGTGAAGCCTAAACTATGATGGTAAACAAATGCAAATGCTGAAATAAAATAGAGCCTAACTATGACTAGCAACCAACAAATACAAAGCTTGATAATTACTCTATTGTAAACTCACAACATGAAATTGAAATGAACCTGAGAAATAAACAAGCTAAGTGTAAATGAAGTTTTCTCCTAAATCACTAATCAAACAGATAACTTACAATGTACAACTTCTTTATCCATGAATAAAGATTTGTTGGAAAATATGTGGAAAAGAATATTTGTAACAAGGTAAAGTTTCTTCCCTAAACTAGTTTCTACTTCTGTTTTGCAACTCAATTTAACACCATTAAACCTTTCTCAAAAGTTATAGATGTCCTTTCAAAAATAGTCTTTGAGAAAGAGGCTTGTTTGTGAAATGATAAAGAAGCTGCAAAATGCTCCAGACCTTATAATAATACTATCTTTTGTCCAGATAATTGTGTATGAGTATGGATTTTGAACAAAAGAAGTTTTGTAAATAATTAAGCCCGTGAGATTGAATTTATCAACTAAGACAAAGTAAACTACAATGGACAACAACTAAACTTGAAGTGTTAAAGCAATGAGTTAAAACTAGACTAAGATGCTATTAATCTACAATGAACAGTATTAAACTAAAGAGCCATTATCATACTTGAAAAGAAAAGACAAAGCTAAACCACATGCATTCTACCTCCGGAGTATTAAACCATAGTGCAACTAATCTATTGCATATTACGGCCTTATCTTGCTTAACATAGTGCTGTTTTGGAATAGCTTAAGAAAACAAGTCTGGCTGTAATATCTAATGCAGATTGACATAAAACACACAGTTTGAAATGAAAACACAATTAAATTCCTAAAATACCACAGTTAATTCCCATTCATCACTACAGATATTTTGGAAGAATTCATTAGAATGAGACTAAACTGTAGAATTCAATACAAATGAACATAAAAATGCAGAATTCAGAAAATTAACTAAGCTAAGAATGAAACGAGAGTTACTTATCTAAATTAAAGAAAACAGAGCTGCACAGGAGGCAGGGGCCCTCCACCACCTGGTAGCATGTAATCTAACTTAAGATCGACTCAATGCATTCAAAGGAATACTGCTTCTTTCATTAAAGGAGAAAAATGCTTAAAACAGAGTATTCACGGTTAGCAGAAAAAGCCAAAATCTAACCAAGATCTAACCTCTTTCTCTCGGTTCCCCAAGCATATTAATAGAAAATTTACATAACAGAACTGGAGAAAATAAAGGGATAAGTGTCTCTCTACTTCTAATCAAATTGAAACTCTTATTGACAGCCTCGTTCTTCATTGCGGACACCTGTAGGAATTCGTGTTTTAATAGGAGACTGCCTCTTAGTTTGGATGTCCCACGTGCATAACCACTTAAATATTTTTGCTCAGACTTTGTGGAGAGCAACGAATGATGTGGATGAGGTAAGGAATCTGCCCATATGCGTTTTTCCTTCAGACGACACCTGGAACCCACTCAAACTGTAAAACAGCTGCGGAATGCGGGATCAGCTACGGAATGCGCGGTCAGCTACAGAATGCCTGTATTCTGTAGCTATTTTGCAGAAAATTGTTAAAATAGCAAAAATCATGAAAATACAATATGTTAATCAATTGCATGTAACCTTTAAGCAATCCTAATCATTCTTCATTGATTTTAGGCTTATGAAGTGATAAAAGAATGATGAAATGAAGTGAAGTTTTGTAAAAGAAAAGGCAATTCTAAGGCTCAACAAAGAGCAGTTCCAAAACTCAACTTAGTATGCTGACATCTTGTATGTGCTTACAAATATTAATGCTCCTCCTGATTTATCAAAGACTAAGGCCAGGTTTTTAAAGTTGAAAGCTAGGAATTATTGCATTTTAAATGAATGTTTATATTGGAAAAGTGCTAATGTTTTATTGCTTATATGTTTGTATGAAGTTGATGCAGAGAGGATCAAGCATGAATTCCATGAAGGAGAGTGTGGAGGTCATCTCTACTAGAAAACCACGACCAATAAAATCCTTAGAGTTGGCTATTACTGGCCCACCCTCTTCCAAGATGTCCATAAAATGATAGTTGCCTGTCACAAGTGCCAAATTTTTTAGGGAAAAATAAAAATCCTTCCTTTACCATTACAACCTATCACTGTTGAAGCTCATTTTCAACAGTGGGGCCTAGATTTCATAGGAGAAATCCATCCTGCTTCATCTGCCCAACACAAATGGATTCTCACAGCCAATGACTATTTCACAACATGGATAGAGGCCATCCCTTCTAGGAATGTCACAGATGTTATTATCATAAAATTCCTTGAAGACCATATCCTATCTATATTTGGCTGCCCTAGGAATATTATTACTGATAATGCGGTTGCTTTTGGTTCCAAAAATATGATTGATTTTTGTCACAGGTATCAGATTGTTCTTGGTCATTCTACTACTTATTACCCTCGGGGTAATGGGCTAGCAGAATCATCAAATAAAAGTTTGGTGACCATCATCAAGAAGTTGCTTGAAGAGAATAAAAAATCATGGCATAACAAGTTGGTGCATGCTTTGTGGGCAGACAGATTGACCACAAATAAATCCATTGGAATTTCCCCTTACCAACTTGTTTATGGAGCAGATGCAATGTTTCCTACCAACCTAGGTGTACCAGTGATAAAACTAGTCCAAGAAATACATTCAGAAGAAGACAACATGGTAAGAAGGATCAATCAAACAATACATCTCTAGCAAACAAGGGAAGAGGTCTACAACAGAGCTCAAAAAGTGCAAGAGAACATTAAGAAGTTGTTTGACAAAAGAACAAAAGCTTGTGACTTCAAAATTAGAGACAAGGTACTCAAGTGGGACTCTAGAAGAGAGGATAAGGGTAAGCATGGAAAATTTGACAGTTTGTGGCAAGGTCCTTACATTATTCAGTCCACCATTGGTCCAAATGCATTCTTCCTGCAAGAGTTAGATGGTACAAATCTGTTTGGGGGTCCTGTCAATGGCAGGATGCTCAAACATTATTACTACTAAAATTCAGAGTTTAAAGTTTTCACTTCCATTGTAAATACCATTGCTTTGTTAAGTTTCACAAAAAATAAAAATAAAAAGAAAGAGAGGATGAAAGGTTGGTTCTAATATGCCCAAAACTTCAACCAGAAAAGAAAGTAGATGGATCATCTCTAACAAGCCCAAAACCAGAGCTGAAACAAAGAAGAGAAAGTGGCTCAAATCAGCTCAAAACCTGAGCCAAAGAAAGTGAAAATTTGGTTCTAATATGCTCAAAACCTGAACCAAAAAAGAGAAAAGAATAATTAGCTCTAACAAACCCAAAACCAGAGCTGAAACAAAGAAGAGAAAGTGGCTCTAACAAGCTCAAAATCTGAGTCACAAAAGAAAGAAGGATGTTCTAAAAGTTTCACAATATACGGCCTTCACAATTTTGGTTTCAATTTCCTGCAAAGTTCAGTTCATGTGCAGTTGTCTTTATGCCATGGACCCACAGCAAACCAGACAGTCTAATCCCAGTTTGACTGTTTTTAGATTTCTATTTTAGAATGTAGAGAAAGAAATCTGCTAGACAGTTTAATCCTAGCAGATATTAGTGTAGGTAGAGAAGCTATGACGCCAACTGTATAATCTGGTCTCATGGAGGAATAAGGGTAGAATTAGATTAGTGTTTTCTGCTTTCAATAATAATAATAATAAGAATAATAATAAAATGATGAAGAAGGTCTGCAAGTCTAAATGCACCTTGAAGAAAAAAATGTTAGGATAGTAGGATGGGTAGGTAGATTGTTTGGGAGAATATTGCTATTGATATGATATTTGCATGATTTGTAATAGCTGATCAAAGAATAAAGGGATGGTCAAAGACCAGGCATCTGGCCTACTTCCAAATATTTAAATCTGCAGTTCTTGGCATCTTCAAGAAGATGCCATCCCCATGTGGAGCCACTCTTAGCCACCTTTAAAATTTTGGCATAGCAAACAGGTGGCTAAATGGCTTCTAAGTCTTCAAGAGGAAAATTTTCCTTGAAAACCTATCACTCTTGAAAGCATTCACATGTTTTTTCCTCTGAAAAAATCCTCAATGTTGTGTCCATCAAAAAGCCTCACTGTTTGTGGAAGAAAAGCTTCAAAAAAGGCCTCCATTTGCCTCATTTCATCCCCACAAAGCCTACATTTTCATCATCTATCCTCCTCACAAAATGTCCTCCAACACCCCCTAATTAACCCTATAAAGCATCAAAATTCCCTTTTAAACCTTATGGCTCCCTTCATTTGGTTCAAAAATCCCTTTTGCTGCCTACTGGAACCCCCCATTTGGCCTAAAAAAAGCACTAAAATTGGCCTAAAAACCCTCTTTTTTACACTATATGAGGCTTAGCCCCTAAGGGCTTATACATCTTGGCCCCCTTTTTCATAGGCTTTGGCCCTGCGACCGGGCGCTTAAGAAAAATTAACCTTCGTTGAAAAATTCCCAAAAATCCTTTGAAAAGCCAAAAATCCTTTGAAAAATCCGAAAATCCCTTTAAAAAGGCATATGAAACATTTCTCTACTCCATTGAAGGATAAGCCCCTGAGGGCTTATTTCTCCCTAGCCTCTCATTCATGGGACCGAAACACTTTAATTGAGCGCTAAAACCCTTTAAAACCCCCGTCGGAACCCTTTTTTCTTCATTCCCTTTGTTATTTTATAAAATCCGACGGTTTGAGTTTTCAGCGGATCTCCACCGTTGATCTCTTCAGATCAACGATTGTTATCAAGCCTAATCTCTGCCCGATTCCCTGCCTTTCATTTCCTTTGTCACCCCGAAATCAAATCTGGACCGTCCATACACCAGATCGAATGGCCCACAGTCAACCTAATGTTTTAAACCCCACCAGTGCATCTCTCCTCATCGGGTCTTCTCCACATCATCCGATCAAGATCACCAGATCCGATGGCTGAGAATGAGTTTCGTGCAAAATAAGTGTCTGAACGTTAACGTTTCAAAATCACGCGATATAAGTGGTTTTTCTTTGCCACGTGGTGCGTAGTATATGGAATCGCGCAACTTTTGTGAATACCATATACCGCCCCCGATGCCGCTCGAATACTGCCAGCTCTTTTCACTTACCACCATCCTCCGCAATGCATTCTTCACTTAATCTCAACCGTCCATCGTATTAATCCGAGGGCCTAGATTAGATCTCACCCCGGCTCATCTCACGTCCACTTATGCTCTCGAACAACTACATCCCTTGATCTCCACCGTTAAACCTTTCAATCCAACGGTCCTCATATAATTTCACCCTCACCCATTATTCCTTCGTTCACCCCCACCAGTGACCTTATTGCGCAATCTGGACAGTAGATTTCCAATGTCAGATCAGATCCGATGGTCCAGAATCCTCCTTGCACCAAAACCTCACCAGGCCTGCTTTTCGTCGCTTGTTCATAATTTCCACCATTCCGCCATGATTTTTCTACCCTTCTTCACTGCACCCATGATTCCCCTTCAACGCACCACCATCCCTTTGGTCCTCCACAGCATATCCTCCTCCACTCCACTAATTTCCTTAACATTTTTATTGTCTTTTGTAGGGTTTCAGATAGTATAAGATCGCTCCTTGTCTCACGATCATGGACAGGGAAAATAGAGCACAGGAAGACATTTTTAGAGTCAGATATTGCAGAGGAAGGCGCCGACGATGGTCTAAACGTGTGTTTCATTAAAATATCAGTGTCAAACCATGATCTAAACCCCCCTACACCATGAAACCTGCACAGACACCAGAAACAGTCAGAAGAGAAGCAAAAAATTGTATCAGTGAAGGAAATTAAAGGATTAAGAGCCTTTATTGAAGATTAATGATTATAATCCAACGTTTAAAGCTCAAAGAGACAGCATGAAGACCATAAAGAAGACCGAGGCCTAACTCAGCCTAAAACACAGACCTAAAAGTGAATTAAAAGTGTTTTAGGAAAAGGAAAAGACATCTGTCAATCTGAGAAAGCCTCCATCACCACTCAGAGGCCAATTGAACCCTCTCCAGCACCAAAATCCAACACTCTCCAGCTACCAAAAGACACCTGCAGCCTCACAGAAATCAACGAAGGCCTAGTTATTGCAAGAATGGAAGATATTGGCTTAAAGACAGTTGAACAATTAATACAAATCAAAATATCTTATTACTAATTGTCAGCAAAGCTATTTTAAAAATAAGAAACAGCCCTGAAGTCAATATTTTCATCCATTAGGCCTCAAAAAGAAGAAACAGAGTTATGAAGTAGAATTATAGGTAGAATGCATTCCTGCCTTATGCCTTGCATGGTTTTCAAGGTTAGGAATTGCATTGATTATGGAATTAATGATACTTGACCCCTAGAAACTCTCCCACTTCCTGATTTTCTTATAAATTCTCCTTGAGGACCACATTGTAATGGTTGGTCTCTGGATATCTGATTGCATGTTAATATTTTTCTGAAGCCCTATTTGCAATCGAAGATACATAAGCTGATATGATAAGTTTGAAGTTGTAGAGACCCACCAGGCTTGAAGATTGTAACTAGTTTGAACATCAAATACAAGCTGATTTATGGGATCCTAGTCTATGTCAATGGTGATGTGTTTCTAATTGTCAATTGTTATCTTCTTTTTTGTTTTCATTCTGTCCATTTTCTCTGATAAAGAATAGCAAACACAGAGCTAGGATTTACTCGTAATAGTACCCTACTCTCACTGATAAGCTTTATTTCTATGTTTTCCTCGTTTGAAAGTTTCCATTAAGAGTACATTGAAGCAAGTTAGTTTCAAATCACTTACCTGATCTTAGATGACTCTTTATGTTTATCATCTGTGTTTTCTCGTAGAATATTCTGAAAGCAAGATAGGCTCAAAGTCCTTACTTGATCTTAAGCTATTCTAAGTGCTTTTTAATGTTTTCTATTTAAATTACATCAATGCGGGCTAGTTTCAAAGCACTTACCTAATCTCATATTGCTCTCATGTTTTTTCCTTAAGTGTATGCCAAAGCAAGATAGTTTCAAAGTACTTACTTTATCTCAGGCTGCTCTTAGTTTGTTCATTTGTTTTTTTCTTCATTTCCTGTGTGTTTCATTCCATAAAATCAACTTTAAGAGATCCTTCGACATATATGACTTGCCTCATGGATCACTCTTGAACCTTGTTGTCCAATTAAATCCTCTTATGACTCCATAGTCCAATGGATTGAAGCTGCTTTTTGCCTATCTTTTTAGCTAAATCATCCCTTCACTGGCATACATCTTTACCCTTCATTTAAACTGCCTTCACCTTCATCATGTCGTTGCCCAACAAAAATTAAAAACAAAACAAAACCCATGCTCTTCATAACTAGCCTAATATCACATTTCATGCCTTAAAGATCACATCTTTAGACACACTTATAGAGATATCCCTCTATGGATTTAGGAGGGCTAGATCCTAGAATCCTAAAGTGGTTCATATGTTCGCTTTGTAGTTTGTGTTAGAGTCGGTATCTTCATCCCTCCGTTAGAGATCAAATTTCTCTTGTTGCATTTCATTTTAGGTGTCTCATTCAGTTCAGTCAGCTGCATTCCATTAGGAGCATGGATCATCTGACGGAAGGGTCTTTTCTCTCATATCCCTCATGTCATGTACCTGCTGGTCCGTGTCTGTTCATCAAAATCAATTTTAAAGTCATTTACAGTCATGTTTGGTCTCTTGGTCAACAAAGAGTCATTTTAGGGTTTTTAGTCTCATTAGGTCTAGGGTTTCATTAATTTGGGCTTCAAAAAAGTCTAATAATGTCAGCAGGCACATGAGGGAGGTTCGAAATAAGTTTCATCGCAAAAATTTCATCGTCATAATGCTTGATAATGATTTTTCTAGTCTATTTTATCCTTTTGTAATAAATGCAATGTGATTTTCAAAGTTTTTTCAGTTGTGAAGTTCTTCAGGCACAGCCCTGGTCACCTTTGCCAAAATCCCATGCCAGCTATCCCTGCAAAGAATAGACAAGAGATTCATCATCAGTTCAAAAATCAAAGGAAACAATCAAAACCGAGTTTATTTTAAAAAGTGCCAAAGTCAGCAACATTAGAAAATGGGTTTGCCAAATGAAAAATCAAATTTTTTTTCATATATATAAGATATTTTCACATTCAACAGTTCATTTGCACACCAAAGTTATCAAAGAAGTCGAAGAAAATCGTGGAGGGCGAAATTAGAGTTTGGAGGCCGGACTGTGTGTGAAATCCTCTGTCGCAGCGCATTGGGTGAAGGTCGCGGCGCACAGGGCCGCTCACCTCAGTGTAAAATTGAACTTGCGCAGTGCACACAGAGGGCGCGGCGCACTAGGTTATGTGCGCGGTGCACAGGGCTGAAGCATAAAAATTCATGCCATCTCTCTCAAATTTCAAAACAATTTTTCCTCCCTTGTTCCAAGTAAGTTCATGAGTCTTTGAAATTGTCATTTGATGTTGATTGAGGTTAAATAAGAGATTTTGAATACCAAAATTATAAACCCTATTCCCTTGTTAAAAATTGTTCCCTTAGGGTTTTATAATTGGTGTTTTAAAGTGATTTTGGTGCCAAATACTCCTTTTCCCCGCCTTGTTTATTCCTTCCCTCACTGTAATCCTATCATTACTGTTCATCCCCTATCCCCTTGCATCCTCAAAGTCACTCATCCCTAAGCCCCATTTCCCTATCCATAAATCATTTCATTTTCTATCACTCTCCCTTTCCAATTTCACTTTTAAAAGTTTCCAAACCCCAAATTTCCTAATTGGCTGCCCCTACATTTCAGATATCACTTGATTGAAGTCTATTTTCCCTTTGCCCTATTTCTCCTACAATCCCTCCCCTTTGGCACATATTTGGCAGTTGAAAAAAAGCACCAAATTCTCATTCTTCATCTCATTCAAGCCAACACACACCTTGCATTAACCTTGAGTACCATGGAGACAGACACTGATACATCATATGACAGAGATAGTGATTCTACCACTGAGCTACATGCACCGAGAAGGCCTCGTAAAGGTGGCAAACATGTGAGAGAAGAGCCCACCTCATTGACTCAATTGCAAGCTTTCCCACTTGCCATGGCATGTTTTCGAGAGCAGTCATGCTATCAGTATTGTGAGATGATTGCTAGGATTAAGCATCATCAGGAGTTGGCTCGTCTGTTTGTATTGCATTTGCATGATGGTCAGGTAACTCTTTCTGGTGTAAATTTCACTTTGACACCGGAAACCATCTCTCAAGCCACTGAAATACCGAATGTGGGTGAACAGTGGAACAAAATACAACATATGGGCAGAGTGCATTATGAACCATACATCAGGCCTAGCTATGTGAGATAGCTCAGCAGGGTGTTCCCATTTTGGTTCCTAAAGGAATCCTATGTGCCTTTGATGAAACTTATTAACAGATACTTCAGTTGTGAGGGCCGGTTCTCACGCCTCTATGCCTACCACATCAGATAATTGATGCATTTCACTAGAGTGAGGATGATGAACATTCCTTATTTCATGTGTCGGAATATCGAGAGGATGAGCATGCTTTTGCAGAAGAAAACTCCCGAGTAGCAGTACAACAATATTTATCACTATGCACTCATCAAGATCGTGGTTGTACACCAGCTTGGATTGCAGGGCATTTCATGGGAGGATTTCATTTCCCATGATTTCTTCACAGTTCCTCAGGTTCCTTCGGAGTTTTTTCATGAGCCAGGTGAACCTTCACATCAGCCTGAAGGTCACGAGGCAGAGCCTATCGGTGTGCCAGTATATGTCACTTATCAGAGAGGCACCAGAGTATTGTTTGCAGCAGCCTGACGAGTACTATCTCCACCTGGGGTGGAAGGGGTCTCATTGCCATTATTAGCAACACAGGTACAGGTACAGGATAGAGGAAAGAGGCCTATGCAGGATGAAGGCCCTTTAGGAGGCCAAGATACTGATTTCATATTGATTGATGAGGATTTGAGCTCTCCAAGCTCAAAGTTGAGAGAGATCATTCAGGAGTAGAAGGCGGAGATTGACACCTTGATCAACAAGTTGCAGAGAGCCCAATGGATCATAAACTACCTAGAGCAACAGAACAAATATTTAGAGGATCAGCAGACAATCATGGAGTTGCAAAACATCCGTGAGAACCGGCAAGCTGCCCGAAGAAGCCAAACCGAGATGACACCCATTGAGCGGGAGATTGAGGCTGATAGGGAGACTTGGCTTGAGAGGGTCAATATTAATATTGAGAAGTTTTTGGAGAAGGTGAACAAGGAAATGAACATGCTCAAGCACATGAAGAACCACTATTGGGCACGAAATCATGTTTGCAAAGCAAGTATCAAAATCCTGAAGGCAAGGCTAAGGAGGGCACTAAAGCGTCGTAAAAGGCATGATAGACTCCAAATTTTGGCCGAAGATTCTTTGGCCCAACATAGTGCTTGATGGTGGGCATTCAGCCCAAATTTCAAGAAATTTGGGAAAAATTTTGTCAATTTTGAATTTTTGGGCCTAAACACAGATTTTCCTGCCCGACGCGTAGCGCCACTTGGCGCGCGCTTATAATTGGCAGCTCTTCTGGAGGAAAACTTTGCATTTCTAGATTTTTTCATCAAAATTTATGCATGCCTATGGATTACCTAAGGATTTCATCAAGTTCTAGGTTGCCTAAAGGGTCAAAAACACCCTAAAAATGGCCTTTCTGCCACCTTTTGCACACACAGGAAGCAGTGTTGGGAGATTTGATTTTTGGAGGGGAAAATGGCAACCAAATCCAGAAATTCCACTTCGGTTGGAAAGTAGATAGGCAGGGATTTCCAATGAGCTATCCTGCACTCAATTTGGACTTTGGGAAGGCTCTCAAAATCAGCCTCAAACTTGTGCTACGCATAGAGATTTCAGGCGTGGCGCATAGAGAAATTTGGCCTATTTTTCACTCAGCAGCTCAGAATTTCACCTAGTTTTGGCTAGTTTGACATTTTCATGTAACTCTTGATGTACCTTGATGTAATTTCATGACCATGATGTAATTTTGGCACATTTTTACTCATCTTGGTGGATTCATTCACCAGAAAGTGAATTGTAAGTGAATGAATCAGTTTCCTATCATATAGAGGCAAGTTGTTTCATTGCCTATTTTCCAGTTCCTAGTTTATATATGGTTGAAACAAATCCTAGAATGATGAGCTCGACCCCTAGAGGCATGGGAATGAGTTAGGCTTGTCTATATCATGTTTTTCTTGAGTCATTTTCAAGGTTGGACACTTGGGATTGCTTGACACTTCATTGTACATTTCATCTCTGCAATTTTGGCAAAGGAATAGACCAAGGTTTGCAGCACTCTTTGGGATCCATGTGGCTCTGTGTTTTGATGGTGTTTTTTTCTATGTGACTGTAAGTTCATTGATGTTTATGTGTATCATTTCCCTTCTCCTTTCTTCTTAAATTAAACAAACAAGTTATAAAGGTGGAATTCATTAGATTGCTTTGCTTTGCCTTCAGTTTTGTTTAATTTTCCATGTTTTCATCTGTTTGAGGAGGATTCTTGAATGCCTCTTTCCCTCTTCAGCTCCTCACCGATCTAAACTATCCATTCATTCAATACAAAGCATCAAAACAATTGCCTTCCTTGCCCCATTCAGAACTCTGCAAAAACTAGGCCTCATCCCCGAACCCAAAACTGCCTTTCCCTTTGTTTCCAACAAAACCCCCAAAATCAAACTTAAACTCTTTCACTTATATACCTAGCCTAAAATCGACTTTTATTTCAAGTCATCTCAAGCCCCTTCGATTATTTTTTTTGAGATTTACTAGAGAGATCCCTCTCCTGATCTGGTAGGGCTAGCTACCAGACTGAGCGTGGTTTGATGTTACCCTAAACTCTGCCTTCTTTCAGCCTGAGGTAGATTTAGGCAATAACATAGTGGCGACCATACAGGGGAAAAAATGGTTTTATTTTTGGTGTTATTTGTTTTATAAGCTACAGACGAAGCCTAAAGTTATGCCAGGTAGCCTTCAAAATGCTCTTGCTTTGCATTAGCGAAAGTAGATAAATGCTGCTTCAGTCAATCTCCGGTCTAGTTTGTAAACGTGACACTTGACTTTTGAATTGCCCCCCAGTATATCAGATTGTTCTGGACTTTTGGGTGATGAGTCTAGAATTTGATAGGCTGAACAAGTTGGTTTTTTCCCTTTGATTTTTTAAAATAATTCAACACACTGGCTTCCAGAAGACATACCAAAGCAAATCCGGATCCCGATCCACCTCCAGTGTATGAAAATCCCAATCTGATTTCAAGAATTCTTCGTTGAGAAAGTCCTGTGATTCCTCTTTTCAAATCTCATTCATGTCCCGCTGTGTTTGAATTCCTTGAAGATCTTGAATTTGACGAACAATTTGAGTTGTTGTTGTTTGAGACTAAGTCTGAAAGTGATATTGGTTCTACAGTCATAAATCCAGAGTTTATCAAGTACCTTGAAATTGAACAAGCTAATAGATCCATTGACAGTTATATTTTGAATATTCAAAATTCTATTGTGGCAACAAACATTCCTGAGTTTATAGAATCTGCATCCGAAACTCTTGGGCCATCAACAGTTACTTCCGATTCACAAGTTCATACCCAGCCTCCTTTCATTCCTACCATTCCCGTGCAACCATCTATCCCTGATCAACAATCTGCAGTAGTTTCACCTCCATCCACACCTCATACATCTACTGCTCCTACTCCTCCCATATTTCCAAATCCAATTGTAAATCCACCAAGAGCAATGGCTGCCCGATTTGCACCTCTTGTGTTGCCCCAGAACTTGGATGATATGCCCACTGATTATCAAATTAAGATTCCATTGTTTGATGGCACTCCTCAAAGTGTTCCTGCTCAGCAGCATGTTGATAGAATGGCAGATTTATTTGACCTTCATGAATCGATGCAAAGAATGTGACCATGAGATTATTTGTGCAAAATTTTGGAGGAGAAGTGAGAAAATGGTTCAGAGCTTTGCAGCCTAGAAGTATTGCTACATTGGTTGAGCTTCAAAGACAATTTTTGGATCAGTGGGAAGTGAAGAAAGAACCTCTTCAGATCACTTCTGAATATACCAAGATCAAGCGCAACGTTGGTGAGTCTATCCAAGATTACTGTATTATATTTAATGCGGTTTACAATGCAATTCCTGATGATTTAAGGCCATCTAGGAGGTCATCTTTGCTTAAGTTCCCAGATGGTTTTGATCCAGACATGGCCTATCAATTACGAGAAAGAGATTCGACCACTTTGGAGGATATGCAGAAAATTGCAGTGAGTGTTGAAGCTAATTTGAATGACAAGAGAGCTAGATTGAGAGCAGAAAAGAAAGTCACAATAAAGGAAGAGGCTTCTACTTCAGATCAAGTACTTCGCAAGGTGGAAAAGATGATTGAAATATTGACACTAGATAAGCCTGAACCACATATCAGAAATCCTAACTTCCGTGGCTAGCAGCAACCACAATTCAGGATCAAACAATGAGAGCAGCGAGCACAAGAACCACTAGCAGTACAGCAGCAGGTAAAGACACCTTTACAGCAGAATTTTGTTGGTCTGGAATCAGATGATGAAGATAATGTAATAGGGGAAGAGAATCACTTCTTTATACCTGATGATATGCCAACCTTTATTACTGAAGATGAGGAGTATGCAGAAAATTCAGATGTACAAAAAGATGAGGATTTTATCTTGGTAAATGAGGCAGCTCTTGAAGAAGAGTCAGATGAGTATCAGAGAGGTTATATGAATGCTTTGTCCGCCCAGCAGCGTCAATATTCACTTAGAAATAGAGATGTGCCTATCAACCCAATCCAAAAGAGAAAGGAAGTTTCAGCACCAAAGAATGATGCACCCATTGCACAGAAGAAGGGAAAAGAGGTAGCTAATCCCGCTACTAGCAAGTCTCCATCAGCAAATGAAAGATCTAGTCAACCAATTGTATCGAGGGAGAAAGATGAAAAGAAGGATGTTCCAATCAAAGAGGTAGAAAAAACTTCAGTCTTTAACTTAGAGAGTGAAATAGCTAAGTTAAAATTTTCCATTCCTTTGACTGAATTGATGAAAAATAGCAGTTATAAGGGTCAGGTGTCTAAAATTCTGAAGTTTGATCCAATGTCTGATATGGTGAATGTGGAAGATGATCAACCTCAGTTGATATTTGTACCAGCATTGGATGGTGAGTCTCCAGATAGTGATGTGCCTCCTTTTTATATCAGCCTTAGATTGCATGATTTTGTGTTACATAATGCCATGTTTGATTCTAGAGCTTCTCATAATCTCATGCCAAGGGCAATCATGGAGAAATTGGGATTGGACATCACTAGGAAATATCATGATCTTTATTCTTTCGATTCCAGTAGAGTAAGATGCATTGGGCTTATTAAAGATTTGGTGGTTAGCTTAGATCAGATTCCAACTAAGAATGTCTTGATGGATGTGGTTGTGGCGGATATTCCTCTTAGATTTGGCATGCTTCTTTCCAAATCTTGGGGAGCGAAACTGAAGGGAAAATTGCAGCTTGATTTCTCCTATGCTACCATTCCTATGTTTGGTCAGATGAGAAGATTGTATCGGGAGAAAAAGATGAAGTATATGATCACCAGCAAGGAGAAACTGGTAAATCATCCTATTAATTATGTACATACAGATTTAGAGTCTTTTGTTTTGTATTCAGATAGTTTCAATGATGTAAATAGTCAGTTAGTTGAAGCAGAGGACATTACGGAAATCACCAAGAATTTTAGAGAGGTTTTGAAGAAAGAGAGACAAGAACTTGAGAGTTCCACTGAGTAATCAGCCTTCCGACAGTAGCAAAAAGTTGATGGACAGCAAGCAGAAATAACAGAGCAAACAAAGTTTCAGCACTTGGAAGAAGATGAAGATGGTTTGTGGACCATGGATTTTGATGGTGCAGTAGGAAGTGATGGTGCTGGAATTGGTATTTGGGTACGCAGTCCTTTTTCTGCCCCAAACAAGGTACCAAGTAATGTAAGGGTCTGCTCTTATAAATTAGCTTTTGATTGTTCGAATAATGAGGCAGAATACGAAGCTTTGATTGTTGGTCTGAAAATTCTTAGAAATTTGAAAGCTAAGAGGATTGCAGTCTATGGCGACTCTGAGTTGGTAATTGAGCAAGTGAAAGGTGAATACCAGGCTAAGCATCCTCGAATGCGGGCTTACCGAAATGCTATTCTTGATATCTTGAAATTGTTTTCAGACTATACTTTGACTTGTGTCCCTCATATTCAGAATGGTATTGCAGATGCGCTTGCAAAGGCAGCAAGTAATTTGAAGATTCCGATGAACTCAAGTAACAAATTCGAAATTCATGTGAAGCATTGTCCGACTGTCCCGGAAAATCAAAGGTATTGGCAAGTATTCCAAAATGATGATGAGATTGATGAATTTCTGCAAAACAAAGGTAAGTTCAAAGATACTTCAATTGATATGGAGCATGATGATGGTGAGACTGATGTGCAAGTAAATCAGATGGAATTTTTGCAATTGAAAGATAATGTCATTCCTAAAGGCTTGATACCTTTAGAGGAGCTTTTCGATCAAGATGACGTAGCTAAAAAACCAACCTTGCGGCCAACCGAAAAGGGAGTTGAAGATGTGAACATTGGATCAGCTGAGAATCCAAAGATGTTGAAATTGTCCAAAGCATTGTCACCGGAGGTAAAAGAAAAATATGTTAGTTTATTGTCTTCTTTTGCTGATGTATTTGCTTGGGACTATTTAGATTTGAAGACGTATGACACAAACATAATTCAGCACACCATTCCTATTAAGCCAAATCAAAAGCCCTTCAGGCAGAAGTTGAGAAGGATAAATCCGAAGTTGCTGCCCTCAATTGAAAAGGAAGTCAATCGATTATACAAGGCTGGTATTACTGTTCCTATAAGATTTTCAGATTGGATTTCCAATTTGGTGCCCGTACGCAAGAAGACAGGTGAGATTTGTTTGTGCATTGATTTTAGGAATCTGAATAAGGTTTCCTTGAAAGATAATTATCCATTGCCCAAAATGGATCACATACTTCAGCGAGTAGTTGGAGCATCTCGTATGTCGCTACTCGATGGTTATTCCAGGTATAACCAAATTTTGGTCCATGAGGATGATAGAGACAAAACAGCGTTCACCACTCCGTGGGGAACTTTCCATTATGCTAAAATTCCTTTCGGTTTGAAGAATGCTGGTGCAACATTTCAGCGCACAATGGATATGGCATTTGTGAATGAGAAAGATGTTTTTCTAGTTGTGTATCTTGATGATATGACAGTCTTTTCCAATTCTGATGAAGAGCACCTTTACCATCTGAAGATTGTTTTTCAGCGATGCAGAAAGTATGGTGTGTCACTCAATCCAAAGAAGAGTTTGTTTGCAATGGGTGAGGGCAAACTTCTTGGTCATATTATCTCAAAATATGGCATCCGTATTGATCCAGAATGAGTCGAAGCTATTCAGCAAATTGACCTTCCCCGGAACAAAAAGGAGATCCAGTCCTTCAATGGTAAGATGAATTTTTTACGCCACTTTGTGCCTAATATTGCTGAACATCTAAGAGAGATTACAAACATGCTTAAAAAAGACAGCGTAGTGAAGTGGACCGAGGAGGCGGTAAAGTCTTTCAATTTAGTGAAGTTGGTTCTTTCTTCAGCTCCGGTTTTGATCAGCCCGAATTATAATCAGGATTTTATTTTGTTCTCATTTGCTTCGGAGCATACTATGGCAGCAGTATCAATGCAGAAAAGAGATCAGCATGAAAAACCAATTGCTTTTTTCAGTCGTACTATAAGAGATGCAGCCTTGAAGTATAACATCATTGAAAAGCAAGCTCTTGCTTTAGTGAAAGCGTTGAAAGATTTTCGGGTATATATTCTGCATTCTCATATTCTTGCTTATGTTCCTAACGCTGCTGTTAAGGATGTTTTAGTGCAAACAGATCCAGAAGGGAGACAGGGCAAATGGATTGCTTCCTTGTTGGAGTATGATGTGGAGATAAAGCCTACAAAACTTATCAAAGGACAAGGGCTAGCTAAGCTAATGGCTGAGTCGAATTTGCATGCCTTGGACATTAATCTCATTACTTCTATGTCTGAGGAGAATGAGGAAAGTTCATCAGTTCAGGTATCAGAAATCTTTGTGCTTTCTCCTTGGTATTCAGATATTGTATATGTGCTTCAAAATTTGTCACCACCGCCCGGCATGGCTAGAAACAAAAGTAGAATGCTGAAATTGAAAGCTGCTAAGTTTTGCATTTTGAATAATTCACTCTATTGGAAAGATCCCAGTGGTGTTTTGCTGAATTTTTTGGTGGAAGAAGAAGCAAGGTAGGTTATGGAGGATTTTCATAAGGGAGATTGCGGAGGTCACCTTTTTTGGAAAACAACGGCCAACAAGATTTTGAGAGCGGGATATTATTGGCTGACACTTTTTGCTGATGTGTATAAGACTGTCAAAAGTTGTCATGAATGTCAGATTTTTTAAGGGAGGCAGAAATTGCAGCCTTTGCCGCTTAAGCCCATTAAGGTTAGTGCTCTGTTTCAGCAATGGGGTTTTGATTTCATTGGTGAAATCCATCCCACTTCTTCAGCTCAGCATAAGTGGATCCTAACAGTGACACATTATATCATGAAATGGATTGAAGCGATTCCCACCAGGCAAGCTATAGATTCGGTAATAATTTCATTCCTTGAGAATAATATTTTGTCTTGTTTTGGTTGCCCGAATAAGTTAATCACTGATAATGCAACAGCCTTCAAATCAAAAAGGATGATTGAGTTTTGTGACAAGTATCATATCATTTTGGGACACTCAACCACTTATCATCCACAAGGCAATGGATTGGCGGAGTCTTCCAACAAATATTTGGTCAACATCATTAAAAAGTCGCTGGAAATAAAAAATAAAAGTTGGCATAAGAATTTGGTCAATGCACTTTGGGCAGATCGAGTAAGTCAGAATAAATCCATTGGTATGTCCCCTTTTGAGTTAGTATATGGAGTTGACACAGTGTTTCCTACCTCTCTCGCAGTTCCAGTGGTCAAACTTCTACAGGAAGCTGGCAGTGAAGAAGATCATATGCAAAGAAGAATAAATCAAATGATCCATTTGCAGCAGACGAGAGAAGAAGTTTTCCAAAACACATTCAAGCTGCAGGAGAGAATTAAGAAAATATATGATAGAAAAGCCAAAGAGGACAAGTTTCAATTGGAAGAAGTGGTGCTGAAATGGGATGCAAGAAACGAGAAAAAGGGTGAGCATGGTAAGTTCGAAAATCTCTAGAAAGGACCCTTTAAAATTGTTGCATATCGGGGTGAGAATGCTTTTCTTCTGAAAGAGATGAACGGGGAAGATTGTCTAGGAGGGCCAGTCAATGGTCGGCTGCTCAAACGGTATCATTTCTGAGATGTTTTCTGTTGTTTACATTGTCACTGTACATACCGTTTATTTCAGTCTCAATGCAAGTGTGTGCTGTGATCTTTTCTTCAGTTTGGGGCCCGAAGTGAAGGCTATAATTCTGAAGATTTATTTAAGCTTTGGTTTGAGTTTGCCGAGTCAGGTTTTTCAGTCATTTTAGTTTCAAAATTGAGTCGGTTTGAGTCAAGTTTCAGTCAATAAAATGAGTCATGATTTGTTGAAGTTATGGACTCCATAGCCCAATGGACGAAGGCACTGCCTACTCTCCCAGAAATATGTAGTTCTTGGCACCTCCAAGGAGCTACCATCCCCATTGGAGCTAATGTTAGAGTCGGTATCTTCATCCCTCCGTCAGAAATCAAATTTCTCTTGTTGCATTTCATTTTAGGTGTCTCATTCAGTTCAGTCAGCTGCATTCCATTAGGAGCATGGATCATCTGACAAAAGGGTCTTTTCTCTCATATCCCTCATGTCATGTACCTGCTAGTCCGTGTCTGTTCATCAAAATCAATTTTAAAGTCATTTACAATCATGTTTGGTCTCTTGGTCAACAAGGAGTCATTTTAGGGTTTTTAGTCTCATTAGGTCTAGGGTTTCGTTAATTTGGGCTTCAAAAAAGTCTAATAATGTCAGCAGGCACATGAGGGAGGTTCGAAATAAGTTTCATCGCAAAAATTTCATCGTCATAATGCTTGATAATGATTTTTCTTCAAAACTCTGTTTTGAAGAAAAATTTTCTATTTAATCCTTTTGTAATAAATGCAATGTGATTTTCAAAGTTTTTTCAGTTGTGAAGTTCTTCAGGCGTAGCCTTGGTCACCTTTGCCAAAATCCCATGCCAGCTATCCCTACAAAGAACAGACAAGAGATTCATCATCAGTTCAAAAATCAAAGGAAACAAGCAAAACATAGTTTATTTTAAAAAGTGCCAAAGTCAGCAACATTAGAAAGTGGGTTTGCCAAATGAAAAAACAATTTTTTTTTCATATATATAAGATATTTTCACATTCAACAGTTCATTTTCACACCAAAGTTATCAAAGAAGTCGAAGAAAATCATGGAGGGTGAAATCATAGACTGGAGGCCGGACTGTGTGTGAAATCCTCTGTCGCGACGCATTGGGTGAAGGTCGCAGCGCACTGGCTGGTCGCGGTGCACAGGGCCGCTCACCTCAGTGTGAAATTGAACTTGCGCGGTGCACACAGAGGGCACGGCGCACAGGGCCGAAGCATAAAAATTCATGCCATCTCTCTCAAATTTCAAAACAATTTTTCCTCCCTTGTTCCAAGTAAGTTCATGAGTCTTTGAAATTGTCATTTGATGTTGATTGAGGTTAAATAAGAGAGTTTGAATGCCAAAATTATAAACCCTATTCCCTTGTTAAAAATTGTTCCCTTAGGGTTTTATAATTGGTGTTTTAAAGTGATTGTGGTGCCAAATACTCCTTTTCCCTGCCTTGTTTATTCCTTCCCTCACTGTAATCCTATCATTACTGTTCATCCCCTATCCCCTTGCATCCTCAAAGTCACTCATCCCTAAGCCCCATTTCCCTATCCATAAATCATTTCATTTTCTATCACTCTCCCTTTCCCATTTCACTTTTAAAAGTTCCCAAACCCCAAATTTCCTAATTAGCTGCCCCTACATTTCACATATCACTTGATTGAAGTCTATTTTCCCTTTGCCCTATTTCTCCTACAGTCCCTCCCCTTTGGCACATATTTGGCAGTTGAAACAAAGCACCAAATTCTCATTCTTCATCTCATTCAAGCCAACACACACCTTTCATTAACCTTGAGTACCATGGAGACAGACACTGATACATCATATGACAGATATTTTGATTCTACCACTGAGCTACATGCACCGAGAAGGCCTCATAAAGGTGGAAAACATGTGAGAGAAGAGCCCACCTCATTGACTCAATTGCAAGCTTTCCCACTTGCCATGGTATGTTTTCGAGAGCAGTCATGCTATCAGTATTGTGAGATTATTGCTAGGATTCAGCATCATCAGGATTTGGCTCGTCTGTTTGTATTGCATTTGCATGATGGTCAGGTAACTCTTGCTGGTGTAAATTTCACTTTGACACCGGAAACCATCTCTCAAGCAACTGGAATACCGAATGTGGGTGAACAGTGGAAAAAAATACAGTAGGTGGACAGAGTGCATTATGAACCATACATCAAGCCTAGCTATGTGAGACAGCTCAGTAGGGTGTTCCCATTCCGGTTCCTAAAGGAATCCTATGCGCCTTTGATGAAACTTATTATCAGATACTTCAGTTGTGAGGGTCGGTTCTCACGCCTCTATGCCTACCACATCAGATTATTGACGCATTTCACTAGAGTAAGGATGATGAACATTCCTTATTTCATGTGTCGGAATATCGAGAGGATGAGCATGCTTGTGCAGAAGAAAACTCCCGAGCAGCAGTACAACAGTATTTATCACTATGCACTCATCAAGATCATGGTTGTACATCAGCTTGGATTGTAGGGCATTTCATGGGAGGATTTCATTTCCCGTGATTTCTTCACAGTTCCTCAGGTTCCTCTTGATTTTGTTCATGAGCCAGGTGAACCTTCACATAAGCCTGAAGGTCACGAGGCAGAGCCTATCGGTGTGCCAGTATATGTCACTTATTAGAGAGGCACCAGAGTATTGTTTGCAGCAGCCCGATGAGTACTATCTGCACCCGAGGTGGAAGGGGTCTCGTTGCCATCATCAACAGTACAGGTATAGGTACAGGATAGAGGAAAGAGGCCTATGCAGGATGAAGACCCTTTAGGAGGCCAGGATACTGATTTCATATTGATTGATGAGGATTTGAGCTCTCCAAGCTCAAAGTTGAGAGAGATCATTCAAGAGCAGAAGGCGGAGATTGACACCTTGACCGACAAGTTGCAGAGAGCCCAATGGATCATAAACTACCTGGAGAAGTGGAACAAATATTTATAGGATCAACAGACAATCATGGAGTTGCAAAACATCAATGAGAACCGGCAAGTTTCCCGAAGAAGCCAAACCGAGATGACACCCATTGAGCGGGAGATTGAGGCTGATAGGGAGACTTGGCTTGAGAGGGTAAATATTCATCTTGAGAAGCTATTGGAGAAGGTGAGAAAGGAAATGAACATGCTCAGGCACATGAATAACCACTATTGGGCATGAAATCATGTTTGCAAAGCAAGGATCAAAATCCTGAAGGCAAGTCTAAGGAGGGCACTAAAGCATCGTAAAAGGCATGATAGACTCCAAATTTTGGCCGAAGATTCTTTGGCCCAACATAGCGCTTGATGGTGGGCATTCAGCCCAAATTTCAAGAAATTTGGGAAAAATTTTGTCAATTTTGAATTTTTGGGCCTAAACACAGATTTTCCTGCCCGACGCGTAGCGCCACTTGGCGCGCGCTTATAATTGGCAGCTCTTCTAGAGGAAAACTTTGAATTTCTAGATTTTTCATCAAAATTTATGCATGCCTATGGATTACCTAAGGATTTCATCAAGTTATAGGTTGCCTAAAGGGTCAAAAACACCCTAAAAATGGCCTTTCTGCCACCTTTTGCACACACAGGAAGCAGTGTTGGGAGATTTGATTTTTGGAGGGGAAAATGGAAACCAAATACAGAAATTCTACTTCGGTTGGAAAGTATACAGGCAGGGATTTCCAACGAGCTATCCTGTACTCAATTTGGACTTCGGGAAGGCCCTCAAAATTAACCTCAAACTTTTGCTACGCATAGATATTTCAGGCACGACGCATAGAGAAATTTGGCCTATTTCTCACTCAGCAGCTCAGAATTTCACCTAGTTTTGGCTAGTTTGAATTTTTCATGTAAATCTTGATGTACCTTGATGTAATTTCATGACCATGATGTAATTTTGGCACATTTTTACTCATCTTAGTGGTTTCATTCACCAAAAAGTGAATTGTAAGTGAATGAATCAGTTTCCTATCATATAGAGGGAAGTTGTTTCATTGCCTATTTTCCAGTTCCTAGTTTAGATATGGTTGAAACAGCTCCTAGAATGATGAGCTTGACCCCTAGAGGCATGGGAATGAGTTAGGCTTTTCTATATCATGTTTTTCTTGAGTCATTTTCAGGGTTGGACACTTGGGATTGCTTGACACTTCATTGTACATTTCATCTCTGCAATTTTGGCAAAGGAATAGACCAAGGTTTGCAGCACTATTTGGGATCCATGTGGCTCTGTGTTTTGATGGTGTTTTTCTCTATGTGACTGTAATTTCATTGATTTTTATGTGTATCATTTCCCTTCTCCTTTCTTCTTAAATTAAACAAACAAGTTATAAAGGTGGAATTCATTAGATTGCTTTGCTCTGCCTTCAATTTTGTTTAATTTTCCATGTTTTCATCTGTTTGAGGAGGATTATTGAATGCCTCTTTCCCTCTTCAGCTCCTCACCGGTCTGAACTATCCATTAATTCAATCCAAAGCATCAAAATAATTACCTTCCTTGCCCCATTCAAAACTCTGCAAAAACTAGGCCTCATCCCCGAACCCAAAACTGCCTTTCCCTTTGTTTCCAACAAAACCCCCAAAATCAAGCTTAAACTCTTTAACTTATATACCTAGCCTAAAATCAGCTTTTATTTCAAGTCATCTCAAGCCCCTTCGATTATTTTTTTTGATATTGACCCGGAGAGAGCCCTCTCCTGATCTGGTAGGGCTAGCTACCGGACTGAGCGTGGTTTGATGTTACCCTGAACTCTGCCTTCTTTCAGCCTAAGGTAGATTTATGCAATAACAGTTTGTATCTTCCAAACATGAAAATTACAGAGGCCTAACATTCTGGTGACTCGACTGGGGAAGCAATACCATATTAGCCTAAGTTGTGTAGTAAATCACTGTGGTAGATAGTAAATCTCCTTCAAGACACTTTCAAACTTCCACCTGGTGACTCCACAGTCCTTGAATGACCAAAAGACTCCACTGGTGATCAGTAGGCCTGCTAATTATCTTTGTTTTCACAAGACTCCACTGGGAGACCGGTTTCATTACAACATCATCCATTTTGAAGGAAACACATAGGATTAAGCTTCCTTGTTTGAAGATAGTTTGCCTCTCAAAGACTGTCATATCTGGCCAACCTTCTTCATTGAGATTGTTATACATACTGGCTTCAAGAAAAATCCATACCAGAGCTTATCCTGATCCAAAACCCCCTGAAATAGTGGACAATCTTGATAGTATTATTAGGAAGCCTTCTTCATATAGGGACCCCACTATTGTCAGACACATTTATAGGGCTAATTCAACACCTGAAAACCTTACAGCTCTATCAGAAACTCAGTTTGATCTAGACTTACCAAGAAATTCACCAAGAACAAGGTCATTCAATAGTTTAGATTAGACAAACTTTGAGACTCCAAACTCACCACCTCATAGTGATCAGCATATTGGTGGTAGAGGAAACCCTCCATCCACACCTCCTGATATACATTTCATTCATAACTTGGGTCTCTCTCACCCTAGATTTGCTCAAAAATTTTCTGCTGGTCCTAGCATTTCTTTTAGTCATATACCTACTACTCAAGCCCATCCTTTACCTCCACAAAACATCATCGTGGCATCATGGTATGCTCCCTTGGTGCTACCACAGCCTTTAGCTCCTTTACCTAATGAATATCAGTCTAAAATTCCTCACTTCAATAGGAAAGAATCTACTACAGCTCAACACCATGTAGATAAGATGGAAGATGCCTTTGACTACATGGAAATAGAGGATGAGACAATTAAGATGAGGATCTTCGCTCAAAGTTTAGGAGGGGAAGTGAAGAAGTGGTTTAAAGGCTTACCTCCTGTTAGCCACCTATAAATTTTGACAGAGCAAACATGTGGCTAAATTTGTTTCTGAGTCTTCAAGAGATACATTTCCTTTAAAAAGATATCACTCTTGAATCCCCCTTGTGTCTTTGCCTTTGAAAGATCTTCACTGTTGTTCCCACTGAAAAAGCCTCACTATTTGTGAAAAAATTATGCTCAAGAAATCCTCCATCTGCTCCCTTGTATTCCTGCAAATTTCCCATTTTAACCCTTTTTTATTTCTCAATATTTCCCCCCAAAATCCGTTCATTAACCCTCCAAAGCATCAAATTCGCCTCTAAACCTCTAAAAATCCCTTTTATTGGTTTAAAAACCTCTTTTTCTGCCTACCGGAACCCTTCTCTAAGCCTTAAAAATCTTCATTTTGGCTTAAAAATCCCCTTTTTACATAACAGGCTTAAGCCCCTTTCAGCCAGCCCCTAGCCCCTTTTCACTGCATAGAACCCAGCGCCAGAACCAAGCGCTAAGGCCCCAGGCACTTATCGCAATCGGAGCTTTCCGTGTGTGCATTTCCCTTTGTTTCTTGAAATCTTCCAATGTGATTGTATTTTTCTCTGAAGACCCGCGCGGCAATCTCAGCTGTTGATCCATATAGATCTAACGGCCAGTGCCGATCTCGCACCGCGCCCCCACCAACACCTTTCATCGACCCCCGATTGAATATTGACTATTGATTTCCCTTGCAATCCGACAGTCAAGTGCTAATCGCACCATCGCCAATCGGAAGATCTTAATGCACCACCTTTTTGTTTCCCCGATTGGCCAACTCCCAATTGGATCCTAGCTGTTGAATCCACAAGAACCAAAGGCTAAGATTGGATCGCTCATGACTCCTTCGCCATCCATATTTCTCCCTCCAAACAATCTCCACCGTTGATCTTCTGTTGATCCAACAGTCCACGTGCAATCGCAAGTTTAAAACCATCGAAGTTATGGTCCGTGCCTTTCTCAGATGTGATTTGATCGCAGCCATCCATCCTGATTAATCTGACGGCCCTCCTTTCTCCCACCCTTTCATTTAATCCTTTTGATTCTGCCTCCTCATTTGATCTTAGCCGTCCATTCCATAGATCTGACGGTCCACATTAAAACCACCGCTGACCCTTTCTCGCCCTACCGATCTTGCACCTTTCTGTATCGCACACTATTCTGCACCGTCAGATCTCCCCGATTTAAATCCAACAGCTATGGTGCATATTGCGTTATTTTGGCATCCAAAATTTAATGCTTCATACTTACGCGATAAAAGTGGTTTTGAGGAGGACACGTGTCTGGCAGTGACACATATTGCGTTACTTCGGAGAAATTTCAAAACTACTCTAAAGCAGTGCAAAAAAAGTGGTTTCCTTCTCAAAATTGTCCCTCCCTTATGCTATCCCACATTCAATCCCGACCGTTGATCGAATCCGGATCAATGGCTCTCATCTCATCGCGTCTTCTTCCATGTTATTTCCATCGGTCTCTCCAAAGGATTTGATTGGAGAATCTCCACTGTTGATCTCCTCCTGAGATCTAACGGTCCATATTCAAAATCGCCCTCCACCTCTCGGTCCCACCATTCGAAGCCCCATTTCATTTGATTTTCATTGGTTTCCTTTGTATTTCTCCCAAAGGTTTAACTTTGTGATTTACACTAAAGTTATAATTTCTCTGCCTAACTCCTCTAAAGCATCTCCACCAATAAATCTTCGTCGTCAATCATCATCCCACTGTCTAATTGGATGGTTCAAAAGAATTTCTCCACCAGACCTTCTTGATATCTTTCCCCCACCATTATACAACAATTTTCACCGTTTTCTCCACTACAGCCGCTATTTCCACTACTGCGCTACCATCTCCTCTGCCCTCCACAGCATCCACCTACACTCCCGCATGGATTTCTTAACATTTTTGTGTGTTTTGCAGGGTTACATACGGTGAGAACCGTAATTTCTCACAGTCACTCTCACAGTGACACAAAGTGCCGAGGAAGCTTTTTCAGAGCTAGAGATCGCAGGGAAGGACTCTTGAGGGGGTTTTAAATACATGTTTCATTCCAATCAGAGGTATTAACTCTATTGAGAACCTCCAACACCATTAAAATCTGTGCATTCACAGAAAGAGACAATCACAGGAGCGGCAAAGAGTATCAGTGAAGGATTAAAATGATTTAAATCCTGTTATTGAAGGTTTTGAGCTTTAATTCAGTGGTTAAAGGGAAAATATACAGATTGAAGACCTTATGATTGACACAAAAGGTCTAATTAGGCCTAAAGCACAGAAACAATCTTTGTCAGTGTTTCACATCAACAGAAGTTTCTTTCTCGAGAAAGGACAAAGTTCCCATAATGTTTTACTCTTCATCAATGTTCCCGAGAAGATCTACATCTTGACAGAAGTCCTAACGTTGCCAGGGAATTTGTTACACAGTATGGTAAACCTGAAGTCATTTATCTGCCTTTTTCTTGTCCCAGAGTACTACAGTTGAAAAGTACATCAAACAACATACCTGGAGTTACTATCAGCCTGTCGAAGACCAATCTTTCATCCAAAGAGTACTGAAGATCAATGCATAGATATTAAGGCAGAATGGGCCTCGAGCCCTCTCCTTCTACTTCTTTTTTAATGTTTCATTTAAAGTTCCATCTACCTCCTCTGCCTCTTTTTTAGCTATAAAAACTCTTGAAAAATACATTATAAAGGTTTTTGATCGGATAACTGTGGATTGTAAGCTGTTTCTCTTGAGATATAGTTCTGTGTGCATAATTGTAAAATAGGCTGAGGAGATTATTTGAGATTGAATATCAAGTTGTTGGACAATGTTGTATATGACTGGTGTTCCTCTTTAATATGACAAGCATTTTCATTGGATCCTGATTTAAAGCAGCGGTGATGTGTTCTACCTTTGTCTCTATTTTCCTTCTGTAATTCATCATATTTCATTTCTCTAGTAAGAATCAGTAAACTAATTTAGGATATACCCTTGCATGGTACCCTAATGCTTCCTGCTCTTCTTATCTTTGATGTTTTCTACTAATTGTGTTATCTGAGAACTAGTTCAAGGTAATTTAGCCAGTATAGTAGTTGGTTATGCCCTGCTTACTGAGGCATGAATTTAGAATCCATTCTTAGATGTTCTTACTGCTTACTAATGCATGAAATCAACTTTAAGAGATCCTTCGACATAGATGACTTTCCCCATGGATCACTCTTGAACCTTGTTGTCCAATTAAATCCTCTTATGACTTCATAGCCCAATGGATTGAAGCTGCTTTTTGCCTATCCTTTTAGCTGAATCATCCCTTCACTGGCATACACCTTTACCCTTCATTTAAACTACCTTCACCTTCATCATGTCCTTGCCCAACCAAAATAAAAAACAAAACAAAACCCATGCTCTTCATAACTAGCCTAATATCAGATTTCATGCCTTAAAGATCACATATTTAGACACACTTATAGAGAGATCCCTCTCTGGATTCAGGAGGGCTAGATCCTAGAATCCTAAAGTGGTTCATATGTTTGCTTTGTAGTTTGTATCTGCCAAACGTGCAAATTAAAGAGACCTAACACATACCACGATGGGTGGAGAGCTTCCCGACTAGTAATAAGGCGCCATGAATAGTGGATATAGGTATGAGGGAAGTAGAACTATGTTGTTAGGACATTCCTAGTCGGTCGTAAGGTGCCTTGGTTGATGGATGCTAGTACAGGGGAAGAATATCCCATCAATTGATGATGATATGTTTGGTGTTCCTAGTTAATCATAAGGCGCTGTGATTGAGGGTGTAGGTACATGGGAAGCATATATGAAAAGGGTAATTATTATTTTATTGTCCATGGATTCGGTACCTCATCTTGAGGGTGACCCATGGTTGAGTGTGATGAACCAAAAGGTATATGGTTGGTTGGAACATGGAAACCCTGCAGCCAATCTCCCTTTTTATTACAAATGAGTATTCCATGTTCTATGTGCTTTGATTATTATCAGTTAATGTCTAATTATTTTGTCTTCATTACACATAAATCAAAATTCCCTGTTGTGATTATTGATAATTTAGTTAAACATTTATTGTATCAATTCTAATGATTATTACTTGAATGTATTTACGCAATACAATTGGTAGATATTTCATTGAACCTTACTGCATCTTGAACTTTTATAACTATGGAATTATTAAATTTACCATGGGTGTAGATTAGTTGATTCACTTTTTAAATTGGTGTATTCAGGGGGTTAGTAGTGTCACCCAGTTGAATCATGAGGACATTACAAATGGTATCAGAGCAAGGCTTATAGAACTAGGCCTAGTAGGGCCAAAAGTGAAGGTCAAATGAGACAATTACAGATTGCTCATTAACCATTTGACTAAAATATTACTCACCAATTGTTTAACGAAAGCCATAGTGGTGGAATTGTATTAAAAATTTATTTGGAAAGGAGCATAAATCTCAAGAAAGATCCGAAGTTGAAATTATTTTGAGTACAGTAAAAAAATTCCAAGAAAATTTGTCAAGTTTGACCTCGAAAGGCTAGAATTATGCTCATAATAACATTAATACATTAAGGACAAATGTAATTATTTCAATGAATTATGTATATGTAAGTGACATATATATATATATATATATATATATATATATATATATATATATATTCCAAAATTGAGGATCTCTAAAAAAGACATATCAAACAAAAAGCGTGTGTATAATGCATATTAAATTCTACGACCTTTTATATAATGTAAAATATGTAATACAATGAGAAAAGGCACAAATATAACCAGGAAAAGTGCGATATATAAGGTTTTATTGTCTTATATATATGTTATTTCTTTTATATATATGAGGTGAGGATGGTACAAGGCATGCTTATATTTTTACATACATGATTGTGAGGTAGTCATATATGAATGAATGAATAAGTGATATTTTAACATCCACGAGACTAAAAATAGTCTATGGGACTACTAACCTCCATGTTTTTTCTCCTTCTGCAATTCAATCCTTTTCTTACTCAAATTGATGATGAGGTGACCCAACCTTCTAAAATTCCCGTCACTGAAAAGACAATGCCACGAAATTGATGCTAACATATTGCCATAACTATCCCTGATGTCTCTGAAAGCATCACATTCCCAAATGAATGCTTTTCTGATTCCACTGCCCTAGAAGTGAAAAAAGCACACACCTGTTCTTCCCAAGCTTCTTTAGGTCTCTTCCACTATCCTGTTTCACATCAAAGTTGATATGAGTTAGTTATAAATTGAGCAATAATAATCTTTTCTCTCCACGGAATGCTAGCTCCAATGTACTCTTTTTTTTGGAGATCACAAGTGGGGTTGAATTCCTAAACATAATACTTCTTCTTTATACCCAACTCTTTTCCCCATATACGCCTACGAAACTTCTCCACACCAAAATTCTTTAACTCCTTGATATTGGTGGGACATGCATTGAGGTAAATATTCCATTTTTTCATCCATTTGTTGTTTTGTCTCATCCATGATTTCTTTCTTTCACTCATGCCTTCATTAAAGATAACTTTTGGCCATTTACCTCCTCACATTTGCTCAATTATTTTTATATACCTTATAATACGCACCATAGAAATTTATTCAATGGGAGCTACGCTTATTTCACTCAACATTATCTCATAAGGAACCTAAATTTTTATTTTGAACTTTCTCATGAGCAAGCATTTTTGGATTTTCTCAATTTTTTTCCATTTTGAAACAGGGATGTTGTTAGCCCACAATTCACACCATATAATATAACTGGACAAACTGGGAGTCAAAAAAGCACTTTAATCATGTTCCAATTCCATAATTGTGCCTCTCTACATCTATTTTGAATTTCATATAATGCTTTCCACCCTCCTAATTTTATTTCCTTTCTACAATCCTCCCAATTAAGCTTGTTGTTGAAATTGATCCTGGGGTACTTGTATTCATTTATTTATTCAATAATTTTTCCTTCAAATAAGAATGTATGATTTCTTTGCTTCCTTTTATTAGACAAAAACATTATTTTGGTCAGAATGGTATTGACTTGCATCCCCACTGTGTTACAAAAATGCTCAAGGGCATGCAGGTGCATCTGCAATCCATGGGTCGATTTAGCAATTAGTACAATATCATCAACATATAGAACAATATTTATCACAAACTCCTCCAACTAAACACCATCCCCACCTTACATATTTAGCCACTCTTCCAATTTGTCAATATATACACCAAAAAGGGTAGGGAATAAAGGGTATCCTTGCTCGAATCGGATGCCACTTCTAAAACTTTCTGAAATGTCTGCTGAAGTTATAATTTTGACTTTCACCTCTTCATAAAGCCTATGGATAGTAGCTCTATATTGAAAATTAATTTCAAATTCTTCCATTCTATTCCACAAATTATCTCTAGGGATCATGTCAAATTCCTTTTTGAAGTCAAAAAATAAGCAAAATACTTCTTCCCCCCAAACCTTTTCAACAATGTGTCTCAGTGTGATACCATGATCTACTGTAGAATTCTTCGGCCTAAAACCCACTTACCCTTTTTCCCTCCTTTCTTTTACTTTTCCCACTTACTGACTTTATTTTCTACAATGTCACTGAGAATTTTTTCAAACAAAGGATTGATCATAATGGTTCTATAGTTGGAAGGATAATTAATGTCTCCACTTTTCAAAAGGGGTATTGCTAGACTAGTTGTCCAATCCCTTGGTAATCCTTGTTGAATGACATTGTTGAATATTTCCATGATGTGTGGTGTGATAATTTTCATTCCACACTTTCGATATTCTACTTTAAATTCAACCAAGTCCTTTGCATCCCTTTTTTTCAAACTTTTAATTCCTGCCTCCATCTCCTGTTCTGTGAAAAGCTTTGTAGTTGTGTTGATCCTTGGAAGACGCCCAACCTCTAATTAAATATCATAAATATAGTTATATATGAAGTTTTTGTTTTATGAGTATACATTTAATAATATAACACATATGTTGTACGTATAAAAAATCAAGATTGGCGAACATTTATTACGTACCTGGATATATTAACAAAATATGTATTTAAATATGAAAAGTCGGATATGTAGGAATCATGTTATATACATAATGTTTAGATGTATGTAATATCTTAATTTTTGGAAATATTTTATATACGACGTATATTTTATGGATGATCGATATATCGAGGCGCAATGAGGAAAAAAAACGTAACATGTATGTATAAGTTCAACTTAGAGTTAACACGTCCTCTTCAACTAAAAAAAATAAAAATAAATAGAAAAAAAAGCAAAGCAATGTCGGCCATAATAAAAAAAAGAAAAAAGAATATGTTATGCATGTTTAATTAGTCATTCATATGACCTAATATAATTTCATGTAAAGTAATTAGAGGTAAAAAAAAATATGTGGATATGATGTTTAAACCTTATACTTTTCAAGAATATTTTAACACATTTTTTAAATAAATTATTTGAAGGTCTATGTTAATGAACGTATAAGAATATCAACTTCATATATATCTATATATATATAAAATTGTTAAAGAAAATATTTTAATATTGTATATAATAAAATATCCAATGTAGGTTATGAATAAAATATTTTAATATGAAATAATATTGACGTATACTTAAAAACATATATCATTCAAGAATACAATTTAAATAATGAAAAATTACACATTGTTTTCTTTCACTCTAAAATAAGTTTGTACGTGAGGAATTTTGATTCCTCTCAACTCATGTTAGATCGTGCTTAAAATGGATCTATGTTGGTTTTTATATAATACCATGTATGAAATGTTAGGTTTAAACTATTCATATGCCTTTTTTTAACACAAGGATGAAGCGGTATTAGTCATAAAGATTAATTACATATGTCAACATAGTTGGAACCTCTTTATCTCCTATCACCCCAAAGGTTCAAGGGTAGGTATAATAAATAAAAGGTTGATGAGTTGAAATGGTTTTTTTTTAATTTATATATATATATTAAAATGGGCATACGTTTGTTATATAATGTTGCATAAATATATATATTTTTGTACCGGGAGCATATGGAAATGAACTCTATCGAGCACATATTTCTTTCTTCTATACACATATATGGGGTGATACAAGGTTTTATATGTCACCATTCCTTTTAAACTTTAATATGATATGATCATGTTGTGATCGCGACTTTATGAACAAGGGAGGTATCGTAGACTCCCTTGATGTATCGATCCTTTATATATATATATATATATATATATATATATACAGTGCTTTCAACACCACTTCCAGGAAATATCGTCGAAGATGAGCCTCATGGACACCTTAATCCATCCCACTATTCTATATGGATTGGAGATTTGGGGAACGTATTTACTGGAGTCGGATTGGGATTCAGTTGAGAGAGTCCAGATTCTTCTTCTCCACCACATAATTAGATGCAAATACACAGTACCTCAACACATCATCCTTGCAAAGTTTGGAGCTCAGCCCTTTCGGCTTGAGACGGTTTTCTGTTTGGTCTTGTTGTGGGTCCTGTAATTTATAAGATTGGCAAGAATAAATGATAGAGGACAATATAAAACCACTTTGGAATCGATGACCTAGCCTTCCTAGACTTAGATATGGCTCTCTCTATTTATGATTTAAATTTATCTTTAATGTTATGAATGCTGATGTTAGGCTAGTTACAGTGATGGTGGTATTGGTTGTTTTGATTGATTGTGTTGGTTGGATGAGCAGGTCTACAGAATCTAATCCATTGGGCTATGAAGTCAAAGGGTTGGTTTGTGGCATCAACCTTTCAAGAGCATCATAGGGAAAGCTAACTGTGCTAATTGGATCTTGAGAGTAATGTGAATTATGAGGTGGAGGAAATAGTAGTGTTTAGTAGTGATTAAAAAGAAGTTAAGAATTCTTTAATTAAACTTTAGTAGAAAACATTCAGATTGTAAATATAGATAGAATTAAGGTGCTCCAACAGAAAATATTAATCTAAAATTTATGTTTTACAATCAAATAAATGATGCACAACAAGGAAAACAATGGAAATATTTAACACAAATAGGAAACACATCACCATTTAACACAGCTCAAGTATCCTGTAAACGGTCACTTATTATTGATGCGTAGCTCCAAAAACTATAATGCTCCAATAGAGAGGTTATTACAATGTAGGGTCCAACAAGGTCCAACCGGATCTAACCCTTGATATTGCCAATGCATGCAGTATTGAACTAAAAACTACATCAATTTCCCTATCTACTTTGGCAACTTTTCATTAATTACAAAGTAAGAATAACTAGACAAGTGTGGCCATGCAAGTCCCGAACAAAATATCTCTGAAAAAACACCGCCTGTAGAATTAACTTTGATAGCTCTTCATGAGGTGGCTGAGGTGGTCACGAAGAGGAAAAAATGGGTAGCTCTAACATGTGGCTCTACTTTTGAGCCGCTTTTGTTGGATCATTAAATATGATGCGGTGCTGGCAAATTTTCGTCGATCGGTGGTTGTGTTGATGTATTCGCTACATTTTTTTGTTTCTATTCTTATATCATACCAGTTCTGTACAAACACCTTTTTCCCGACTCGACCCAACTGGCATGTTTCCAACAATGCCACCATATCTCCTTTTTCCCAACTCTGCCTCTTCTGCTCATGTTGGGTCCCTTACTCGAGTCTTTCTACCTGAGTTCTACATTATAAGCCTCCTCTATTCTCCAATGCGATTTAACAAAGGGAAAACCACATACACACTGACTTGAAATCCTTTAGGCTTCAGCGTTTACCTGCATCGTGTCCACTTCATTATCGCACTTCGCACTTTGGCATTTCAACATGATTCTTGAGCGCTTATCCTCCTAATATTGTGATTTTCGATATGTGATTTGTTCCCACAGCTAGACTTCGATTCCTTTAGATTTTATCTTTAAACTACATCACGTTCACTTCATTATCACACTTCGTACTTCTGCGATTCAACTTGATTCTTTATCACTTATCCTCCTGAGCTTGTGATTTGCGATATGCGATTAGGTCCTACAGCTAGAATTCAATTCCTTTATATTTTAGCTTTGAACTACATCGTGTTTGCTTCATTATCGCACTTCGGTGATTCAACATGATTCTTGAGTGCTTATCCTCTTGAGCTTGTGATTTGCGATATGCAATTGGGTCCCACAACTAGACTTCAATTCCTTTAGATTTTAGCTTTGTACTACATCGCGTCCTCTTCATTATCGCACTTCAGCGATTCAACATGATTCTTGAGTGCTTATCCTCCTGAGTTTGCGAACTTACGGTGCGAAAATATGATGGTCCCAGCCAATATCACAAATCGCATATTGGGGAATGAGGTTGGAGTAATTTCAAGTGGCAAGTAATGTTGTGAACTTGCGATGCGAAAAGGTGATGGGTCCCAGCTAATATCGCAAATCTCATTTCAGGGGTTCTGTAGTATTCAGAAATTGTGTTATGAATGGAGTTTAAAATTGTGATAAGCTAATTGCGATGAAAGGTAAAGGTTTTAATACGGTTAAGTGTATAAAATGCTAAATACTATATCACGTATGTAATATATGATATATATAAGGTTTGTTGTGGTGCAGGCAGAGCTACAATAAAAGAAATAAATGGTAAGTTTAAAGGGAAATATGATATGGATGTAAGTGGGTGGGCGGAGCTGAAATGGAGGTGTCGGGACTTAATATAAAGTCCCAAAACTTTATATATGTGGGTTTTGGGGGTTTGATGATATGGATAGTGATAAAAAATGCATTTAGGCTTAGTTTGGACTATATTTTTGTAATATTCCCAAATGGGGAAAGCAAGAATATAGTGCAAAACCATGGAATAGTAGTGTAAGACATTACATAAAAGCAAGAGACCAATATGGAGACCTTCCATTCATGATAACAGCAGCAAAATAGTATAAAATAATGGACCACAAATGTACAACAAGATAGAATAAGCCTCCAAGTAAGAAATCCCTCTATAAGAGGTGCTGCTACTATATCAAAATGTCGGAGACACTTCTACAGTGCAGTTTTAAAAGCGCTGCTATAGTAAATGAGTACACAAAAGATTTGGGTCTGATATATGCCACAATATATACAAAAATATAGATCTAGGCTCTAAACAACCTCCAGAAAAGAACCCAAAAGGGGCTCCGAGAAAAACACCCAATAATACAATATGAGTTGCAGCCCTATAGCTGAAATTATGCTACAACAAATGACAGAAGAGTAAATGGATGAAGCTGATACAAAAATGAATGTGCTCTCCTCCAATGAATCATTTGGATGAAAGGGTGGCCCTTTCACTAGAGAAAACACCTCCCAAATCACCTACTGCAGAAACCCCTACAACTCCTCCCTAAAATAACGCAAATCCATACTGATACTACATTGTAGGGGATAAATATGCTATGGCCTGATGCCAAATGTGTCAATGAAGCTCCAGGACCTTCTTTACTAGCCTCCAAAGAGAAATTAACTTCCCTCCAATGAGATCTAGATCAGAAATCTCCCAAATCAAACCTCCACAACTTCTGCCCTGCAACACACACACAAATCCTAAATCGGAACTGCGTTGTACATTAAGACTGAAGCCTTGGCCAAATGCCTAATAGTGGAATGTAGTACAATTCTCTTCCAAGAGGCCTCTCAATGAAAGAGGTGGGATTCCCGATCAAGAATACCCATTGCTAAATAGCACTTGCAATCTTAGCTAAACAACCAAAGAAATCTATATTGTCTAAACAGACCATATATCAAAACATAACATATCATAAATGGAATAATATGGCTGCCATCCTCTTCCTTTTATAAGAAATGAGCTAATAACCCTAAGCCCCATTCATTTATGACACTACTTCCATGCAAGGTGTCTCCATCTAAAACTGTGTTTTCCCTCATTAAATGCCACTCCTCCATGACAACGTTGTTGATTTGGTCAAAGTTGACCCATTCAAGGTGTTTCAGCCCCTTTTCACACCAAAGGGTGCTCAATTAAGCTGCCAGGATGTCTTATTTTTATATTGGCATTGATTTGATTCAATATTAAGGATACTTATGGACATCCATTGTCCTCTTATTCATAAAACAAGACAACAAAACAAAAATTAATATTCCAACTAGCTCATGGCTAATTGGGAATATTACAATCCTCCAGTCCCAAATGTTGCTTTTCCTCAAGCAACTGACAAGGTGAGTGTTGCAACTCTTCTCGCCCATCATTGGTGACACCATCATGTGATAATATTCCCTCATAAGCTAAGTTTCTCCCAATCCATCCCTCAATGAAATGCTCCTCCAAAGTTCTCATGAGATGAAAATGCTCCATCCCACAAGGAAGCAATAGATCCAATGAAACAATCCTGGTTTGCCCAAGGTTCTCCCTGAAAAATGTTATAGCATAATGAACATGGATAATTTCTCTCTTGTAGGGCACATTCAGTCCTCCCATCCTCCCTCTAATCATTCCCATGAAAATAATAAGTACATCATCAATGTATGGGATCAAAACCAAGTACATGCAAACAGAAATATGCAAAAGTGGAGGTGGGTCATAGTCCCACATGTGGAACCAGTGCAGTATATCTCCTGACTGCATCAGATAATGGTATGGTAAGTGGTCTCCCCACCACTTATCTGCTACCCAAGTCTTCTCACAATGGCTGAGAAGGTGAGAAATTTTTGGTGCCTTTAGAGTGCACCCAAAATGATACAACATCTCCCTATATCCTCCAAGGGAGTGGCCATGTTCAAAAAAGTTTATGGCCCAAATTTGGCCATGAATTTTATATGGAAGGATGTTCCTCCTTGGAGCAATGACCTGCATATGCATGGTAAAGGAATGCAAATAATCATCAAATGAGACATCATATACATAAGCATGTTCCTTACCAAAAATTATGCTCATACAAATGGAGTGGTCCATAAATAGATCCCCTCTCATTCCAAAAGAGGAAAGAGGTGGTTGTGTTAACTCCTCCATAGAGTTATGTATCTCTCCCATATCCACATGGTCCATGCATCTTCTCAAATGCTGATATACCTCCTCTTCAAAGCCTTCCCAAGTGTAGCTCTCAATGATAGTGTTGTAGGCTCTCATGGAATAAGTATGGCTGAAGAGAAAATCTTCATGAGCTCTTTGTAGTAACTTCTCCTTGAGCTTGGAAGCTCTAGATAAGAATATCCTGTCATGATAATAAATGACCTTATCTTGGACTGAATAGCCCTCTTCATGTAGTTGGTCATCAATTATCATGCATGTAAAAACATCCTTGGAATAATCCACCAATAGTTGGGATTTCCAATATGAATCTATCCTCCATAGTGGCAGTGCTGATGATCTATCACAAAGAACATTTTTCATATGGTTGTCTTTCTCTTTGACATCTCCCATGCCAAAGGTACATGTTGGAAGGCTGCTATCCTTACCATGTTTCTCCTCCCATGGTGCAGAATCTGAAATGAGATTGGGTAATGATGATGTTGGGAAATGTCTTCCTCCTCCTTGGGTCTACCCAAGACTCTCAACATTGTACCATGGCTTCTCAATGCCCCCATTCCTCCTGGATCTATGAATGGTGCATCATGATGTGAGACATATCTCACCAAATTCTGATTAGGTGGTCTCCCAGGTGGTTTTCCACAAAAAAATAATGTCTCATGGGTCAACCTCATATGCATAATAGATGGGACTACCATATCCTTGCTTCGACTATGCAAATCCAACTCTGTTTTTTGTGTGGAAGCTTCTTGATAATTGGGTACCACTCTTATTGATGCAAGAGTCCCTCTAATTGGAGAAAATGCCCCATTCTCACCTCCTAGTGGTGGTGGATCATCTCCTGTTATTCCAGCACTGTGATCCTTTTCTATTTCTTCTTCTTCTTCCTCCTCATCATCTAAGAAGACCTCTATATAGTGCATCTTTCCTGCTGCACATCTATGTCCAGGTGCCCATGATTCTTGGCATGTGAAGCAAAGCTTCCTTCTCCTTAAATCTCTTCAGACATCATCATCAAGAGGTTTTTTACTTTGGCTCTCCTTTGAAAGAGGAGCCTTCTCATCTTTTCCCTTTGATGGAAAAGAGGGCTTTTGCTGAAATGTTGCCTTTTCTTTTGGCAAGGCATCTTGTAGATCTCTAGCCATTTCAATGGCATCTTGAAGGGTAGTAGGCTTGGTGGACTTAACCAACCCATGAAGAGGTTATTATAACCCATGAATGAACATATAGACCCTTCTTGCTGCAGATAAGTCAGGAACCATAACAGAAAGTTTAAAAACTCATAAATATAAGTTTATGGATTACCTAATTGTTTGAGCTTTGCAAGCCCCATGAATGGTGCCTCAAGATCTCTTCTATCAAACCTCTCAACCAACCTCCTTGTGACCTCTAAGTATGCAGTCACATTGGCATGACCCTATGTAGACAAGCCATGGAACCCCCAAACATGTGCTTCACCCTCCAAGCGCAGTGTCCTATCTTAATGGCCTCCATCTCTGGTACTTTGTTCAGCTGGAAGTAGATGTCAAGCTTCTCTACCCATGATTGGGCAGTGCATTTAGATGGCCCATCAAAGTTGGGTAAGAAAAATATGTCCATAGTGCAGTGTAGATCATGATTCTAAATGAATTCTCCACCTCTATTTTGATTCTTGGGTCTCCTATTGTCCTTGATTTGACAAAATTCTTGAAAACCCAAGTGATCCTTGTGTTGACCAAACTTTGTCAACAACCCCATAGCAGTACACCCCCATTTTTTCAAATGGGATTCATCATGTTCGACGTGTTCGCATCATTCATATGCCATCATCAGTCGACAGTTTTATAAACAATGTAAACCCATTCTGCATGTTTATGATTTAAATGATCTAAGTAAGACCATCATGTATGTAACAGCCTAGGTAAGCCTAGTATGTTGGTGACGATTTTTATCCTAGGAGGTTTTTTGTCTCACTGATTTGCTTGTGTTTTTCGACATAAGTGATTGGCAGAGTTTTCCCCTCCAGCCTCACCCCAAAGCTAGGGTGGATTTTGTCATCAAGATGCTAAGTGAGTCCTAGTGTTTTCTATTGAGTCTTTGTAAAGTAATCTGGGAATGATCCTAGCTAATTGGCTAGATCATTTTATTATATATTGCTAGGTCTACTGGATCATGTTTTGAGTCGCAGAATTGGGTAACTATTTGAGAGTCTATACGAATGGATATTCCCCCTTTATGTGTCTAAATGTATTTATTTTATATAAAGAGGGTTGGAAAAATAATTAAATCCCCTCTCAGTCATTTAATTAAATT